>VZRF01006264.1:560-242404 GCA_013396875.1 Vireo altiloquus
TGGTGGGGAAAGCATGAGGAGCCATAGGGAGGGGGTTCCATTGTGATGAAGGAGCGCAGAACCCGTCCTGTGGGTGCTCTGTTGTGATGAAGCCCGCACTGCCCTGCTGTGAGTTCCTTTGGGATGCAGGTCTGCAGAGCCTGCTGTGAAGGAGTCCCATTGGGATGAAGCCTGCAGAGCCCCACCGTGAGGTATTTGGGGTCCGGACTGTTCCATCCTAGTGCCCCGGGGAGTGCTGGAGGCTTTGTGGTGTGGTGCTGCGTTAGCTGGGATGGTGGATGAAGACGAGTTGTACTGGAGATACAGTTTAGGGTATCTCTTTTTAGGGTCAGTTCTTGATGGCTGACTTGGNAAGTTGTACTGGAGATGATCTCTTTTTAGAGTCAGTTCTTGATGGCTGACTTGGACAGCTCGCCAGGAGAGCCTCTTGGTGTTTTATCCTTCTATGTTTCCTGGTGACTGAGTTTTTTTCGAGACCTGAAACAAACCTGTGATGCCCTGTAGTCCTTTTGGACCTTGGTGGCTCCTGTGTGCCCACAGTGAGATGAGAGGCTGTGTCTTTAAGAGGCAGAATTAATCAAGTGTGTTTTTCGCCTGCTTTCCAGAAGTAGTTATTAGGTTTGAGGGATCGGTTATCTGATCCAGCATGACAGATGGATGCAATGTTTTTGTCTGCGATGACTAAACCTATAGAGATTGCATAAATAACTTCAAGGTACACGTTCTGATTTCATTGTAAGTGTGTTTACATGTAGGTGTGTGTATATGGTTAAAAAAACCCCTCAAAACAAAACCAACAAAGAAAATCTCAGTGGTGCTCCTCTGCCATAAATGGCTTGAAAACCTTTCCCTTTTTGCATCTGTGTCCTGATTTCTCTGAGTGACTCTTGCTAACACAGCGGTGAGTTTAGCCTGCTGCCCAAGAAGTGTCTGAGACTTTCTGGAGGGCAACTCCAAAGTCATTCCAGCCTGATGTCTGCAGAGATCCAGGAGAGCTCTGAGTGCCAGCAGTGATGCTTGCTGTCCCAGTCAGCGTTGGCTCAGGATGGGAGGGTCATTCATGGGGTGGCATGGTCCTGTCCCTGGCTGGCAGAGCCTGATCTCTGATACCTAGTTCTCTGCTGTAAACAGCTCATGTCGCTTAAGGTGTTCAAACCCTGCTTAAATGCCTGGAGACACAGCTTTGCATACAGTGAAAAATACCCAGAGCTGTTTGGTAAGTACTGGTTACATCACCCTGGTTAGCAGCCTGGTTGTTTCCTGTGGGATTTTATTTTACCTCACTGTGGACCTGTGTATCTCTTGCTTTTAAGCATTTGACTCCTGTCATGTATTTCTCTGCAGTTTATACTTGTGTTATGTGTTTCCCTGGTAATACACTGTGGCTATTCTGCTGCTCGCTGAACTCGGGCACTGTAGGTAGCGGCTGGGTGTGAAGCTGTGTGCTTCTGAGGATTGGTGCGTGTTTAGCAGGGAAATTTCCCGGATCAGCAGGAAATCCTGGGCTGTTGTTGTCTGCTTTAATGAGCAAAGGTACCTGCTGAGACCCCTGCTGAAAGCAGTGTACCCTAAAGCGTGGTTCAACGATGAAGTGCTCCTGGGAGAAACTGCAAACGTCCAGAATCACTGGAGCAATTGTTAATCTACTGAAGATCCCATCTAATGCTGGCAGGCTACAATTGCTGTGTGGCAGCTGCATTTCTGCAGTGGGAGGAGTGTCTTAGGGGACTGAAATGTCCTTATTAAGGAGTTCCCAGGCTGACTTCTGGGACCAGCTTCTGCCATTGCCTTTTTTTTGTAAACAACCACCTAAGGTGCTTGGAGGTTGAGTCACATTGCACTTTGAGCTAATTCATAAACAAATACCAGTTGAAATACAAAACGGAATTTCTAACTGTTTATAAAATAGTTTGCCTGTGAGACCAGTTTCTATATAAACAGTTTTTACATAGATTCTTGTGATGTTGATGTCATAAAACATCACAGAAGATCTTTACAAGAGTCATTAACAAGTTTTGACTGCTCATTTTAAATGGCTGCTCTTAGTTGTAAGGAAAGATAGCCTTTTTAACAGCTAATCAGTCTGCCAATATGGTGTGTTATGGTTTGTGTGTTTGGGTTGGTGAATGGCTGTCCAAAAAACAACCAGTGATACTGGATGGGGGAGAAGAACTGTTCAGGAGACATATGCTGGCCTCCCATGATTTCCATCAGACATGGATATGGGCTTTCATAGGTGGTGGACAGAGTAAACTTTATACCCAAGTCAATCAAATCAAATTGCAAACTAAACCAGAGCCTTGTGAAGGAAATCCAGCGCTGAAAAAAAGACAAACAAAATCCCAACCAGAAGTCACAGGTCCCATAGCTAGAAAGAGTATGGTGAAGATAAAAACCTGATGCTGCAATCTGCTGTGGACAAGAGCGTGGTGGGCAGTTTGGCTGTGCTTGTTCTGGTGTACTTTTGAGGGTAGCAGGTGCCATTTCGATCTCAGACTTTCTTTGTGAAAGCAAACATTATTAAACAAATGCTGGCCTGTATTTCTCCCATGAAAAACTAGTCACGTTTTGGGCTCTCCAGAATGGCCACATGGCAGATCTGTCTGTGCCTTGGAGCCATTTCTGATGGACGGTTTTATAAAAGCCAACTGCAGAACTCCAGACTATTTCCCACACACTTGAGAGGGATTAGCTAATGCTTCAGTGCTGTGCTTCAGTGATGAAGAACAATGTTGTCATATTGCTGGCAGAGTTAGCCTTGGACTGGAAAATCCATTGAGCAAGGAGTATTATTGGTTCCTGGCTCTGCTGTACCATTTCGTGGGTGCTCTCAGGCAATGATTGGCCCTAAGAGGGGATCACAAAAGGATTTGTACAGATTGGAGGTACAGCTCTAGTCCTCAAGATCCCTTCTCAGCTTCTGGCTGATCCTTATGATTCTGACACAAAGTGGTCTGTGGCTGGAAATCCTCCTGACGGTGAGTGCAAACTTCTTACTAAGAAATGTCTGCTTTCACCATGGTGAGCTGCTTTGTGCTAAGCCCCAACCTAAGGAAATTAAAAAAGTGAACCTGTTCTGGTCCTTGTACAAAGACTTACCCATGCTGAGCAGTAAGGGAAAGGAGGGGGGCATGAAAAGCGGCTGCTAAGCGCCCCATCTTCTGGGAACTGAATTTTGCACGGATGGAAAACAGGAGGAGAGGGATTGTGTCCTACACTGTAGCACTTGTCCCCCCAAATCCAGAGGGGGTCTGTTCTCTGTGAAGCAGAGTGGTCCAGCTAACTCATGCCAGGTACCTTCCCCTTCTTATCATCTGTGAGTTGCTTTGACTCCATAGTTTGTGTTGGCTGGTTTTGACATATTTCATGCTGGGAGCTCCTCAGCTCATGGTGGCCAGAGGTTAACTCAGCTGAGAGCTGGCTTCCACTGAAATGTGCCGACTTTCTCAAGACTAGGTTTGTGCTTTTAACAGATGTCTAATTCTCTTTTCCCTCTAGGCCAGGGAGGTTAATTGGAGGAAAGTGACTGTACATCGGGCCCAAGAGCCTCCTACAGAGATACTTGGCACAAATAAATCAGCCTATTTTTGATGAATAACAAGGCCCCAAAGGCTCTAGTTCTTGCTGCCTGCACAAATTGCAGGTATAAATTTCACAGCTGATCACAGGGACTCCAGAATTCAATTAACTCTCAGCTCATTTAAAAAAAAAATGCTGCCTGCCTATTTAATTATGAGTGTCACTGATACTACACATGCTGTTCAGGAAAACTCCAATTAATAAAGCATTGCATCATTAATATGAGTGACAGCATGAAGCCTGTGACTCTCTGAGGAGTCTGCCTTGACCCTCTGCAATGACAGACTTGGGATTTAATGGAAAGGGGAATCCTTTTCTTCAGGTTTGGGTGATGCTGAGGGAGCTCTGTGCTTTGCAGGCTGTTCTGGATGCCCTTTCTTTGTGGTTGGGATGTAATGTGCTGGCAGCTGGTGATTTAGACCTTCTGGTACTTGGGTAACCTTCTAGGGTCTCTGATTGTGGGGATGGGGCTGTACAGAGACACATGGGGCAAAAATCTGCAAAGATTAATGTGTAAGGCACAGCAAGAAGAAGGCAGCAACATTCTTCTTGCACTGCCTTTACCACATTAAAGTGCATTTCACTGCCAGGAAGGGTGTTAACCAAAGCTGTACAAATAACCACATCTCTGCAGAATGTTTCATTTTCAAGTGTTCTTGATTTAAATTTAGCTCAGTCTCAGAGATCTATCAATAAACAGACACGTTTCATTTTGACTTTCTAACGTGTCTTTCATTTTAAGCCCAAATTGATCTGATCTGGTTATTCCATGCCTCTGCTTGTGCCCGTCCTGCTTCTCTCTTGATTTCACAGCTCACAGGTTGTGTTATTGGAAGTGGTCTCCGTTTTTGCAGCTGCATCCTTCCACTTCAGGAGGGTGTCTGTGCCAAATGGCCCTTACCACAACGGAAGGTTCAGAATGATACACACAAGGTGCTTGGCCTTTTCTCCCTAACTGTGTCCCTCCTTCCTTAGCCACTATGTGTGACCCACAAGGATCACAGACTGGCATTTCCTTTATTTGTTCTACAGACCATGTCCAGTTTTTACCTCAGCTTTCTGAATAATACTGAATTCTGCTTTCTCTTCACGCTACTGCTTTTTTTCTTCCCTGAGCAGCTCTGTTCCTGACTACAGCAATCTTCTTTCTAGTAGTGGCATAAACAATCTCACTGCTCTAGCCCAGAGGCAGATGTCACCCCAGATCAGATGTCATGGCTCCATCTCTGCTCCACTTCCTTGCATTTTCCTGGGATTTCCACACTAGGCACTGGTGCATTCAGGAAATGTGTGCCCAGATGTTGCTGCAAAAAGCTGGTAGTCACTTTGATTGCCTCGGCTTTCTCCAGTCCTTTCCTAAACTTCTCTCCTTGTTGCCCCATTCTACGTGCTGCTGTCCTTGGTGTTGGTCAGAGCTGCAGCTTTCGCTGCCTGTTTCCCATATTTAAGTAGAATGTCTTCACCATTTGTGTTCAGGCACATGCATGTCATCCATTAAATGCTTGCAGGACCACCTCTCTTGTCCACAGTATTACCTTAAGACCAAAACCCAAAGAGAAGCTTTCCCAGTCTCTCTCATGCCTCTGCATCCCTAGCAGCTACTTCAGTGCTGGAAGAGGGAGTGGGTGTTTTGTTTGAGTTTATTTTTGCACAGTGAGTGGCTGCACAAGCCCTAGAGCTGTTCAAAGGCTGTAGTTAGACCAGCATTTCTGACACTACTGAGAGTTCAGATTTAAACCTATTCGCTGCTATCCTAGGACTGCTCATTTCATGCTACCCACTTTCATTTTCTACTTTGTTCCCCCATTGCTTCATCTTAAACTGAAATAATCTCTGTCCTGGGCTTGGAGCTACCTGTCTTGTACAGCCTGAGGCTTAACAGGGCTCTTATTGATGACACAGGGCCCTGGGCACTGCTAAAGCACAGCTCTTGGATTCAAACTCTGCTGCCTGCTCTCCCTGTGCAACGCAAGCCCTGCTGTCACTGGGGCTGGTGCTTGGCCATGACCAAACTCTCTCAGGACTCGGCTGAGCAAACTGGGTGAAGTGACTGCAACCCAGTTGAATCAGCAGGGCACAGTGGCTGCTGCAACAGCCCTCGGGTGGCAGCTTCTACTCCTCCTGCTGCAGCCGTGCAAGCCCTGGAGCCCACTGGTTCCTGCCTCGCTTTCTCTGGGGCTTGGTGGCTGTACCACAGTGCTCATCTTGGAGGAAGTGGCTGAGAGTCAATGGAGACAAGGGGGTTCTCTTCTTCTTATGAGAAGGCTGAAGTTGTTCTTGTTTTTATCCCCTTTGGAGGTCTTCACCCAGCTCCCTATTTTCTAACTACTGGCTTTCACCTGCAAAGTAAGGATGTCCCTGTAAGCCTCATGAACTTTAATTGTGAATAGCGAGCACAATGGTACAGCAGTTGCCAGTGATTGAGGAAAACTGGGCTTAAGTCCTTGTTTTGACAGAAGTGGGATATTTAGGCTGCCTGAGGGGGGTTTTGCCAGCTCTAGAACCTGTTCAAACTGTTCTGCAAAGTTTTGATTGTTATAAAATGAAACTGCAATGAAAAAAACGTGGCCACGCTTCCATGACCAGCTGGGCATGGAGCTTGTTGCCATTGCTTGTCTTTTGGGACTACAAGGCATTGACTATCCTGCTATTTGTCATGTTCTGGCTACCTGTGGGGGTGAGGGCCTAGTAAAGGTTGTGAGCCACTTTAATGTGTGCCCCTGGAACAGCACGGAGTTTGCCAGTGGGGCTGCCATGTTTATCCAGCTTCTCTGCACATCCGTCTCTCTGAAAGCATTGCTCATCTGCAGTGAAATTCTTTGTGATGCTGGAGGAAACAGAATGTGAGACTGCAGCACAGAGATGTGCAGAAAACAGGACCTTCCCCTGTGAAAGGCTGAAACCCTCCAGAATTCCTGCCTCTAGCTTTCCTGGCTTTGAAGCTGGACTCGTGTGCCAGCTTTGCAGAGGTGTCAACTTCATCCTGAAAGCAGATTTCCTACACTTAAAGGGCTCCTCCTGGATTCTCCCTCCCTTCTTTGAAGCACACAAACCCAAGTGCAACTGAAGATGACTCCCATGCTGACTGTAGCTATGTCTTGCCTTGGCTGGTCCAGTCTTTGCTGGTAAATGCACCTGGGAACAAGGTGTTACCCTTAGCTGAGGTTGCTCCCTCACTGGGGTACCAATTCTTCCAGCCCCTTTGCATGACCCTGAGCTGCCTTGTCCCCTGCATCTGTCAGCCTCAGGGCAGCTTGTTCTCTTTGTAAGGCTCAGCCCTTTTCTCAGCACAGCCCGCAGGCAAAAGGCAGGACTTTTATTTGGCTCGAGGGAATTCAGGAGCCAACTTTTGGCACTCATTGTGCATTTTAGGTGTCAGCGAGCTGCTGGTGTGGGAACACCCTGCTCACTTTTTCAGTTTTATTGAATATTAGGTAGGTATCCAGGGTGTTTCCCCTCCATGAAACTGCTGTGTAGTTCTCTTATGGAAGGCATACTCCCCATCCTAAAAGGGATGAGATCTGCAGCCTCCTGCTTGGAAGCCTTCCTTGTACAGTGTGTGGGAGCATGGGGCTCAGCAGGGAACCGAGACTTGCAGCATCCTGGGATTTGCCAGTTTGTGCTGCTGTAGAAGCATGTTCTCAGCACTCAGCAGAGTCCTTAGTCCTGGCTTTAAGGGAACAACCGTGACACGTGCTATACCAAGGGCTGGTTGGACCCTTTAACAGGCTGGAAGGAGATCCCTGCTCCACACTCAGGTGCTTTATTCCTTTGGTTTGATGCTCTTTACTACTCCTGGTGTAATCAAAATAATGTCAGGTCTGAGTGCTATTGACCGAGTTCCACCAGAGCAGCTCCTCTGTGACTTCATGTATGACTACAGCTGCTGAGCACTACAGCGTAATAAGATAGACTTGACCTAACCCCAGAAACCTGAGATTCTGCTTTGGTTTGGCATCAAATGCAGAGGCTAATCTGAACCTGGAGGATGGGAATCTGAAGCATGTGAGTGCTGGCTTTCCTTGGGGGCTCCTAAAACTTCTGCTCCTGTGCTGAATCTGATCTCCCGGTATTCGCTTTTATTTTCAGCGTTGTATTCCAATCCCAACCTGAAATCACAAGGTTTGAGTGGTTGAAGTATGATTGATGCCTGCCCTCTGTGTTCCCTGGGTACCTGCACACTTGGGATGTGCATGTATTTTTCTTTACATATCTGCTTGTTCTAATTAGGATCAACCTCCAGATGAAATAAAACTGACTTGTGTACTTGCCCAAACTGTGAGGATTTGGTGTTCGAGATTTGATGATGTGTGGTGCATTTCTCTTTAATGTTTCTGCAGCTGTGTGGTATCTGGCTTCAGCTGGGATCAATAGCAAAGGTGCCAAAATAAAGCAGGAGTGGCTGGGGTTGGGATTTTCCAAGCCTCACAAAGAAAATAAGAAAGTGAGAGGGCCTGTTGTTAGCTGGAGTGTTTTCTGATGTCACTGTGTAACAATCTGCCTTGAGGGAATCCAGCGGTCCAGATCAGCACAGAGCATCTTTTTCCTTCCAACCCCTTTGGGAAGCTTTGTGAAGATAATCAGGGGACTTTATTTGAAATACTAATCTCTGTCTTGGAGGCATTTGGCCTCTTATGTAAATTGCTGAGGAAGGCACACAGTAAGACTTTTTTTTTTCCCTTCTTCTTCTCTCTGGAGAGACAATAAAATAGCCACAGAGTTCTTCTGCTTGGACAGAGATGTCTCCCATTGTGGCTCCCAAGGAAGCTGTCAGCTCACAGAGATGTTGCTCAGGAGAAACCTAAGTAAGAGTTATTGGCATTTGAGAAACATGCATCACTGCACAACTAGAATGTCTGCCAACAAAAAATGCTATAATTTCTCTGAAATTATGCTACATTTCTCTGAATTAAGTTATAACAGCAGTTCTTGATGGGTAGGAAGCTCACTTTGTTTTGTTGGTTGGTTGTAGTGCAGTGTTTAGAGTTAAAAAGAGCTCTCAACTTTTCCACTCCCTTTTTCCTGGGCTGTGAGCAGACTTCCCCTCTGCCACCCTGGCTGTGCCTTGGCTCATGTTACCCTGAAGAGTGCTGTTTTGGGAAGGTGGGTTTGTGTGCAAAGTCTCCTTGATGGACTCAATAAACTAAATTCATCATATTACTCTCTATTTTGCCTGTTTCTACAGCTTGCTAAGCACTCCCTAAAGATTGCAAATAAATAAACTGTGCCAGGGCCTTATCTTGAACAAACTTGACTTTTCTCCTTTGCAGAAATTGCATACTGTAGTGTCAGCTTTGCAGGGGATGACAGAAACCAGGATTCCAAATTACCAGGGCTTGTGGCTAATTCAAGTATTTCACTGTCAGCTGAAGCTGAATTTCCTCATATTCTAATTAGAACTCTTCGCTGGCTGGAAGATGGGATGGTTTCACTGGAAGCATTGGCAGTGCACCTAAATAAGCAGATTTTACATCCTGCTGTTTTCCCCCTATAGATTGTTATTAGTTCTTGTGCCAATATATATGAGATGGAGGAATGGAGTGTCCTGCCCCAGCTGCAGAGGTAGGACTGGGTTGTGCTGCAGGCTGGTACCTGCTGGGGGCTGCTCGGCTTTGAGGCTCAGCCTTGGTCAGCGTTTTCACAGAAGCTGGAGCGAGTTAGCATCCCATGTTTGAAATGACTGTTGGTGTTAAATACACTGATTCAGGAATATCTGGTGAGACAGGATATGGGATGTGGATGGGAGGTGACATCCCCTGTATTTCTCTCCAGCTTTTCTCCTCTGCAGGCTTTTGCTTTTCTGTTCAAAAAGGAATGTGAACTTTGCCATGTACAACCAGAAATACTGGTTCAGCATGAGCTGCTGGGTCTTACCAGACTCTTTGGTTTTCCTCACTCCAAGTCCAAGATGTTCATCTTTCTTATAGAAGTCTCAGCTTGTATTATTTTGACAGATTGAGTACTACAGATGACTTTTTGAGATCCAGGCTAGGTGCTCTGATCCTCAAATTCAGTGACCATTATCTTAATTTGGTGGTCATATGTATTTTTTTATTCTTCCCATACAATATCTCCTCACAGGTGGAGGCCAGCTACACACCCTTTGAAGGTGTATTAACTTCTGCAAGATCTTTGAAAAGAGTGTATTAAATCGAATTTCATGTGTTGCTTTGCTTAAGGAAGGCTGTTCACCCACACAGAGATGCTCATGTGAAGGAATGGGTGCTTCTTGCAGGAGGTGCAGCAAGTCTCTGTAAGTCACCCAACAGCAAAGCTGAGGTGAAAACACCATCTGGGGATGAAAGGTGTTTCTGCCAGCCATGGTAAAGTGAATATCTGGTTGAATGACACAATATCTGGCTCAGTCATGCCGATGGTGTTGCAAGTATATTCTTGAAAGTTGGACTTGGCACTGCTTGTTACCATCTCACCAACATGACTTGGTGTGCTCTGGCTCTTGGCTCTGCTACTGGAAATAGGGTGGAATAATGCTGCACAGCAAATCCTTTATAGCACAGTAAATACAGGAGGTGGAAAGGTCTTTAAATGGCTGATTGAACTTGTCTGGAACAGTCTTGAAATTCTGCATGGAGCCAGAGCAGGCTAAATAGCCCAGGTGTCCCTTTTTCTCCCTCATTCACATGTATTTCTGGAGGAGAAATTAATTCAGAAATCTTTCAGACTAAACAAAACTATTTGACCTCTTGTTATGGCCTTTCTTCTCCCCTTTAAAAAAAAAGCTAACAGTTTGGCTATGCAATAATTCACAAAAGCTTTTTGCCTTGCCAAAATTATACACTCCACCCCCTGCTCCCCCAAATTCACTCTGCTCCATTTAGTAGAGTTTGTTGGCAAAAATAACCTGACTTCATGCTGTGGAGGATATTTGTTTCTTAATAGAAGATGGAGCAGAAGTGGAATTGTGCTGGTTGTGTATATTTTGCCTTCTCAAGATTAGCCCCAAGCAATTATCTGACTATGGACTGTGCCAGAAAAACACAACAGAACAATTTTAGCAGTGCCAATGAAAACTCCAGAATGCGCTGCACTCAAGAGTGTAATTTTAGATTCTGTTTTCAAGTAGTATTTCTGTGACATCATTGACTTTAGGAAAAATAATACCCCAGGGCTTGTTTTACAAACAGGATGGAGCTTTATGATTTGGCAGCTTTCCGTAGGCAGAAAGACAAACGTTCATCACTTACAAACCCCCCATATGACAACAGGCTTTGCTTCCTATCAGCAGTTAAAAGTAATGAGAAAAAGTAAAAACTGATGTGGAGAGGGAGTTGGTAGGCACTCGCCTGCTGCCTTGAGGGCAGGGAAGCTCAGATCACCTCCAGGAGAACCTGAGCTGTGTGAAGATTTGTTCTGGGATTGAGGGCACTTCTGGCTAAATCCCCGTGTGCAGGGTTGCCCCAGGCAAGATTTGGGAAATACAGTTGTTTCTGCTTGCGCTGCCTCTGGTCTCAGTTCACAACACAGACGTACTCAAATCTGGCGTCAGGATGGGAGGGCTCTGCTGGTCCCCTGAGCAGGCTGCAGCTGCCTCCTGAAGCTCTGTCACTCACATGCAGCCTGTCTGGTGTGTGCTTGAGAGATTGGGATGTCGTGGTGACACTCCCAGTGTGCCTCACCCAGAGCTCTGCCGTCAGGAAATGCTTTGAATTTCCTCACCACTTCTTTTCAGGAGTTCTCTGTTGATTGTAGGACTGGAAGGGGACCTCCTTTACTCAGCCTGTGTGGGCCCTTGTGCACGTGGGCAATGCTTTGCAGACCTCCAAAGCTGAGGTGCCATAGCATCCCTTACAAATTTTGTTCTTTCTGGTAGTAAGAGTTTTTTTCAGTCTAATCCACATCTTCCTTTCTGTATTTGTAAGTCCATCACTTCTGTGTTCTGCATGTGCACTGCAAATAGGAAAAGGATTTTCCAGCCTGCAGAAGTCGCTCTATGTTTGACCCTTACTGGGACTTTCTGTTCTTCCACTACCCATTCTTGTCCATTGCTGAAGAGTCTTTGTGCTATTTTCTCCCTCTGTTCTTTCTCTTGCAGGCAGATATTTTAGAAAGCTCTCATAGTGCCTTCATCAGACACTTCCAGGCAAATTCAAAGTGAATTAAAGAAAAGATAATGTCTGTATCAGCCTTTTTCCTTCTGGAAGGCTCTGTAAGCTCAATGGGTGCCTTCGAGTCAGTGAAATAACCTGTTTCCCTTCAATAAAGATTTTCTTATGGAAAAGAAAGGGTTCTCTGGCCCTAGGGCAAACTATGCTGCAGCTTTGTTTCATCCTGTGCCTCCCAGCACACGCAAGTGGAAAACAGGTTACGTTAACTGGGATGAATCAGTTGTGGCTTGAAGGCGAAGCGATGACACCAGCTCTGTCAGCAGCTGGTTGATTCAGCGTTCTCTCAGGAATTCAACAAGTTCATAAAATCAGTCTGATTGCACACAAATTTCTTTCACAATCGGCACCAGTGACCGACTCCGGTGGAGTTGCTCCCAGGGGGTGTTGGTGCATCTGGCACAGGATGGCTCTTCTGTTGCTCCACCACAATCCCGTTTGGCAAGTCTGGGCACAGCAACCATGATCCGAATGAGTAGGCTCATTGTTTGCAGGAGTGGGGAGATGTAGGCATCAGGTTGCCTCTGATTGTGTGAACTAATAGCTCTGTTCCAGAAAAACACGTGTAACTCGTGCTGGTTTCCATGCAAGTGAGTAATTTGCTACGAGCGTGAACCCTGTCAGGGAGGGGCTGCATCTTCCCCTGAATGTGTGCAAGGTCCAAAAATCTTGGGCACAGTTATAATATAAATAACAGATCCTCATAGTCTCATCAGCTCCTAGACTCCCTGGGGGAGCTTTGCATTCTTCTGTAAATATGAGCTTTGTGGGAGAAGTCTGATGCTACACAAGCATGTGAGAATTTCCTTCCCAGTTGGCATGAAAAGACTATAAATCTGTGGAGACACAAGCCCTTCCCCCTAGCCCTTCCTATAAAATTAATGGGTGTTCAGTTAAGCCAAAACAAAGAGTGGTTTCCCTCAGGCAAAGTTGTCTTTAAAAAAAAAAAAAAAGGCATTTTAGCATACAGATAGAAAACCTTGTTTAAATCCATGTTTAATAATGCAGTAAGTGTCCAGGGAAAGGAATTGTATTTCTTGCCCTGCTTTGGGCTTTCAGCTTCCTGGGAGTAAAGGTTGGAAAATAAACAAGGGCTGATGCTAATGGAGATTAAGGGTGACCTTGGCCTGTGGGGTGACTTGCATGACCCTGCAGAGATTGAGTTGTTGGATAATGGAGACTTTCAGACTACCTCTGTCAGGCAGGGAGGTCAGCTGTGTCACTTTGACTGCAGTTTTTCTCTCTCCTCGCTTCCTACCTCCGTGTTGTAGAGATGTTTTAAGGGATAGTGGCAGAATGCTAAGAACAGAAAGTCATTAAAACTTCAGTCCTCCTCTAAAGTCCCTTTGGCCAAAGCAGTGGCAGCTTCCAGAATGGCAGTGTGGGGTTTTTTTTTCTGGTCAAATCCTGAAGAAGGTCATGGGACGGTGGGGAGGTAACCACCTGCTCTGCCCCTCCTCGACAACACATAGCTGGCATCATCTCAAACTCATCTGGCCTTGAATCCTTCCTATTGCTAAATTATGGAGGAGAAACGGTGCATGATTCTTCCTTTCCACTGTACCTGGTTTTATATTCCTCAGAGTCTCAGAAGAAATCAAAAGATATAGATCTCACTGGTTAGAAACTAGATGAGGCTGATAGCCCCCAGTACAAAAAAAGCAATTGAAGAATATTTTAAGTTTGTATCGCTGCTTGGCAAACGAGTCAATGACGGCTGTCTCCAGCTTTGGTAGCAATGTGAAGCCTGCAAAATACAACCCACGCTGGGAGCTGAGATGCAAAATGCCTGCAAGCATATCTGGATATTGAAATGATAGGAGTTGTGAGTCGTTTCTTATGGTGTGGGTTTGTGTTTAATATCACAAGGAATTTTTTAAGGCTTTGTGTAAATTTTGTTTGGTTTTGGAATATTCAGGTCTAAGTGGATGTTCTGATGGAAAGGGGTTTTATTTATTTACTCATTTTGGATAGGTGAAATAATGCCTTCTGGGGCTTCAAGAACTGCTCAATAATTTATAGCAATGTAGAGGTACAAACAATTTCCTAACAGAACTAAAGGCAGCTTGAGGGCAGGTGGGAGCACAGTGAATGAGGAGGTAACTGCACCCAGAGGATCAGAGGCACAGCTGCATTTCAGGCTTGGTAATGCCCCGGGGATGTGATTATCTTTTGATAACAGAACTCCTGTGTGCCTCTCTGCCTGGCAAGGGTTGGGAAGGTGCTGGAATAGCTTCTCAGTGAGCAGGTTTCCCTGCAGATGATCCTTTTGAAAGCCTTTGGGAACCTGAAGCAGCTTTTTATTGTCTGGAGAGGTGGACAGGAGAGGTCACGGTTCTGGATAGCCCAGTCTGTGACCCTGCTGCCTGTGCTGCGTGGGTGGGAGAACACCACCATGGGGGGCTGCCCCATTCTCCTGCCTTCTCCCTTTTTCCTGGTTATGAGAGGAGAAGCTTGTCTGTTGTGCCTGGAGCCAGACAGCTCCATTTTTCTTACATGTTTGCCCTTGGGCCATTTCAATTCAAAACCCCTCTCTAGGTAGAGTGTCTGTGATGATTTTCTGCTCTTTCCCTCTCTCTCCATTTGCTCTGCAGCTGCTCTAAACGCAGCTCGCTGCTGGAAGTAGTTGCTGAGAGCAACGTGATACAGCCAGGGTTTCATTTTTGCTGCTGTAACCTTCTGTACCCTGCTATTGATGGAGTTTTGATGTGTTTGACTCCAAGTATGGGATTCTTCACCTTCAGGCACCAGTTCTGCTGGATCCCAAATGTGCTAATGCTCATTTACAGCAACATCAATTGGCACATTGCAATGGAGCTTTGATCCTACAGCAAGGGCTTATCTGCTAAATGACTGCAAGGGTGTGAGTGTCCCTAAGGGTTAGGCTCAGCATATGTTTGCACAGGAAAAGGGCAGCTATCTGAAAATGTTTTTGCAGTGTTTTCTTGGATAGGTTAAGAAGGAAGACAGTATTACACACTGCTCTTGGAAGAAAAGAAAACCCTTAAGCTCTCAATCTGTAACGCAAGGTTACAGATCCCTTTTTAGACAGTTCTGCTCGTGATCCTGGGAGAGAAGCGAGAGGTAAGGTCGTCTGCCTAATTTTTCTTTTTTGTCTTCTTCTCGCAGTGAGTTTTTGCGCTAGCCTGCAGACAGAGGGAAGAGCTGGGTGGGTGGTGATGAAACAATCATCACTTAAAACTATTTGCTGATAATGAGTCACTCTTCATGGAGTCCCAATCTGTTCTCCCTTCTGTCAAATACGAGTGCAGCAAGTCTGCCTGCTTTGCTGAAGAGTTTTACTGGTTTGGTTTTGGTTTTTTTTTTCCCTGAATGATGGATTCTAGCAGGAGGATTTGGCGAGAAGGATGAAAGAATGAAGCATGTTTGTGGGTGAATATTAATCAAGAAGTTTCTTTTTTTTTTTCCAAACCTGAGGATGAACCTCCTGGCAGCTCAGATGAGGAGCTGTGAGGGTTATCTGCAGTCTATAGGTTCCCTCTTCTATCTGGCACAAGTCTTACCAAGTCCCCATGGCTGTTACTCCTCGGCTGAAAGTGGAGTTTAATGCAGAACCTTCAGCTCAGTTGGTGAGGCACAGGGTTTCTCCTGCTGATGGGATGGTATTTAAAAAGAACTAAGAAAATTGTTGACGACAAACCTAGGGATGACTCAGCATAAAATAAAATAAGGCCTGCATGACCCAGCATAAGATTAAAAAAAAGCTTGCATGATCCCAACAGGCCCCTAGGCCTTGCCTACTCCTGCAGTTCCATTTGCAATGATTTATAGTCGATATCTTGATAAATGCCAGCCGGTGTGTTATGAGCTGTCTGGCTTGTGTTGTGTTAGGGTGGCTGTGATGTCTTCCCTGACACTGTTCTGCAGTAATAGGCCAGTCCTGTAGATTTCGATGAAAACTCAATTTTCTTATAACAAGGTTTAACAGAAGGTTTATTGAAGTATTGATAATGGAGAATGCAATAGATACATGTCCCAGATTTAATATACTGTAAGACATTAAAGAATACATTGCATGTTTATCACTGTCAAATCCAATTAAGGTTTTAATTATAAATAAAAAGAATTGGTCACTCAAGCATGGGAAATGATGATCAAGGAAGGGCTAAGCATAGGTTCTGTGTCAGATTGGACTGAAAAGGGACCTAAATCAAGAGAATTAAGAGAGTTTGGCATTTCTTCCCAGAACTACATTGACTTCTGCTGTAGACTGAGGCATAAGTTTTGTTCAGTGACCTGTCAAGTGAGTTGGGGGCTGGCAGTGAAGTGGGCCTGTGCCACATGCTTAGAGCACCTCTAGGAGGTCTGGGGCCCTCTTCCGATGTGTGAATGCATTATTGTTAGTGCCAGAGTGACACACAGCTCTGCATCTGCCCTGTCACAAATCCAGTGAAACCTTCCACCAGCATATTACTGCTTTTCAGTTCATCCTGATTGTAGCGAGCCCGCTTCAAACACAATAATCCTTCTTACAGATCAGATATACAGTAATCCTCCTTTACAAGCGAGAGCACAATGGGCCTCTGCCGTCAGACATGATGTAATCCTGCTGCATCAGATAGAGAATTTCTTCCCTGTACCATGTGAAACACTGTCCTCTGCCTTCTTGTACCAGACTGCAGCCTTTTTCCATCAGGTGACTTTCACATCCACGCACTGTGGTCCTTCTCTAGGCTCTAAGCAATAAATTCCTGTATTTCCTCATCATGCTCTGCTACGGCTCAGACATTCTGTGTCCCTGGGAATGGTAGCAATGGATAAAATGGGAATCTCTGCATTTCATGTAATGTGCTCTTTTGACTAGGGACTTCTCCTGTCTTCTGCTCGTGCAGGACCTAGAGGCAATGAACCCTGGGTGGTAGGGGAGTACACAAACCAGATGACTGCAGGCTCTCTTGCTTGCAATTCCCTACACTCTGCAGGCCTCTTAAAAACTGTGAAGCCTGTCTTTGAGCTCTGTTAAAAACAGGTGCTGTGGTTTTACCCTAGACTGCAAATGGAGCAGCTGGCAGCTCCTCCAGCTGCACCTCCTCTTCTGGTAGCTCAGGTTTGTTTGCCCTGTCTTGCACAGAGTGTTGTTTAATAATTCTTCTGCTGGGGATGATACAGGAGAATTGTCTTTTGTACGCATGTTCTCTTTAACCTTTCTCTAATCCTTCTTGTGGGTCCTGAGCATTGCAAATCCTCTTCTCTTACAGCCTCTGCTGGTTTCTTGATTGGGGAGGGGAGAAGAGGGAGATGCTGTCATGTGGAAGGAAGGGATGTATTCTATCGCTCTCTTAATCCTCCAGTCTGTTAGAAAGCAGCTACACATCCTGCCTGATTGAATACCTGCCTTGTAATTGAATCTCAGAGTTCCGCTGCCATTCATAAATAGATTACGCTGCTGTGCTGCGGGGCTGAGCCAGGGTTTGTGTGTTCCACAGGGCAATCCATGGCAGGGGGATTTACCCTCCACTATGGGGAGGTGAAGCCTCTGAGCGAGAGGCTGAGTTGGGGTGTTAGTGGGCAGGGCTTGTCAACTTTCTTGGCTTTGGGGCATGCACACCCAAATATTCCCTTTGTGTGTCTCGGAGCCATGTAGATACTTAGATGTGGATGGTGAGATGGATGCTGTCTTTATCTGCTTTTAATTTGTCCTATTAAGTAGATGTTTGCTGACTTGCACAGTTCTGATCCTCTACTTCTCCAGAAATGAGTGCACAGTGAAAAGTGGCTCAACTCTTGTGCTCTTCTGCCTTGATATTCATCAGCACTGGCTGGCACTTCTTTGGTAGCATCAGCACACACTTTGTGGCCTAGTGGGACAGAGGGTAAAGGATGTGGCTTTCTCACACGTGCACAAGCTCCACTTCAGATTGTGTGCTGCTGCTTTGAGAGACAAAGCCATTGGTGTTTGCAGAGTGCTCGTCTCTGTAACCTGAGAGAATGCAGTTCAGAGCTGATAAGTCATAATCACATAGGCTTAGCAACCAAAGAAACTTCCCAGTGTTTTGCTGGGATCAGAGCCATGAAATGGCGTTTGTGGACTCCTCTCACATTTTTCTTGTGCTGTTCTAGGGCCATGGCACAATGAACGTGGGGAACTGAACATGGCACGATGGTTATGTGGTGCTGTCTTTGTGCCTCCTGAGTTGGAAAGTGGGTGATGCTCATTCCTGGAGAAGAAACTGAGTGGTTCCTTCTGAAGAAAATTCTTCCAAGGCATCTTTGTGAGCAGAGTGAACGGATCTTGCTGCAGTGTTATTTTTTTTCTGCTCTTTTTCTGTTCATTAAATGATATATATTCTCATGGAGGCTCTAAAATAAATTGTTGTTGCAGAAGCACCTTTTAAAACTTGTCAGCTGTGGGTTTTTTCCCCAGTACCTTTGCCTCTTAGGACCATAAATGGCTTCCTAAAGCAGGAAAAAACCATTATTAATTACACTGCCTAATGAACTCATTTGGCTTTCTGCCCAGCTTCCAAAAACAGCAGTAGCACCAGGCTGGATACTGTTGTCTCACTGTAATTATGTTTATATGGAAAGTTAATTTTTGTTTTCATAAATTGATTTGAGGCTTCTGGAAGCTATTTGGAGATAATTAACTTTGCCCACACAGACCTATATAAGGGCGTTTGTTTACAAGGTAGTGCTCAGTGCAGGAGCATGGAGGTAGGTTCCTGGGATCATCTGGAAATATTCAGTTAGCAGCTCAGGGCAGCTGTTTTCAGACTCTATTCCCTCATTTTGGGCAGCAATAGCAAGCAAACACCACAGCCTTGAGATTTTTCAGGCTGGTAACAGCCCTCAGGGTGGACCTGCAGTCCCTTGCTGCAAGCCAAATGAGCTGCAATCCAAATAATTCAAACGCTGCACGAGCTGATGCTAGAACCACAAACTCCCTTAACGTGAACGACAAACGTGACAGTCCCAAATGGAAAAGGCCTGTAAGGAATGAGACCAGACCTCCACAAATAAGCAGTTGTGAAGGCAAAAGCAGTTCCCATATATCTTTTATAATGGTGAGGATGGAGAACAGGCAGCAGCAGCTCTAGGTGATTTAATGGGGCCTTCACCAGCAGGATGCACGATGTGATACTGCAGAAGTGACTTATTTGTTCAGTCAAAGGCGTGTCTTTGGGTTTCTGGCCCCTGCAGTGAACTCTTCCTTCAAATCAATTCATTAATGAGCTAATTTATTATGCATGGAGATCCATTAGAGCAATGTGTAATAACCTCAGGATGCAGAGCCCTGCTCCCAGCACACAGCTACTGAAGAACAAAAGAGGGAGGAAAAAGCAAGGGCTCCTTGGCAGCTCTGAGCCTGTTTGGGAGCTCTTGTCTGACCCCTTTAAAATGCAAGGGAATACGTGAAGCACTCTGGGTTGTGTCTAATAAAAGTAGATGGCTTGGCTGAGTGGAGCCGCTTGTGTAGGTCAGTGCCCAGGGTGCTCCTTTTAAAGCTGCATTTTTAAAGTTCCTATGTCAGTGGTCTGTGGGCTTTCTTCTTTAAGAAAAAGATTGTTCCTCAGAGGCCTGAAAATGTACTAATTTCTTACTGCACACTTCAAAACCATGGACAAAACTGCATCAGAAGGCCTTCAGGGTAGGTTGGTGTGAGATATGTGTCTGCTTTTGCTGGCGGAGGGGCTGGATGGTGTTTAGAATTCATAATTTTGGGTCTACAGATGATACTGTCTCTTCTGGTCTGCCTTACTCTTAACAAAGAATGACTTTTCTCAGCCCTTGCAGAAGACTGATGTCCACGTAGCCAGACTGCCAGCAAAGCCATAAATTCCAGCTTTTCCTGTTTGAGTCTTTGCGTTCCTGTCTCTTGAGCAAATCCCCAGGGTCAGTGTTGTGAAAGTTTTATCTAGTGCGTCGATCAGGATCAGGAAATTTCTACAGATTGAAGGTCAGCATGCTGGAACAACAGCCCTGGATGAGATCAGAGAAAAAAGGAACTTGCAGAAGATGCTTATGGTGTTTCATCTGGTAGTCCTGTTGTAAAAGAAGCAGCAAAGCAAAGTGTTAATAGAGATGTTACAGGTTTCCTAAGGTACTTCACCATCTTCCTCTTCCTTTCCCCCCACTTCCCCTCTTATGTAGCAGCAGGGTTATAAGTTTGATTCCTGATGTGCTACTGCACTTTCTGTCAGTTAGACTTAGGGTCCAACCTCTTTTAACCTATATCTCTGACTCTGAGAAAAAGGAGTATTTTTCTGTAGAGGAAACTTGCCCTTTTCCTTTTATTGATGGATGTTCAGGCCCCTGCAGGCCAACTCTCTTCTCAAATTCTGTCATGGGATTAACCAGCACCTTGAGAGATGTGGCAATTCAAGCCTGACAGCAGCTAAAGTGAAACTTCCTTTTGGATTCCCTGGTTTGGACACCAGATGGTGAAATGGGTTGAGTACACGTGTGCACTTAAAGCACTAATGTTAAAACAAAAATCCTGGAAGCAGGCGTGGATGAAGGGCTGTGAATTGGAAGGGCTGCCCCTTCCTCCTCCATCTGCTGAGCTCTCCCAATGATAGGTGAAGGGTTTACCCTTCATCTCTCCAGTTATTTGCTTCTGTATTTTATGGAGACTGTTTATTGTGCACTACAGGCTGCTCCATAGCTGTGTTCCCATGCCAACCACCCTGCAATACAGTGTACATGCTCAGTGAAACAAAGCAACTTTAATCCTCAACCTTTGGATGTCTCCTGCCCATCGGGGCCAAGCCTCCAAAGAGAAACCCTGCTGCTTTCAAAGTGGAGCTCCAGGTTCCAGTTAATTGGGCCCAGTCATTAAAGGAAATTCAGTCTATGTCTACTGGGACTGCAAAGGGAGTAGATTTTTTAATAGCAAATATCTACAGTGTGTATTGGTTGTCCTCAGGTTGAAAAAAAAAAGCAAACTCTCAGCAGAGAAGAAATAATTCAAATTGCTTGCCATTGGCAGAATGGCTGCCCTTCTCTTTAGAAACTGTATTTATATCCTATAAGAACCAGCTCATTAGCTCTATTGCTCACACAGATAATCAACAACATAATTAATAATTATTTATATGGCAGAGGGCTTGGGATCACATAACAAAACATCATTTCCTTATGATCACTCAGGCATTTCTAACTCTGTTTTTTTTCCTTTTTTCTGTCCATTCTTGACTTTCTCTGGCTTTTTGTGCTAGTTTTTAATGTTTGGTAGAGATTTTTTGGTTAACTTTCCACCAACTATGTTCTTCTCTATTGTAGTAGACCTCTCTGAAGTCCCACTTGATCCACAGAGTTTTTCAAGTGCCAGAACTTTGTGACGCCATAGAGCAACGTGGATTGGCATGAACAGCCACAGCTGTGTTAACTTCAGTTGCATCTATTTGTCCTGATTTGTGGACTGATCCCTGTCTGCCCTTGGATGTCAAAAAGCATGATTTCTCTTGGTCAAGCACTCCAGCTGTTCCCAGGCCAAAGCAAGGCTGTGGGATGCTGTGTTTGGGCTACACCCAGGATGTCTGTCCTGGGAGGATTTCTGAGCAAAGCATTCAGATGCTTTTCTTTGCGTGGGATTTCATCTATTTTAACCAAAGATTTTATTCTCAGACAAAGCTAACCTTCCTCTAGGTTTCCCTGGCAGTGCTTTGACTTGCATTATGCAAGGCAGCTCCTGTGCCCTGACCTGCAGGGTGACCCACGGGGCAGCTTTCATTGTGTTTTGCTAATGCGGGGAATTGTTGCAGCTGCTGGCATCAAGGGTGACACACATCAGAAATCCTGCAGTCACATCCCATAAAGCCACTCTCTCTGCAGTGCTGTCAGCCTGAGCTGTGTCAGGGCAGCAGGGGATGGATGTGGGACAGCACTGATGCCTTAAATGGCTACCTAGAAACAGAGACTAGACAGGAATAAAGGAATAAAGGAGGGATTTATTTGAAAGGCCTTCAGAGGTACACTCTGGGCTCCAGAGGCTCTTGCCTCAGTGCATCCCAAAATGGACAATGACAGCTCCTGAGTTCTTCCCACTTTGATATCAGCATCAATTCCCCAAGCAGAAGCCAGGCAAGGATGGAATTTCCCCAAGCTTGCCCCCCTCTCCCCAAGATGAAGGTTTGCAGTTGTTGGGCCCAGGAGGGTCTGGGTGTCCTTGCGAGGAGGAGCGAGCTGGAGAGGCTTTGTTATGTCAGTGTGAGCATGAGAGAACAGCACTGAACGAGCTCCAGGGAACTGCAGAGTTACACTGGGCAGTGCAGGGTTGGAAAAATATAGAAGTTAAAACGTAAGACATCAACACAAGTGAGGCTCGTTCCTTGCCCAGCACAGCAGAGAAGCTCCAGGAAGGAGGTGTAAGCACTTGGGGACAGGCTGACACTAAGAATGATGGAGGGAGGAGCAGGAGAGCAGGAAATCAGGGAGCACCCCCGAAACAGGAAATTTGTGAGGTGTAGCTCATGCTGTAGAGACTAATTTCTTACGAGCTTTGGAGAGCAGGTCAGGTGTCAAAATGCATTTGGGAAGATCTGAAGATATGTTTTGGATGGGGAGATGGGGGAGAGGGAGAAGCTGGTGTCCAACTGGGGATGTTAGTGCTGTGCTCGAGGAAAGGTGTTCCTGCACAGAGGATCCTTGTACTGCAGGAGCAGAGGAAAAGGGTGCATCTGAATAGGATTTCAGAAGATAGGAGATCCTAAAGGGTGTTGCAGCTGTCTGAAGCTGCCAAAAGGGAAAGAGGTGTGCCCTGCTGGTGGCACTTGCCTGCTGTGGGAAGGCCACTCTTGCCCTGCCCCCTACCTGGATGCCTGTGTGTGGAGTTGGGAGCCCAGCGTGCCTTCGCCATATCTGCGAGCCTCAGCCCGAGGCTTGGAAACTGTTTGCTGGCACCATGTGTTGCTAAGCAGATGGGCATCTGCGTTTGTACCCGCTCAAGTTTTTCAGAGAGGGTGGCTTTGGTGTGGCATTTCAGTAATTGTTGCCAGCACAGAAAAACAGAAGGAAAAGCATCTCCAGTTCTTTACCACCTGCTTCCCCTTCCTCCTTGTGGCCCTCATCCAACACCTAAGTAGGTGCTTGCCCACAAAATGCTCTGGGAGGAAAATGAGAGAGAAAAGCCCCACCCAGGTTGATTGCAAGATGCAACAGGTGAAATTCTGATGTGAGGAAATACCAGAAAAGCCTTACCTAAGCATGCTAAAAATACATGAGGGTGGGGTAGCTGAGTTACTAGAGGGGAAACTTGAACTACTGAAGGAGATTTTAAGTGGTTTGAGTGTGACTTGCCAAGGCATTTGCTGATCTCTTTCTCTGGGGGCAGGGACCAGCTGGGATGTGTAGGTGGTGGCAGCACTGTGGGACACACCATCCAGTCCCTGCCCAGAGAGCTGGGTGCTGCTGGCAGCTGGGTGGATTTTCCACGCGTTTTTCCTTCTTCCTAGCAGGACAAGGGTTCAGTCTCTTTCCATGTTCTGGTTCTGAGTTTTATAAAAAATGACATGTAGGGTGTTTTTCTGGTTAACCACAAGGAGTCCATTTGAAGTGGGATACAGAGGTGAAGCTGCAACCTGTCTGTGATGTCTTGTCCTTCTTGAATGAAGTGGAAGGGTTAAGAACAATGCTTCAGAGTTCACATACAAAAAATGACCCAAAATTTTTTGAGAATTCATACCTTCCCGCATTATGTTTTCACCTCCTTGATACTTGTAGCTTCTCCCCCTTGGTTAAGGGGATTATTGCCCCTGAAAAATGCATTTTGACAGATTGCCCAGGCCTCATTGGCCCATTGGATACAAGCTGACTCGTTTCTCTCTGTCCCAGTGAGTGATCCATCTCTCTTACCCATTGATTTTTCTGTCCTTGTGTCTTGAGATTTATAGAACTAGATGTATCAAAGCACAAATTCTGTTCCCAAACCCTTGAAAGATCAAAGTGGTTAGTATTTCATTTCTTCAGCACCCTGTTCTTCTCCCTCTGTTCAGTAAGGAAAAATAAACCGTTATGTGTTAAAAACATGTAGCGACAGATTTCTTCATTGCCCAAAGGCTCTACATGCCAAAACTGGTCTTTGCTACTTTTTTGTGTGTCCATCCACCCCTTGCCATGGCAGTTAACACAATTCCATGGTTTGTGAGCTAACAGGCATTGAGCATATGGGAGAACCGTGAGTTACATAATTTTACTTTTTTTTTTAATGTAAATTTTTTACCAGATCTCTAGCTGATGAAGAAAGAGACATATTGGGAAAGAAGGTGTGGGTGAAACAAGGACAACATTATCCTTGTGCTTGGCCACATGGGTTGGTTTGTTTTTTGGAACGCCCTCTCTTGCAGATGATCTGCCCATAAGTATCTGTTGCGCTTTTTGGTGATATTTTCTCCTCAGCATTGTTTTTCCTGCCTCTAGCACAAAAATGCAATGATATTTTTTCTTTTCTGTGTGTGTCCACATGAAGCATTTGGATCTTTTCTTCCCAAGGGGGAAGAACAAGGTATCTTCTCCCTCCTCCTTTGTTGTGACTACTTCGAATTATGGCACTGGTGTGGAGATTTTTTTGCTGTGTTGATGTGATGCCCTAGGTTTTAACTTTTATTTTTTCAAATCCTGCACTGCCCAGTGTAACTCTGCAGTTTCCTGTAGCTTGTTCAGTGCTGTTCTCTCATGCTAAGACAGATATAACAAACCTCTGCAGCTTACTCTCCGAAGTTACCCAGAACAAGAACTGTAAACCTTCATCTTGGGGAGAGGGGGGCAAGCTTGGGGAAATTCCATCATTGGCTGAGTTCTGCTTGGTGAATTGATGCTGATATCAAAGTGTGAAGAACTCATGAGCTGTCATTGTCCATTTTGGGATGCACTGAGGCAGGAGCCTCTGGAGCCCAGAGTGTGACCTCTGAAGGCCTTTCAAATAAATCCCTCGTTTTTTCCTTTATTCCTGTCTAGTCTCTGCTTCTAGGTAGCCATTTAAGGCATCAGATGAACAGGACTCGAGTGTCACTACAGATGTTGCCAAGAAAGGGGTTGATTTAAGACATATTTTAGAATGTAAGTTCTGCCTGGGAAGTACCACTATATTTCTGCTGCCTCTGGGAAATTTTGCTGCTGCGTGGCTGCCGGAGGAGTGAATGAACACCCTTTATCTGATCGCCACTTCACCCTTCCTCAGTCCTTCATGGCAGCATCCAGTGAACACACTGTGCATAGCTAGTGTCTGATAGGTTCTGTTGGAAAGCTGAATGATGCATTATATTGTTCAGCAAAACCAGTTGGTGTGTTTATTGTGAGTGTTTGGAGAAATGGAATCAATAATGTTTATGTAACACTCCTGTCATCCACTTCAGCCTCTCCCTTTTAACCGTGGATGCCTTTCTTGAAATGAGTAATGAAATGTATTTGATTGTATGCTGCTGGTCACAGGACAGCAGCTCCAAAGCTGTTCTGATCACCCCAATGTACAGTAAATACTCCAGCAACTTTCACGTGCAAATGAGCATAAGTTAGTGCAGTGTCTTGTTTGTAAATGAGCACAAATAGCTGTGCTGGGTTCATATTTTTACTGTCAAGATTATTATCCCTCTGAAGGCATTGAGCTGCTTGTTGCAGCTGTTTTACTGTGCATTCTGCAGAGTAGGTCCCTGGCAGAGCAGAGCAATCCTGTGCGAGGCAAGACAGTTGTGCTGCCACTGAATCACAGCTTGGCCTTTTGTTTTTTTGTATGTGTTCTATTACATGCCTCAAAAAGATCATCTTGAACTTGCAGGGAGGAGGTGACAAGTGGCTGCAGTTGCTGCTGTCCTGCACAGAGAGGAGCATGCTGGGCTCTTATGGTTCATCTCTGCTGTGATAGAGAGCAAATGGTAAATAATCTTTTCTTTCCCCATGAGGGAGTGCACCTCCAATATTGTTCAATGGAAGTCTCTTTATTTAAAAAAAATTAGAAATTTGTTTTAATCTCAGCTATGTCTTTGGCATTGTAGATAGTGAGGAATTGATGTTCAGGTCTTAGTTTACTAAGTGGATCTTTTCCCTAAAATAAATAGATCACCTGCCTGGACTAAATTTTTTTTCAGTGACCTGCAACAAAGTGAAACTCCTTCATAAATGAGCTAATGGATTGGTGCAGGTCAGTGAGGTAGGCCTGTAATGAATCTCAGCCTGCCCAACAGTTTGCTTCCCTTGCTTTGCTCAGAAGTGATCTGTGTACCACAACCTGACACCCGCTGGGTAGATCACCCTGAGTTCCAGTGACAGGTCAGGGAAGGCAAGGAGGCAGGGATGAAATCAGATGACAAATATTCTTGGCAGTCCTTTCAGCTCATTACAGAGATTGTTGCTTGTCTCTTTACCACTCATTTTGTCTTCTGCTGCCGACTGCAGTGTAGGAGCATCTGATTATTATAGAAAAGATGTGGGATTATCATAGTGAAGCAACTAAAACACTGAAACTTGTTCTTGGCATGATCCAAAGCCTGTTAAATCTGGTAACAATCTCTGCTTTCATTGCTTAGCCTTCCCTAACTCTGTCCTCCATAAGAAACTCTGTGTTGCAACATCTAAAGAGTCTGGTGGGTGCGTGTAAAGAGCCACAGGCTAAACAAGTCTGTGCGGTATTTACCAGAGGCACTGAATCTCCGTGTGTAATTTTAGTGCAGTCAAGCAGGAAGCAGCATGCTTCCCTCGATTTGGTGGCTCAGCTGGGCATTGTCCTGTGCCTCAGCCTCTGGGAATTGTTGCTGAGACGAGGGCTGCAGCTCAGGATCACAGGCATTTGGGATATGCTGCACATCTGAGTTCGAGGAGGCCCAGGCAAAACGTCCTGCTTGTAGTCCAGACAGTGTCTGGATTCCCTGACTGGAGGAGCTGTGGTCAGAGGGCTGGGTAACAGCAGTCCTGTGTCTGGTGAGGCTGGAGGAGTGCTGGAATGCTTTCCCTGATTGCAGGCTGCAGCACAGAATGAAGGGACTGTGTGGGGGAGAGAGCTCTGCATCCTGTCTCTGCAGCTTCACCCCAAAGCTGTGATGGGAAATCCTACAACTCATTAAGGACATTTTCCTTAGCAATGTCCTTAATCACTTCTCAGGATGCTATTTTTCTTCCATCCCTTTCTCTTCATGCTAAGGAGGTGGCTTCCTTCTAAGTGCATTATGCTAAGAGTTTGTCCCATCAGACTCAGCTCTATCCACTCCTTGGTCTGTTCTGAGTCTGTCCCTTCCTAGGAATGCTGTGATTAATTGTTACTGTTGGAGACCTTTAACTCCAGCTGGACAAAGCTGGCAGCTTTAGGCTTGGAGTTGTGTTGTCAGGGCTGTGAATACAGCAAGGTGGGAACCTGTGCCAGATGTTGGGATCTGCCCAGTGGTGGCAAGAAGCTCAGCGTGACTGGGAACACCTTCCTGAGCTGCATGGATAGCCCTTAGAGACACCCCTTCCTGCTGCTGGTGGTGTCCCAGCTCTGGGTGTGTCTGTGCTGCTTGGTGGCCGTGGCTGCTCTGGAGGTGCAGGTTTGCATGGCACTGGAAGGGCCATCTGCACAGAGGTTTTGGGAGACAGAGGTCACAGGGCCACAGACGATATTTGAGGCTGTGTGTGTGACAAGCTAAACCAGTCTGTGCTCATATTTGCTGAATTAGCTGCAGCACCCGAGGTGACTTCTGGTGCTCCTGCACCATCTGTGGAAGGACAGGCTGAGCTGGGACAAAGCCAAGCAGCACAGTCAGCCTGTCCTCACTGCTGTGGGCCACCAAGGTGAGTTTGTCCTGGATCAGCAGAATGAGGAGAGGAGGGCTGAGGTAACAAAATCTCTAAAGAGCTACCTTGCCTTGTGGGGTACTGAGCAGTCCTTGGCATTATTTTGTACAAAATACTGATCGTGACAGCTCCTAACTGCAGGGGATTTTCAGAAGCCTCTGGGGATTTTGTGTGAACATCTGTTTTTGGTAAAGCAGCTCCTTCTAAGAGAACAGCCATGCAAACAAGCTATTCCTGAGTGTGTAGGATTACACTGCTTTAACTGCATTTGCCAGGTTAAAGGCTCTGTTCTTTGTGGGTGCTGGAGAACACTTTTGAGATATTTCTTTGCTTCAATTTTTGTTCTTTCATGGACCTACAGCCTCCTGCTAGCCTTAGCTGACTGACGTGTTACAGACTGTCACCTTAGTCTTTCCCTAATAAAGATGTTCTTTGCCTGTTTGCTTATGGGTCTTTCCTGCCACTCCAGAGGTTTAAAAGAAAGAATGAGTTCAGGTTAAATTACATTAATGTGCAAATATGTACTGATTTCATCTACAGAACACTCTTATAGCTTCCTCCATAAAGCTGTACAAACAGCAGTAATCCTTCCCTCCCTGGACCCCATCAGTCACCAATGTTCTTACACTGAGGTGGTGAACTTTCTGTGACACTGCAAAGTCTTGCTTGTGGGTATGTAATGCTCTGTTACTGGTGCAGCAGAGCTACGTGTAAGGTGTAGGGTGCTGGAAAAAAAATCTCATTCCTTGTTTCCTAGGCTTGCTCTCATCTACTCACTGAACAACATCAGCTGTGGGGCTTGGTGTTCACTCCTTTGCTCCAGGTATCAGATGTGCAGAGCAGGAGGAGGAGAGGCTCTAGTGATGAATAAGGCAGAGCCTGTTTTAGCTGATGAGATGTTCTTTGATAGACAGCTTTCATGTCATAAAAGGCTTTTGGCATATAGGAAAGGAGTAGCACCTCAAGGACATCACTGCCGCGTGACTTTCTCGCTGTGGTCTTCCCAAGCTGGGAGCAGCAGGTTAATTTACTGTGGCTCTCTTTCCTCATGCTGCTCACCATCTGGCAAGGACCCCCTATGCTCCTCCTGCCAACACACAACAGGCAGGTACATTAAAACCAGGCTTCTGCAGAAGCACGAGCAGGTCCTTACTGAATGTACCTTAAAAACAAGGCTCTGTCCAGGATTTATAGCAGAGATGGCTCTCCTGAAATATAAGGCTGTGAGTAAAACAGGGACATCAGTGGAGATGGTCACAAAGCACCTCCCTTTTGGTGTGGAAACTCTTAAGACTGCTCTTGCCAAGGCACAGAACTTGCTCTTGATCTCTACAAAACCTGTTACACCCTGGAGGCCTCTCATGTGTCTGTTTAATATTGCAATTACTTGTGTCTTTGCAGGTGAAGGCCAGGAGCTTGTTGCACTGAACTTAATTATATTAGTACATGATTTCTCTTCTCCAAGCCCTCTTTAAAGATGACTGTGTATTTCATCCTTGGTGCCTGAGGAAAAGGACTGTCCGCTAAAGAGGATTTTAATGATGGAGGTGAACAGTTCTTTAACAAGATGGGCCCTTCCTTGCTGAGACACCAAAACTGGTGGCAGATGTTGGTGGGGATGATCTTGGCTCTAGCTCAGGCAGCCAAGTCAGTGAAATGAGCTTTGTAGATTTTAAGTCATGGTATCTTCTTGGAAGGTCCTGTTCTCTGTCTTGCTTTCCTCTTGTGCCTGTGTTTGCAAGCCGGTATAGTGATAAATCCCCTTAGAGGGAAAGCTGTGGGCGAGGATCACCTGAAGCCTAAGCTGTGTGGAATCCAGGATGAGGTATTTGTTTAAGCATCTCTGCTGTATTTCTTATGACCCTTGACTTGCTTAGTGCTGTGTGTGACCCTGACGGGAAAGAAAAGCCACTTAGTGAAGAAGTGCATTTCTGGAGAGCAGCAGAAAGATTTCTTCACAGTTTGGCTCTTGCATCTCTGCACTATCTGTAAGCTGGATAAAAGCCTTGGAGGAATGATTGTCTGAGCAAGACTGAATCTGGAAGAGAGGCTCATGGATCCCAGGAAGAAACTGGCTGTCAGAATGTAGTATTGACTTGAAGAAAGCAAGTCCTTGGAGGCACTATTGACTGTCATTACTGATGTAGTGGAGACTGCCTAAAGTGCCATTTCTTGAGAGTGGCATCATTTTTTGCTGTACTTTTTTTCTTTTTTCGTCTCTTCCTTTTTGCTTTTGAAGAGGGTTGGCAGAAAAGCAACACTAGCACGTGTCATGAGTGAGCTGACAGTACATGCTGAGCTGGAGCCTGCTGAGGGACTTGTTTCAAAATGAAGGGCAGAGAGGGGGTCCTGAGGGACCAGTTCCCCTCATTCCAGTTCCAGTGCATACTCAGGCTGGACCTGGAAGTGTTTCCAGCCCTTGTTTGCAGAGAGCAAACTCTCCCCTGGACTCACCCAAAGGCAGCTGTCTCGCAGCAGGAGCTGTGAGGCTTTTTCTTTCACCTGCCCACATTTGATTTTTCCCTCAAGAGCAGGGCTTCCATTCAGGAGATGCAGTGCCAGGTCACAGAGAGCTGGGGACAAACCTGGCATCTGTGGTAGAAAATGTACTGGGAGGAGGGTGAAGGATCTCAATATTATTTTAAGACTTGGCAGAAATAGCCTTAGGGAAAGTGAATACAGCTGCTTCCCTCCTGTTTGTCTCTGGTATTCCTCCACTTGCTCTCTCAATGCTGAGCCTAAAACAATAGGGGGAAGAGCTCATGGCCCTTTGGGAATGTTGGCTGTTCCAAACTCTTGCAATTAGGCTGGGCAGAGCAGCACTAATTGAAACAATGCTGTCCCAGCCCAAGAGGCCATCTTGCTGTTGGGATGGACATTTCAAAGCCACTTGGTGGACATGTACTTTTCTTTTTAGTTGGGCTTTTTTTGGTTTGTTTGTTTGTTTGTTTTTCCCTCTCCAGGGAGGCTCATCCATATTGCCTTGGTGGCATGCAAAATGTGAGGTTTAAGTTCTCTGGCTTTAGTAATGCATTTCTTGAATTTCAAAAATCTCTCTTTGCAAAAGTTAGTGGTTTTGGTTAGGGTTGTGTTTCAGTTTGTCTGCTTTCAGACAAGTCAACAGCTCCTTCAGAACATAATGACTTTGAGCTGTGCATTCCACAAAGCTGTATCCAAAAAAGTCCTTGAGAAGCACGTGGTCATCTATTGCAGCCATACAGCAAAATTCCATTTTCTCTTGTACTTTCCTAATGGCACAGCCTGAGGATAAGGAAAGGAATAATGTAATAGGCTTGTGCCTGTTAATGCTTTCCTTATCCAGCATTTAACTTTGTACGAACAAAGTTCTAAAGTCCTTCACCACTTACTGTGGTGCCTTTGGGAACTGAGTACCCTATTAGTAGCCTGCTGACCTGTTCTTGAGCCCTCATTTAAAACTGGGGTAGGATGGCAAAACCTAGTCAGCCACAAGTAATCTGTGCACACAGATAATTATTTCTCAGGATGTTAGATAAAAACAGACATGCCCTATTCCCAAAGCAATGTGGGAGGGATGGGAAAGGGCTGCTGCTGCCCAGGCTGCTGCAGGTGCTGGGTAGTGTCAGGATGAAAAGGCAAGAGAGATTGAGAAGAGGGTGATGCAACATCTCACCTCTTATCACAGATCCTCACTCTGGCTGGCATTGCTCCGAAGGGGCTCTGCCCCAGGAGGGTGTCTGGCATTGCAGGGTGTCCCAGCTGAGTGTCTGGCTTTTCTCCCTCACGGACACATTGGCTGGGATGCTGAAGTGACTCAGTGTTTGGATGTCTGGACATTGTTTCAGGATTTTCTGTGTTGTCCATGACTGAGATGGTTTTGGATAACTCTGTTGTCCAACTGTCTGGTTAAGGCTGAAATGCAGATAGTCCTTGTTTTGTTCTTCTAAGGAGGTGAAGGAAGCATTTTGAGGAGGCTGTTAAAATCACATTCTTGATTTGAGATGCTCTTTCTTCCCTTTACTACTTCCAAAAGGAAGATGCTTTTTTGGAAGTGATTTTAGTGCTTATCCTTGAAATCTCTCTTCCCTTTATTTCCCCATCTGGATGCAGTTAGGCTTTACAGCCTCTTCCCTGTGACTCAGCATGCCTCTCAGTGGCCTCAACCCCCAAGGCTCTGCTCCAGGGCTCTCTTGGAAGCACCATCCCCTGTAGAGTGTCTTCCTGGCTGCTGTGCCTTGGCTTGGGAAACTGAGTCTCACCGACTTCAGCAACTCTGTCTTGTCTTCAAGGTACCTCTCAAGGTTTTAACTCAAAGCCTTGGAAATGGTCTGGCATCCATGTTATCTGCAGAACTGACTCAGCTGCCATGGCAGCTGAGGTCAGCTGGAAAGTTTAGCTGGACAGGATTGGGGAAAAAAAAAAAAAAGGCAGAACTATTTTGGTCCTAATTAGAAACACCAAGGAAAAAATAATTGAGGGATATGTGTTAAAAACAACCAGCTCTGCTCATGGCCTAATCTGGGTGTCAGGGAGACATTCAGTCAGAAGGCTGTTGGGCCTCAAATTCTCTTGCTCCTGGCAGGGGCAGTAGCAACCAGCCCAAGCTGTGTGTGGCTAGGAGGCAGAGCGGGTGGGTGTCTCTGTGGGACAGGAAACCCAAGCCAAAAGGAGTTTGCCAAGGTCGGAGGGTGGGTTAGTGGCTGAAATTGAACTGAGTCATCTGGAGCCCTTTTTTGGGGGGAGGTGGGCTCAGTTCCAGAGGTGTCAGAAAGCAGACACAGCATCTTGTGGTGCCTCAGTCCTGGCTCCAGAGGCAAAGAGGAGGCTAAGTCTTTGTGCCTGACTGAGGAGGAGCAGCTGAGCATGTTTTAGCTGCACCCTGACACAAGGCACTTGATTCTCAGGGAAGTTTGCCAGAACCATGGCAGTGACTGAAGGTGGGAGTGAAAGCAGGGATGGGGTTATTTAAAACAGCTCTGCTGTTGCCTTCTGGAGAAGGTCACCAAAGGGGGTTGAAGTGGACATTTGCAGGAATTGGATACTTGACTCCCCTTTATGTCTTAAAAGAAAAATGTCCATCCTGGATTCATTTTTCCCTTGAAGGGGAAAGCTGTGTGCTAGACTGTCCCATTATACTGCAGCAGACACGGAGATCTAGTTAATTTAAGTGCCTCTTACTTCAGCTGAAACATATTTGCAATTGGAATACCATTCCTGCTCACTGAGCAGAGTCCTGGAAGCCACAGGCTTTTGTGTGAGAGATCCAATTAAAATACAAAAAGAGAGATGAGGTGAGTAAAGCTCTCCCCACAAATTCTGGGAGGGATTTCCTGCATGAGGCCAGCCTTGACCTTGAGCATTCCCAAGTCCTTTCCCTGGGATGCTGACCCAGTATTCATAAATCATTTGAAGCATGAAGTGATCTTTTTATTTAATAAATAATAAAAAAAAAGTAATTGGATTGACATAAATTAAAGCTGAGTTAACCTGTCTGGAATAATTGGATTGGTAATAATGGGCAGCAGTGTGGATTGAAGTAGGTCACAGTTTAACCCGGAGGCCTGGAGAGGCTATTTTTTTTTTCCATCCCTCTCCTCCCTTGCCTTTTTTTCTTTTTTTCCCCTCTGAGAGCACAAAGAAATGTGATGGGAGGGAGATAACCAGTGTGTGCCATGTGCATGGGGCTGCTTATAGCTGGGGAATCACTTTAGGGGAACTCCAGTCCTAAACTTGGATGTTCCTGGGAATAATGTTCCCTGGTTCATTGCTGGGAAGTGACAGACAACTGTGACAGAAGCTGTATTGTACACGGTTGCAGTGATAAATAATTTCACAGGGATTAACCCTCCATCCTTTCCATACTGTCCTTACATACCACTGATAAAGGAAAGGCTGGAGGAGCTGCTCATGAATCGGGGCTTTCCAGTGACAATGAAATGTGCAAATCACTAGGGCTTGGGGTTGCTCTCTACTATTATTAGCATATCTGTAAATGCCCCCTAGGTATTCTATGTATTTAAGTTTGACTGGACTCTTCTTGTCCTTGGGTGACAGCAACAGTGATAAATAACCATAGTGTTGAATAAAATCAGGAGTTTTTAACTCAGAGTAGCTTAAAGCTATTTTACATTGCTCTGCTTCTGACTTGAGACCTTCAACACTCTTTAACTACTGGTTTGAAATGATAAGTACTGCTGAAGTGCATCCAAAAGGAGTGATTCCTCCAACCCCTTGAAAAATATCCCAGGCTTGGGAAGTAACTCTAGGATACTGCTTCAAAGCAGTTGCATGGTCCTCTCCCAAGACCTTGCTTGGAAGCATTGCTGCGTTTGACACCATATCCTTCACTCCAGTGAAATCCAAGTCCACCAAGGCACAGATGTTAGGCTAAGCACATGAGAAATCTCGTCCCCATCGGGATAAAAACATTTCCAAAGGAACCACTTCCCTCAGAGTGGCAAGAGGCCAAGAGTACCACTCAGGCAGTTGAAAAATGAGCTGTGTAGAAATCCTCTCGAGATGAAACCCTCCTCTGATCCTGGAGCAAGCAGGATATTGAGAGTATGTGCTAAGGAAAGGTTCATGTCCCGGTGGCATGCCCTGGGAAGGGCTGGAGAAGTGGACATGCTGCACACCATGCAGGGATGAGGAGGCAGTGCAGAGAGACCAGCCCTCCTCCTTGCTTCTCACCAGGGCCCTTCAAGTCCTGTTTGCTTTCTTCTCTAAGAAATTGATCGTGGCTCTGTGGTTGCAATAGTTGCTTTGTTAGGTGAAGTTAACTGGACTGTGTTCAGTTCCTGTGGCCAAATCCTGCTGCCTTTCCAAAATTGCCTCCATAGTTCTGATTGTCGTGTTCAAACCACTTGCTGCAAATGGCTTATTTGGACCAGCGGTCGGTGTAAAACGTGTCCTCAGCCACACTGTATCACCTGCGTGGCAGGGAAACTCTGCTTTGAAGAATTCCACTTGCCACTCCATCAGCCACACCCTGATGCTGCTGGGCTCTGTGGTAAAATTCCCTGGGTTTTTGGTGGGACACTTGGTACATTTTGCAACATTTTGCAACATTTTGCTGTGAGCAGACAAGTGCATCCGTGGGCAGGGAGTAGCTGGAGCAGGAGTTGCCTGTCCGTGCTGTGCTGGTGGTGTTCTCTCGCTGCCCCATCGCACTCCGTGCTGGGCAGAAGGATCGTCAGTCCCTGTGCCCTTCCAGGACAGGGGAGGGCTGAGGGAAAGGGAATGCTTCCGAGTCACCATCTGCTCAGAAGCAGTCCAGCTAGATGCTTTTCTTTGCCTAGAGCTTATGATAAAGTCACAGCGTGGACTTAAATAATTAGGAGATGCCTGGCTTTGGAGCAGAGAGTCACTTCTTTCCCCGCTGACCTTGGCTGATTAGCAAATATTTGGTATTATTTGTAGAATCCTATCAAAGCAGCCCAGAGGTATTCATCTGCTTAAAAGCCTCTGGGAGATCTCTCTCCCCCATGGGGGTACTGCCCATCCTGGCTCTTCAAAGCAGGTTTTTTGATTAGCTGACGGGAGATGCATGTTTAAGATCTTGTGGTTTTTTTTGATGCCTTTTTTTTTTTCTCCCCACCCCCTTTCAAAGAAGGGAGAAACTTAACATCACACTAGTCCCTTTGTGGCAGTTTGGAAGTTAAATTTACCAGGACCATTATCTTTAACAGCTGCTGCTGTCTGACAGATTGAGTTTATAGTCGGTCTTATAGGCACTAAAATCACTTTTATCCTTGTGGGTCCAATTTCAGAGCTATTCATTTTATTATCTCTAACAGCTTAACAGCTGTTCTCCCCACTCCCTTGTACCCCTCTGCCCCTCACTCCCTCTAGCTCCCCAAAGCTCAAACCTAAGGGTCACCCCTTAATCCTGGAGGCAGGAGCAGGGCTGTGCATGTGCTCTTCCAGCAGCACCTGGAGCTTTACTGGAGACAGGTGGCCTCCACTGATGGAGGAGGCTCCTGCTCTGGCATTTTTTCCCAAGGACAGCACCAAGCCATGTCCACGGCGATCTCACAAGAGCTGTTCCCTTCTCGTTACCTTGGCAGAGGAATCTCCCAGTCCGTGCCTCAGTTCCCTCTCAAGCAGAGGTGTTAAAGCTTTACTGGTGAGGCCTCTGTGCACCTTGGCAGCAATTAGTCAGCCGTGTTAATGGGCCAAAGGGAGGCTTGTTCTTGCTGCAATTACATTGCTCAGCAATGACACACACATTTCCCTCACCACCTTTCCCACCCGCCCCATCCCCTCATTTTTCCCGCCGCTCTGCAGAAGCATTGATTTATTGTGTGAGTAGACACAGTGATGATGAGATATATTGTGAAAAATCGCTGAAAATTAGTAGCGAGAATTCTAAGATGGATTTCACTTATTTCCCTGTAATGGTGGTACATGATCTATTACACCTTGGCTGGGGCTAAGTTTCCCTGAAGTTAATGGGAGGCTTCCTGTTGATACATGTAGTCTTCGGATCAGACCTGTGGAGTTTTGGCACTTGTCAAGCGATAGCAAAATCTCAGCAAGTCTCGTGGCACAAAGGAGACTATTCAGACCTGTCACTGAGTGTCTGTTTCATTCTTTTCATCTTCTCCTCGGTTCTATTCAAGTTCTTATGCTGCTCTTGTTCCAGTGGTGCCCGAGTGCCCTCCAATGGTGCTAATGCTCCCACAAAGAGATAATAATGATACCCGGCTGCTTCAGAGAGTCCCTTTCTGCTCTGCTTCATTTCCCTTCCACCTTGCAGACAGTCTGATTATACCCCATGGCTATTCCTACTCTCTTGTCAGCTTCAGAAAGGAAGAAAGAAGTCATTAGAAACCAACAAAAATGTTAATTGTATCATAAATCTCTGAACAGAGCAGCATTTCGGCAGTTTATTCTGATTTGGGTGTGTGGCACTGCAGCTAAATCTGCTTTTCTTTTTCCTGTAAGTCACTGAAAGGCTCAGAAAAGATGGAGGAGACAGCCTGGTTTGCCAAAGCTGTTTGCAGCATCAAATAGGGCTGCACAGTCTCAGCATTTAAGCCTTAGACCTATTTTGTAAGCAATACTTAAAGAAGTACTGAATAAATTCTCAATAGTTTTTCTTTTTATTAGACTGAAATAAGTGTTTGCATGCTTTTTTTTGGTGCGTGTTTCAAGCTTTAGAGGCGTATGGGACTGAGAGCACATCCAGCACAGTAGCCTCTCTTCAGAAGAGTTGGGCTGATGCATCTTCCTAACAGAGGAAAGGCATCAGGAGCAGTGTGACCACATGGCCACGGAAATCACTCATTGTGCCAAAGAAACTGCAGAACTGGATTTAAAAAAAGAGGTCTGGAGAAAGGCTCAGAGCAGAGGGTGCTGCCAGGTCTCCTTGCAAAGGCTGCTGGAGCACATCATGGAAACAAGCTGGTGACCTTGAAGAGACTTTAATCAATGGTGTGAGGGGTGTAACCAGGGTGTATTCAAGGTGTATTTGAAATCACTGAAGTGGTTTCAAATGGATAAAATGGGTAAGTGCCATCTACACAAGCTCAGGGAGTGCTGTTTGCTGTCAGCAATGGGATTATGGAAGTAGAGGATGCCTTTCCTTCAGGCCAGCGTCCACCCAGAGCTCCCACCCACGCTGGGACTGTCCTCCTCAGGTGTGGCTGTACTGGGGAGCCCCACATCCAGCCTGGGCTGCCCTAACTGAAGCAAATTACCACTGACTCATACCTTCAGCACAGACTTGGCAGAGCCAGGGGGAATCTCGGGGCTCAGGAGTGGCTCACACCTTGCAGGCAGGTGGTGCAAGGTCTGTGGAGAGGCACAGCCACTGCTCTGCCTTCCCCGTCAGGTTCGGATGAGTTCAGGTCCAGCTGTTCTCCACCATGAGCACATGTCTGTAGATGTGCTTTGTGCTTCCATCCTTTTTGCTTTTCTCCCTGTTTCAATCCGGTTTGACTGTGGCCAGTCCCTGGTAGAGGGGAGGGAGGGAAGAGGAGGGTTAATCCAATCCTTTTATCTTGCCCTTTGTCTAATTAAAACCACAACAAATGGCACAGTTTAGGTTTAAATGTAATTGTGTTTAATGAAACATTAAGGGCAATTAAAGGAGTTACCGTGGCAGCCTCTCTGTACCCTCCAGGGTTATAATGGTCTGATGAAGTGCTCTTACTGGCTCTCTTGGCAGGGGGCTGTTAATTGCGTTAGAAACTGATAGTGGTTTTCTTTTAATACTGAACTTTCTCTGGGTATCCATCTCAGAGGCATTTGCTTGTGATCAGTCTCTGGAAGCTGGGAGCAGCACATGGGCACGGTGGCTGCCCAGGAGGATGGATGGGGCACTGGGGGCTGCTGAGGCATCCCTTCTCCTTGGCTGAGCCCCTGAGCTTTGGTCTGGACAGTCACTGGAGGCACCCACTGAAGCCCTGAGGCCTGAGTTCCCTTTCTGGACTAATATTCTGCTGGCTTTATTGTTCATGGGAGACAATGTGTTATGTTTTTTGCCTGGGAAAGGTTGTCCTGATATAGTCAAGTTACTTTCAGAGTTGCCAGTAAAAGGGAAAACATATTGTGCAAACTGAGATGATTCATGCTTGTAAATATTATATAGTTACTATCAATCTCAGACTTTTAAAAGAAGCACCTAGAGGTCATTGCTGGAGATTTCATAAACACAAAAATGTGCTTCTTAAAATGCAGCCTGAATTTAAAGCCGGTTCCTCACATTTTAAGACTTTGACTCATGCCTGACTCATGCTGTTTTTAGAAATACAGATGGGAGTTGGAAAGAGTGTGATAAACTGAGGCACGGAGGAAGAGCAGAGGCAGCCCCAGCACTGCCACTGAGATCAGGCTTCCCCCACACCATCCCCAAAGGTAATCCAGAGGGAACCAGGAGCAGGGCCGGGAACAGGATGCCCAGCTCTAATAGCTTTCCTGCATCTTGAAGAAATAAGCACTGCCAGGGCAGCAAAAAAAAAACCAGTTTAAAAAACTGGTGGTGTAAGTAGGCAGCAAATAGTCCCCTTGCAGAAGAAGTGGGGCAGACCGGGCTCTTTCTTTGTCTCTGCTGCCTCTGCAAATAGAAACTGTGGCTTGAAAACAAGGTTAACTGCTGCCTCCTGAACATGGGGCAGGTTTGACAGCAGCTTTGTGGCAGCAAGGCTGCTTTCACATCCCTGACAGGATGACTGCTCTGTAAATCTTACTAAAAGATGTCACAGCAACACGTGTCCCCCAGAGACTGGGAGGGGAAGGGAATGATATATGAGCAAAACCTGTCTCTAGAGTCCTGCCATCTATTTCTCAAGTCTTAAGGAAATGCTGCCACTATGCTGCCTCCATTTATCTCAAGTAAATATGGAGGGAAACTTCTAAAATAAGAGGCCTTTAAATACATATATTTTTAAGGCAGAGGTTATTTTTTAACACTAAAGACTTTTTTTTTTTCCTCTCCTCAGCACATTTTCTAGTTGCTTTCTTAAATAAATAACTTAATGCACCTCCTTGTCTCCACCTGCTTCCTGCCCCATTCAGCGGGTGCTTCCTGAGGCCAGGGGGAGAGGCAGGCAGTTATCTCAGCCTCCAACAGCTCCTTGGGATCCTCTGGCTTTTCCACAGCGTGAGGGGGAACAGATGGATCCTTATCTCCACCTTGCAGCCCAGGAGCCAAAGCCTGTGGAGATCTGGCACTTATTCATGCTCACTCAGGAAACCTGTGGTCGATCAGGAGCTAAATCCTGTTCACTTTTTTGGGGGTGGTAGGGAACCGTGACTTGGACATAACAACAACTGTATTTTTGGGTCGTGGCTTCCTGTAGCAGCCATTGTGGACTGACTGGGGAGGTTTGTTTTCCTGGGGTGTGTTTGTGTGGCTGCTGTGTGCCTCAGGTGACAGGTGCCTGTGGCTTGTGACAGTGTCACACTGCTCTTGGTGAGCCGAGCGTGCTGTGGTGAGGAGCTCTCAGTGCCTTGCCCTGGTCCTCAGTGGTGGGATCCAAGCATCCTTCCTCTTTCCTGGGGTTGAGATAACCAAGGAGGTATATTCAGGGTTGTCAGTGTTTTTCATTAAAAGAGGGTTTTTTTCCTCCAAACACCAAAGGTGTTCTGAAAGTGTTTCTACCCAAGACTTCTGTTAATTCTTTTCCAGACTTTGTAGCTGCTGGGTGCTCAGGCTTGGTGTCACCCATGCCTACTTGTCTCTAGCAGTAGGAAATCAAGGAAAACAAGTGTTAACCTGAGGCTTTCCTGCCATGGCCCCTTGGGTGCTGTTGGGTAGCTCTGCCCATGTGCTGAGGAGGTGTTTTGCATGGCAATATGAGGAGTTTTTCTCCCACTCCCCCATCCTTTCATGCTTGAAGAGCTCTGTGGCAGCAGGAAACTGTCTCTAAGGAGGATTGATCTTGCCCTTCACTTCACACGGATTAAGGGCCTCTCCTTGGTCTGGGATGAACTCCCTTGCTCCCAGGGAAACTGCAGGGACTGCTGTGTTTCACTGAGATTATTCTTCTCCTCTTGTGTATCCAGAAGGCTGTTCCACAAACCTCTCACACTTTGTGCTCCAAGGTCCCTCAGTCCACCTCTCCTCGCTTTTCCTTGGACTGTTGCTCTCCTGACGATACCATCCTGTAGAACTGTGGGCATGTGAGAAAAGGATGGGGAGGATAAATGAGATTGTCCCCACTCTGGGCACTCTGATCCTCATCCTCTCCACTGCCCTGTCTCTGGCCATACACCATTCCTTCTGTGTGCTGCTGCTGCGGGAACAGGGACAGGGCATTCACACTGCTTAAGTAAAACATAATGATTTAAGTTTTATTTAATTTAAACAATAAAATGGCCATTAAACAAGTTATGCATTGACCACCTTACCATGCCCTCTAGTGCTAATCCTGATTAAGTGTCTTTATTACTTGGCTCAGTTGGCCTTTTTTAAATGACAACGGAACACTTGATAGCACGAGTGCAAACTCTTTCCCTCTTGGCAATTATCTCCCTTCCTACTGAGTTTTGCAGGAGGAAGGAGAGGGGGAGAGGGAAGGAGAAGGGAGAGTGGGTTGGCCAGGGGAGAAATCCAGCGGCACCTGATGCGTTTATCACACAGATATGCCATAGTGGAGGCTTAATGGAGATTTAAATAATTCAGAGCACTCAGCCCCGCTAAAGCTGTATAATGAGCCTTCTGCACTGTGAGCCACTGCTCGGCTGAGCATACGAGCAGGGAGGTCGTGTGGTTTTTCCATGCATAATTAAAGGGATAAAAGGGGATTTAGAGCAACAGTGTTACAATGAAGCATGCGGACAGGGGCTTCACTTTTATTTAACTTGGAAATGCCAAACTGTTCTTGACTTGCAGAATAAGCTTCCATCTTTCTTTTTTTTTTTTTTTTATATATATAGGAAACCCATGTTTTTATAAATATTTCTCCTGTTCCTTGCTGACCTGTCCATGCTCCCCTCTGTCCCTTGAGCAGAGGGCTGTCTCTGAAGAGGATTCACAGTGATTGTTTCGCACTGGGACAGCAGCTCTCAGCTCTGTGGCTGTTCAAGGTGGAACAAGCAGGCATGAGCTGCCTTTTCCAGCATGTTTCATGTTCCCTTTGTTTCTGCTGAAAGGAATGGCTCCGGACAAAGAGAATGAAAAGGAAGATGGGAAGAATACTGGGGATCACTTGAACGGTGGGATTTACGATTTTCTACTGTGTTGTTTACAAAATCTAGGGCGAAAATGTGCTGCCTAGATGGATGGGTCTGAGACAACTTGGTCATTCCTGGGTTTTATTGCTCCTTTCTGCTCCTCTGCCCTGTTCTTTCAGGAGCAACCAACCTTCACAGCCCCCGAGATGCTTTATGGGGCACTTGGGTACCTGCCTGCTGCACAGCTGGGCCAGGAATGGTGTTTCTCACGCTGCCCTTCATCAGCTTGCTGTGTCTGATCTGCCCCTCAGCCCGTGCTGTTGAGAGAAGGAGAGAATGGCTTTGCATTATCCTCCTCCTAGGAAATGGAAGAGCATGTTTTTGTGCTGAAAGTTGCTATCAACCACGTCTGGAAAACTCTGCAGGTCTGCAGTGGTGGTGGTTGATAATTAACACGTCTTTCATTAACCCCTTATCACAGGCCCAATCTGCTGTGGGAGAGCTTCTCAAAGCAAACAGGTCTGGTTTCATCAGAGCTCTTCCCAGCTTGAAGGAGTCTCCCTGCACTTCTCCCTGTGGAGTGGGGGCAAACTGGAGACAGCCCCAGTGGTCTGGGGGATCCTGAGAAGGCTGGGGAAGTGAAGCATAAACTCACCTGTAATAAGATGTTGCCACAGGTGACCAAGGAAGGTGAGCTCAGTTTGGCATGGCTGCAAAATGAAGTTTATGTTGTGGGTGGAGGTTAAAGGGACTAAAGGGACATTCAAGCTAGCAAAGCAAAGGTTGAGAGGGGTTCCTGCTGCTCCTTGTACATAAGGTGGAGAACCATTCTTGCAGGTCAAGATGAAGACAAAACACACAGTGGTGAGTGCCCAGTGGGAGTGGTGAGGTCTAAAAACCCAACTGATTTTAAGGAGATATGTAATAACTTGCAGAAAGGGATTCTGTGATGTTTCTGCCTGCAGGGTACATGGATCATTAAATGAGAAGGTCCTTTCTGTCCTTTGATCCCTTTTGCCCAGGGCTGTGGGAAGCACTGCAGCAGCTCATGGCTGTCTCCCTGCACAAGTGTGTCCATGTTCCTTGGGTCTCTCCTGCCCTCACCACTGTCCCCAGGTAGAGCTTCAGAGCTGCTTGTCACTGTGATGTACAGCTAGGAGCACGAGCTGCTGCCACACTTAATCCCTAGAATTAATTCATTATTTTCCTTTAGATAAAGAAAACAAGGAGGAATCTGTGGCCACTGCATTCACCTTAATGGCATGTGTCTGTCAGTTATTTGTTGCTGGGTGGGGAGCCAGGGCCGCTGTGACATCCTGCACGGTCACCGTAATGGAAACATCCATCTTGTCTCCCTCAATGCACGCTCTCCATTTAGGAATTTCGAAAACACTTCTGTCAAATATCACTCTCTGCACAATCCTGTTAGCAGGGCTGATGAATGGAGTCTCAAATTAAGACCGATCCCTCTGATAACCACAGTGCTGTAGGAGAGTCATCTGCTCAGTCAGAGCTATTTATTATATTTGATTAGCTGGGATGGCAATCTTCACAACCCACTGTAAATTCTATTAGGGGCACTCTGAGGCCCAGAAATGCAAATTAGACTTCCCAACACACATATGCATACATATTGCCTCTCTTGGCAAATGGGTAATTTCCTCAACATTTATTTCAATGTTGTTACAAGATGCCTTCCCTTTGCCAAGAGGGAAGGGAGAGGGATGAGGGAGGCACTACTGGCTGGTGAGACAGCCCCAGGTTCTCTTTCCTCTTCATTGTGACACCCTGCATGGCAGCAGCTCCAGCAAGTATGTTTTGTGAGCCCATGGCTTTCTACCTCCCAGCTCCTACTAGCCCACACCCTGCAGGAATCCCCATCCAAATGGGTGCTCAGGAGCACGAGTCTGTACAATGCTGGATAAACCTCGTGGGAGACTGGCCAGAGGTGAAGCTGTAAAGACAGGGCAGGCCCTTCACTCTATTTTGTTGTTTCTTCTTTATTTGATGCAGACAGGCCCCAGGCAGCTCCAGCTAGCTACATGACACAAAGTCAGGTTGGAAGCTCAGGTCTGGCTCTCCTCTGGCACAGCAGTGGCCATAGGAGCAGGATAAGAGTGGGTTTCAACAGCTTCATTAATAATCACTGCTCAGGTGTTCTGAGGCCTGTGCCTAAAAGGCACAATTTAATCAGATTGTTTTTCTGGATGATGTTAGTGCAGGTCACTGAGGTGCCTTTGACTTCAGTAGAGTTGGCATTAGGTGCATCCTTTCAGGAAAGGAAGGCTCTGTCCTGTGGGCAGCTCACAAAATAAGCTGCCAAGAACTGAAGGAATTTATTTAGGGCAAACAAAAGCAAAGGTTATTTGGGAGCTAACAAGCAGCACTGCTGGTGGTTTGCTTTCTTCTTCTGGTCATATTTTATTTTAAGAATAATTTTCATCCTGGCTCGTTAACATCTGCATTACATAAACATATACTAATACACATTATCTACTAGTGTACTATGCATTGATCTGAGGGTTAGGTTCATCAAAACTGGTTATTCTGTGATTAATAGATTTTCAATAAATCCCTTTTTTAAAGGCTGACTAAACGTCTTAAAGAACAATACTGACATAAATCTGATCTTTATCTTTTCCCCACCTTAAGTTCTTATACCTGTTTGGTAGGATGCTTACAACATCTGTGTCCCTTTGATGTGCTTCCCATTGTGTGTGTTTCCCTAGGATTTTTATTAAGGCGAGCTGCTGCAATGCTGCATGGCTAAAAGTAAATCCTTATAGAGCTGGAGGTACCTGGCAGTATATTTGAATCTTCTTAAGCAGTTTAAAAAAAAATAATTCCCAACACAGTGAATGAAAATCTTATCTGGGCATGATAAGGATCCCTTGGTCCCTGTAATATAATGTAGTTTGTTTCTTCCAGCCTCACAAATGCTTTTGTTATCTTTGCTTTGATTTTTTTTTTCTTCTCCCCTCTGTATTGCTTTGATTTTTTTTTTCCCCCTTCCCTTTTCTCTTTCATCATTGTTGCTTGTAAATCCTTCCCTTGGTAGAGATTAGAGTAGGAATGAGTGATAGATGCTGTCAGTAACAGGAGCTAATTTTACCCCTGATAATGGCTGTGTGGTTTGTGCAGCCTCGGCTGTGCCGATGCAGACACACCTGGGGGCCTGTCCTGTCTGTGCCCCGCTGGGCACTGAGCTGCTGGCCAGGATGGGCCCTGCTGGCAAAGCCTTGGGCTGGGAAGAGCCTCTGCCAGTGCTTCTCAGCAGCGAAGGATTCCCTCCAAGCTCAAAAGTAAAGCAACAGCAGTTTGTGAGTTTTCCAGGGAGAGTGTTTTGCCCTCCGCACCAGAGTGTGCATGTGGCTGGAGTGGGAGGGAGAGGGGGTTGGGTTCAGCCCCATGTCTGGGGAGAGGATTTCCCTGGCACCCACACAGCTCCCAGCCCAGCAGGGAGATTTTGGAGTGTCATGGGTAGTGGAAACTCATGTAGCAACACCCCCAAGGATGGCTCAGGGTGGCACTGCTCACTGCTGAGGCCTCCTTTTGGAGTTAGGACCAGCACGTTGCTACTGTGGCCTGATGCCAGCTCTCCCTGTGAGCCACTGTTTTTAACGCTGAGGGCTGGGAGTTCAGAGGTGCTGCTGTCCCAGCCTTGCCTGTGGCCCCCCAGTGCTCTATGGATATAGAGTTCCTTCTTGCTTCTGCTTTACCAGCAGGGAGGGAGTGCCAGGCCATGGATGATGGGAAATGCCATAGCCCACAAGTCAGGAGGGGCCAGAGCTAGGAGGGAAGAGGGCTGCAGCAGTCCTCAGCTTTGCTCTCAGTTAGACAGTGGGGGAAAAGCTCTGCTGGACTGGCTCACCAGTGCCCTTGACCTGCTCCTCCCTGGTCATGCCCTTCATGGAGGATAGGGTTGAATTTGGCCCTGCTCTTTCCCCACGTTAAGTCAACACTTGACAGGTCATTTTTCCTGGTGTTCTTACAAGGGACTGAGTTCTGGGAGGGGATTTGCACAGCAGATGAAAGACGGCTGAAAGGATGTTGGAAGTCTGAAGAAGTCTTGAAGAACAGCTGTCACAGCCAGACTCCAATGGAGATGGTTATGCTCTGCTCATTTGAAGTTGCAGCTGCAGTTTCCCTGAGGGTTATTCACCCCTCTGGCCTGTACTGGTGAGTTTGATTACTGTGGGTCATTTTCCAGCCCCAGAAGGGTTGCAGTGATCTTGGTTAACTGCTTGTCCTTGGATAAAGGCTGAGTGAAATCTCTGCTTTATTAGGTGTGACACAGTCACGTCAAGCCTCTGCACCTTTTAATACCAGTAGTAGTGACTGAACAGATCCAGTAAGGCTGTGGTGCTGTCCTCTCTCTGCTGTTTATGAAGCAGGGCCAGGCAATCCCTTTATTTTGAAGTATTTCAGGTGCAGCAAAGTCTATTCTTCATGGAGCTGTTACTGGTTAGAGAGGTGGAGGAAGGATAATGGTACAAAGCTGTGACACAGCTGTTCCAGCCCTGTTCCAATATGGGCTGGGAGCAGCTGACGGCCTCTGATTGCTGGTGATTTTCTTAATTATGGTTGGAGATAAACAGGGGGTGGATAGAGAGCAGATGCCATCTGTGAGGCCAAGTCTTCTGCTACTTGCAGAGTCTGTGGTAAGGAGAGTTCTGCTATCCAATAGTTTGTGCCTGTCGGGAGTGTTTGGGTGTTAATTCAGTGTGGTTTTGCTGCCTTTTGATGGGGTAATGGTAATCTGTGTAATTACAGGGTAGTTTCTCGTTAATAACTGCTTCAGTCATTTCTCCCTCCTGCCTTACCCTCCAATTTCTTTTCTTCTGCAATTTAGAATGATATTACTCATAGGATCATATGTATTTATTTTGTCTAATGGAAGTACATGCAGGGGTATGTAAGTTAGGTACAGGACCTGAATGCTCTAATGGATCTGTCCCTGGGACAGTCACCATTCACCCCTGCAGTGTGGAGTCAAATGGTGGCTGTGGGAGAGGAGCTTCAGGTGTTTTCCAAGCCATTGGTCTTATCAATTGCTCTCCTCACCCCTCTGGAGCACCACCAGAGGAAAGTGGGTTTGTGCACCTTTTGGTCTTGTTGTGGTTGCTTTGGGCTCAAACTTGGAATCAAAGAATCACTTATGTGGGAAAAGACGTGTAAAATCACCAAGTGCCACTGTTAACCCAGCACTGCCAAGTCTTTTATTCAGGGAAACCCAGTTTTGGACCTTTTTGGCTGTGCAGGCTCTTTTCTCCTGTGTAATGTTCTGTCCTTCATCTCCTTTCTTTTTTTATGGCGTCTTTGCATTTTCAATCATATTTTCACAGTGAGCTGAAAAGGAAATCAAGAATCTGCCAAAACATTCATCATGTCTTTTCTTTTCAAAATAGCATTAGAAGTCAGGCCTGTTTCAGGGCCTGTGCGTTGAAAATTATGCAACCTGGAGCTGAGAAATTGAAAAGTCCTGTGAACATTGGTTTGAATTTTTAACCAAATTCCTGTCAGCTGCATTTCTTCCTTTTATATATTTTCCTTCTGTTAATATTCTAGCGAATGGCTTTACAAGAAACAATGAATTTTAAACAAAGCATGGAGGACTTTTCCAGAGAATGAATTTCAAGTCATAAATGTGCATATTCTCACTGGGCTCTGAGAGAAACCTCCCTCTGCAGAACAGAGATGTGACATTGATTCTTACATTCAAAACCAGCCATAATATCCTGTGTTTTGCATGTGCCCAGCAAACAGCTTAGGAGAAGATGGGCATCTTCTTCTCTTGTTTTGCAGCAGTGAAACCAAAAGAGGAGACAGAATTCACTGAATTGTTTATGGGGAAGAGACTTTCATGTAACTCAGTTTTTGTCAAGGAAAAAACCTCAGTATCCAGACAGATTCTGAAAGGACTTTCTGTTTCTGGAGGAAATGGTAGGGTGTCTTAATGAACATCTGGCCTGTATTTGTGAGCTTCTAGGTGACTTAGAAAGCTAAGAACACGTTGTCCTCAGAGGTGCTCTGCACCTGCCCCTCTTGGAGTTGATGTGTATCAGGCTGGTGGCACAGACTCTGCTGTCATCTTGAGGGATCTCCTTCTTTTGCTTATTTCTGGTTATCTCCTGACAAGCTTGGGAGTGTGTGGTTAGATTTTTCTGCTTGGTTTTCATTTCCTTTCTGCAAAGGAACAGTTTGTGGGTTCTACATCCTGCCTCTTCACCGCAGGTTTGTAACAGATTGGTGCGGGGAGCCAGCATCCCCAAAGGCAGGGCTGAGTGAGCCTCAGGCTGCTGTGGTGGTCCTGGCACAGATGTGTTCCAGCCATCACCCAGGCTTTCATAATTTCCAAACATCTCTGAAGATAATTGTGTTCCCCTAAGGCAGGAGGTGTCCGAAAGGATCGCGGGTACAGCTCAGAGGTGAGACTTGTTAGGGAAGAAGAGCTGCTAAAAGTCATCTCCTGCAGCAGGAGGGCTGAAGTCACCTGCTGGGAGGCAGGGCAGTGGGGCATCCTTCCCCGGAGCTCTGTGCCCTCTGCCTGAGCTGGAGACAAAAATAAGATGCCTTTAGCAGAGCCATGGCCTTCACGAGTACAAACTTACATAGACCCAGCCCATGGGGTCCAGGGTGAAAGGGTGAGGAGGGGAAGCCATTACGTCCTGACACAATAACAAATGTGAGAGGCTCAGTGCCAGTATTCAGTGCATGCGTTCGCCCTGAGACTTGTAGGCCACTCAAGTTTCCTCTCAGGACCACTGACCCCATGGTGCTCTGAGGTGCCTCTCGGAGGCTGTGGTGTTTGACATTCACAGTTCAGCTCTCCCATGGAAGATGCTGTGGGTGAACAGTCTGGATCCTTCCCCAGGGTCCTCTGAAGGTCTCTGGGCTGTAGAAGGTGCAGGGTTCACCTCCTCTACCTGTTGCCTTCCCAGGCTGCTCTCGTCTTCTTGAAAGCAGGCACCGCTGCTAAGGAGAGAGGGGAAAGTTGTGTGGGAGGAGGCCTTTCCTCTGCCTGAGGGATGAGGTGTCGTGGATCTGTGTGAAACCAACTCTTTCTAGCTCATGCCGGTGGATTTGGGCAACCCCCCTTCCTTTCTAACCCCAGCCTGCCTCCTGCTGAGCCAGCCAGGACCAAATGCTCCATCCCCCCTGCCAGCAGAGGCAACCTGTGCTAATGGGATGCTGGTCCCATGCTGCTGCTCCGCTGCTGTTCCATCTGATTTGCTGGGAGTTTCCCTGCTTTGAAGGCAGCCGTTGTGTTACCGTGTCAGAAGGTAATTAAATAGACCCCAATTCTTTTAATTACTCCTCTCTCCTCGGTACATGCCTGCATACAGGGGTGAAGTGAAGGGTATGGAAATAATAGCTGACAGATCACAGCTGGAAATCCGTGGCACCTTGGATAAACATTGAAGCGAAGGCACCGCGCGCAGCCCAGGCAGCTCAGCTCTGCAATTACTGTGAAATCTGTCTAAAGAGATTGGGGCACGGAATTGGAAAGCACGGCAGGCTCCCTTCTCCAGAGAGCAGGGTGTAACAAGGGGCTGGGTGATGGCGATGAGAGGCATACCTGATAACAAGGAATGGGTTTTGTCGCTGCTGCCAGGAGGCTTCAGACAGAGGCGAGGTGAAGTAAGCAGATTAGTGAGATGCTCCTCATTGGATGGGGCAGCAAGGTGAAGGAACACCGAGACCTGGCAGCTTATTAGAGATACAGGTCACCATTACATCCCTTGTCATCGTTGTGCTCTGATGCTGAGAAGGTGGATAAGCCCTGGGTTGGGAGTCTTGGTGCTTTCTCTGCCTGGAGACCAGAGCTGGAATGAGACAGAAGTGACACCAGATCCTCCCATGTGCTGTCCTTTATGCCAAGTGGTACGAGGTGATAAAAGCATCTTCGCACCTGTGCAGCTGTTCTTCACATAAGGTGAAAATGTTGTTGCCTTTGAAGTCGATGGAGGTTTTCCTCCTAAAAGTCAGGGAGAGGGGTTCTTCAACAATCCAGCTCCTGGTGAGGTGTTCCAAGATGCTGGATCATAGAGAGTTGATTTGGCAAGGCACAAATGCTCCTGAAAAGTCTTTTTGCAGATAACATGGTGCATTGCTTCTTGTTCTCTCGTGTTTATGCTGCTGTCTTTAGAAGATAATCAGCTGCTGGTATCTGAATGCATTGCTATTGCAGGGCTGGCGGAGGTGAGGCAGGCAGGCAGCAGAGCCATAGCTGGAATAAATGTTTCAAAGATATGACCAGAAACATCTTTCTGGAGACTAAAGCTTGGTTGTTTGAGAGCCAGTTCTGCCTTATTTCCTTTCCCTTTATCAACCATTCTGGTTCTAAAAAGGTCTCCTAATGCCTCATGGGGTTAATAAACCAGGAGTGGAGGCAGGAGACTTAATTTTGAGTCCTGTGCGATTTATGGGCTGGGGAAGTTGCTGCTTGCCAGGCGTCCGGAAGGCAGCAGAGCAAACGGTGCCAGCAAAGGGCTGCGTGCAGCTCGTCTGCTCTGCTGTGCTCAGTGGCACCAGCCACGGGGGAGCCTGAAGATGTCTGTGGTGGTTAGAGAAGGAAAGAGAGAGGAAAGATGGGACTGTTTCCCTCCCACTTATCTGTTGTTTTGTATAAAGGGTCAGGCTTGGTAAATCCCCCCCCAAATTTGTTGCCTCTCTGCCCTCCCTTTGGAGGATGAAAAAGCCTATCCTGAGCCCTGGGGCTCAAGGGGTTCAAGTAGGACAATAATTGAGAGCCAGTGGTCCCAGAATGGGCAATGAGGGCAGGTTTAGCTCCTGAGCCTGCTGAGCAGCCTTGCTTGCACAGCTCAGGTGGCCCAGGCCAGGGGCAGGAATCAGCTCAAGCTCTCACCTCTGGACTGATACCAGAGCCTGGGATGGGGGGTACCAGCCTGGCTGCTGGTGGGCAGAGCTGCTGGCATTCATGGATTGTGCTGGCAAAAGCAAGGCTCTTCTCTGTGGGATGCTGGTCTGCTTCCAGTGTTCCACAGGAGATGCTTACTTCCCTGGGCTACAGTCACGTTGCCTTTTATTCCTCTGGGATTGGCATTACTCATGTCCTCAGAATCCATTTCCAGACAAAGCACATGGGGCAGGTATGCAGGAAATTGTTCCATTTTTTGCCTTGTTTTTTGCCGTGTTGATTGTATTCTCTCCAGTGTTGTTTGCTCGTGGTAAGTGAAACGCAGTACCTGAGCCTGAGGGAAAGGTATCAAGGACAGAGTTGTCTAATTTCCGTGGGAAGTCAGCTGGATACTGTGCCTTGGAATCCTGCTAATCTTAATGATCTCTCTGGGTTTAACCTGAGCTGATGAGATTAGGGCTTGTGCAGATCGTGCTGCTGTGTGCACAGCAGGGCTGTCCTTCACAAACTGCCCCTGCCTTCTGAACCTGAACCTCAGCCCAGTGCATGGTCCCTGCTATTTAGTGAAGGTTCTTCCTCCTTTAGAACACCTTCTGGGATCAGGGTGAAGAATTCTGAAGCATGAAGGGTCATGAAAACAAAACTTATTTCTCCCTCCCAATGGACAACCACAAATGTTTTTAAAAAGCCCTTTTTGGAGCAGTATTTCTGGTTCAAATCTTTTGGGGTTACACCAGTAGCTATGGCAAGAGAAGGAATCCTGCATTTTCTTTTTGCCACTACAACCCTCCCTGGTTTTCAGTCTGAAGGAAACAGCCTGATTCATGACAGTGTCACAGCTCACTGGTACCAGCCAGGACCCTACAGGTGACCCTGAGTATCCTGGCACTATTGAAAGAATTCCACAGCATGGAAATAGAATAGCGACTATAGACAGAAGATAGCTTTAGCCTGTCTGACCCTTCACCCCCTGTCTAATTTTCATGGGTATTATTTACTGCTGCAAAATACTACATGCTTAAGTTATAAGCTGATTTTAAATCAAGGCAATTCCATGGCCATCTGCAGAACTACATCAATTTACACCTGCTGGTGATCTCAGCCAGTGTTGATATATCTTCTCGGGTTCCATAAAAAATGATTTTTTCAGAAGCTGACTTGTTAGCTAAAGAAGCAGCAATGATCTTTTAACAACGCTATTAGGCTGTTCAATGCAGCATTTTCATTGATCAATGTCCTTAATGTGGCAGAAGGATGGCTCCATTTTTCCATTACTTCTGTGTGGAAGCCTGGCCAGCCAAGCACTTTGGTGTGTGGCAAGCACTTCTGCTTGCCAAAGCCTATTGTTATGGTACACTACATGGCAACTGAGGGTGGAGATTTCCAGTAGTGACTGCATTTGTGCAGGAGCACAGAATTAAAAGCAGCCATGGTGTGATGACCCACCCAAAAGGGGAAGGAGGTGCTCCCTTCCCCACACATGGTAACTCTTTTGCTTCTGCTGTCTCAAAACAGCCAGGGATGAAGAGTGAATGAGGATGGGGAGGGAAACATTTGCAATAATGTCCCCTTGCCTCACCAGTGAAATGGAAAGATGTTTGGGATAAGTAAAGAAAATGAGTGTTTTAATTGTTTTGGGCTGCCATTTCAGAGGTGATCAGTTTTCAGCAGAAAGATTGTTTATCCTGGCTGGGCCTTCATCTATACACCAGCTAAATGAGTTTAATAATGGCTCCAGCAAGGCCCTTATGACACTATGATGTTTTCGAAGAGCTTTGAGGTCTTCCTATAAACACACAGCATGGGAATGAAGTTCTGCTGCCTTACAGCTGCTAAGCCACTTCTGCATTTGGCTCCAAGGATTCTCAATTATTTCAAGATGCTGAGATGGGAGTGTGTTCTGGTTCAGTGCAGTGCATGTGGACATCAAATATCCTCTTGTGTCAGAGCAAGAGGTTGTAGACAGCAAGTGTCTCTGAAAGGAAGTACTGCCTGTCCTCTCCAGGTACAAATCTCAGGAAAGCAGCTCTGCTTTGGGTTAGAGGCTGTGATTAGAGAGTAATGAGGCCTTCCACACTGGCAATGCATTGTGGTGATGCTGAATTTAATGGATTCCTTGGGGTCTTTGCTCTCTTTCTGCAAACATTTCCTCCTCAGCCAGACATTCAGAAAGCACTGTATGTTTCCTCCACCCCTTTCCTGCTCTGCAAGCATGATTTTTATATGGTTTTGATGGATTTTGCATAATGGTTTCTTCATGCCGTTTAAAGGATTTGTGTGCCATGGGTTAATATATGTTAGTGTTGTCATGGATTTGTACCAAAAGGGTTTTTGTTCTCAGCCCTGGACTTTAGGAAGCCTTTTTGAGTAGCTCTCGAATGGTCTCTTATATCTGGTTGGCAAACAAACTCTTCTGTCTCCTTCAGCTCTGAGGTTAGACCTGAAAGTAATGCTGGGGTCCTGTTATGGGCAGCATATCCTTAGGTAGGGGCTTACTTGGTGAAATGATGGCAGCCTGCAGTGACTGCACAGAAGCCAGGTAACTTAGGAAAGTGAGTGTGTGCTTACCAGGTACAGCAGCCAAGTTCTTGAGGCCTGAGCCTGTGGTAACACATCCTTTCTCGAGCAGAGGGAAGTTGGCTGCCCACTTGCCAGCACACCTTGCAACACTGGCAGACCCCATCTGTTTTTCTTCTCTTCTTTCTCGTCTCGTTTTTCTTTTTCCTCTCCTCCCAAATTTTTGTCTCTCTGCAGGGGAAGCATTAGCTGGTGCAAGAAGTGCCAGTGATGCTCCAAAGGGTGTCCTTCCTTTAATAGCTGTGCTTTAACGCAGAGGAACATTTGCCTGCAGGTTGGGTGGTGATGTGCAGACCCATTAAGACTTGTCTGTTAGCTCATGACAGCACTTTATGCTGTTTCTTCATGTAGGAAAGGAACACTGAGTGCTGGAGGGGCTGAGGCAAAAACGGTGAACCCAAAAGTTACAGACAGCTTTCAGAAAAGCTTGTATCTGTAGGAGTCATCCCTGATCTCCTTGCCTCGGGCAGCAGAGCTGAGATTCTCTTTCCCATGCCACCTGCTGACAGATGCAAATGGCAACTGTGTAGGAATAGCCTGGGGAATAGTAATTTTGTATTTCTGCTCCATATCTTGCAGAAAAGCTCTTGGATGGTGATCAGGGATTAGCTACCCTTATCATCCATCTGTCCTTAGTGCAGTGACAAATCAGAGCCTTGCTCTGACCAACCTTGTTCGTAAACTGCAGGAGTGGCACTGCTCTGTAGCGGGACAGCCCCAGGGATGCAGATGAAGATGATCTGCTGGGAAGATGATTGTTGTTCTCGGTGCCAGAGATACAGTCTGAGCCACTTCAGAGGGATCCTGTTGGATTCTGTCTTCCTCCACTGGAATACACGTAGAGATGGGATTTACTTTGCAGTTGTGATCTGAGAGTTGTTAGACAACCTCTGCTACAGCTTGTAGTCTTGGGTAAATCAGAAGGCAGATGTCCCTCTTCCCTTGGGGACTCAGTTATTGCTCCTGGAAGGCAAACAAAGCAGGTGCAGGTAAAGTGACAGGCCTGCCCTTGTCTGCATGTATCCATGCCCTTGTCCTGAGTGTGGGACCATCTCCTGTCAGCTGATGCTGACAGTGAGGAGAGGTGGCTTGCTCCAGATAAATCCAGACCCGTGTCTTTTGGGTTATTTGGTTTCAATTTAAAGGATGTAAGACTGTATCTCCAAACCTTTCCCAAATTTTACACCTACAATTCCTCTTCCCATGCCCTGCAGAAGAACCCTGTGAAACTGGGTCCTCCTCTCCCAGTCCGTGCTCATTCATGGTGTCATTTTGCAGCCTGGCTTAGTTAGAAGGTCTGAGATCCAGAGATGTGCCATGAAATCAGGGGCCCCTCTGAAGCCAGCGACTGACCAGGGCTGTGCAAAGCGATGGAAAAAGGCTTGCAAAGTGGAGACAGTTTCTAGACAAAGGCGGCATGCAGTAATCCCTGAAGAGTAAATGGAAAACAGATTACGTTTGTTCTCAGATCTGTTCAATAATGGAGCAGCAGGCAGCTGCTGGCCTGCCTCCCCCGGGTCCCTGGCAGGAGCAGACAGCCACTACATTATTAATTGTCTGCCGCTGGCGGTCCAGCGGGACACAGCGGGGCTTCTGGAGAGGAGCCTGGTGCTTTGGGAAGCAGCCCCTTTCTCCTGCCTCCAGGGCTCTTTTAATAAATGTGTCTCTTCCCCTGAAAACTCCTCCTCGTAGCGTGGTGTCCACATGGCTGTGGTCACAAGCACTGCTGTAGCCACAGGGGCAGGGAGTTCCCCCAGGATTCTTCATTGACTGTGGCACTGAGCACCTCCCCTGCTCTGGGCATTGGGTGCCACAGCCTGCAGTGAAAGGGACTCTGCCTCAGAGAGCAACCGGACAAAGCCAAGGCTGCAGCCTGGTCCTGTGTGGGGCAAACTGAGGCACAGTTAGGCTGTCACATGGATACAGACACCATGGAAGTGCAACACACATCTTCTCATAGTATTTCTTCTTGTTAGAGCTTATCCTGGTCATTGGGAGGAAGTCTGGGGAAGTCACTGTCTCAGGTGGTTTTTAGCAGGGATGCAGCAAGTCCCCCTTTTTTTTTTTTCCACTGTTCCAGTTTTAAACTGGAAAGTGTTTCTGTGCTCATGGCTCCAGGCCTCTGCCAGCCAATAGATGGCCTAAAGAGCTCTTTCTTGGAACACTGTTTTCCCTCTTGTCACTCTTGAAGCTTTTCTGCTTCATCTTTTGCTCCCATGCCCAGTATTTACTCAGTCACTTTGGCTGCACAGGTTATTCTTGGTCTGACCTGCAATGTGCTTGTGTCTTGGGTGAGGGACAATTTTTTTCAAATCTCCAGTCTGTAATGAACACTAATTGAGTTATCTGTTTATCTTGAAACAAACCCTGCTGATCTTCCAGCCAAGGAGCGTGCCTTGGCCTCTGCCCTGACCTTTGTGGGAGCACCGTGTGCTCACCTGATTTAAAAGCTCTCTTGTTTTAACCAAGTACATAAGTTACACAGGGGAATCTGTGACCCCAACATGAGCTTAGTTATTGAATTAAAGGTCAAAACACACATTTGGCGATTTTCACATTGTGCCCCCCCAAAAAGAAAAAGCTTTACTAGGAGATATCCAAACAGAACAATGAAAAATTGTTGTAGAAACTTGGAGCATTCTTTGGCTTTTTCTTTTCTTGTGCCCCTTTTTTGCTTTTGCACAGTCCCTGAGCTGGTAACAGTGGTATATTTGTGTGAGGAGTTCTTAACTTCCCTTCCACAAAATTTCACCTGCTAGTGATTTCTTTTTTTTTTTTTTGTTTGTACTTTTTCAATATAATATCGCCTCACAGTGGCTTGCTTGATAATTTTTGCATGAAATGCTGGAAGGTGCCTCCTGTGAAAGTTGGCCTTCGTTCAAGAAACTGCCTTGTTCTGGGGTTTTTTTTGTTTGTTTTGTTTAGGTTTTTTTTAAGTGAAACCAACAAAAGAAAGTGTTCTCTTTTCCTCTAGCACTTAGTGTAATTGGAATGTTGCTGTGCTCATAGTGGGATGTGGACTGCCTTGGATTCCAGCTATACCCACACGTAGCTCACATTTAGAAAGCCACCCATGGATTTTTCTGTCTTTTTAAATTGAGAATGTTTTCCCTCTGGACAGGGATTTTCTTTCATCGTTGTGCTCCTCTCTCATCATGAAGTGACAGAAGATATCCTGCTGCCTGTAGCAGAACTGCAGCCAGAGGGGAATCTGTTGGGAGTAGGTGTCCGTGGAAAAAAGGAATATGCCAAAGAAAGGTGGTGGAGACCAAGTTATTGATGCCACCCTGGCAGATTCAGAGGAGCAGTGTTTTGTCATCTGCAGCATCTCAGGGTTAAACCCCAAGATGCAGGACAATCCCCCCAGAACAGGACAGGCCAATGTCCATGTGTCCTTGTGCACTTACGGGAGGTGTTGTGGCAGCCTCAGGAGAAAATCACACAGAGGCTACTCAGCACTCCAGACCTTGGGAATCTGGGACTTACCAGACAAGATTTCATCTACTCTTTAGTTGTCTAAGTGGTTTTTTTTCCCTTGTTTCCTTGTTTTATCCTTTTTCCTCTGGTGTCTGCAGCTTCCCTGCAGTGGAAGGGGAGGCAGAGTAAGGCTCTTTTGCTGGAAGGGGGAAAGAGGATCGCTGACCCTGGGAGGATGCTTGTGTGCTTCAAAGGGGTGTGCAAACCCATGAATGTCCCTGGGCCTGAAGGCTCAGGATGATCCATATCCCTTTTTATCCTTTACTGGGAGGGTGCAGAGTACAGAAATAGAAGTCAGAGCAGTTATACCCACAGAAGAAAAATAATCTGCTGTTATGATAAGCACTACATAAATGATAAGAAAGCAAGGGCCACTCATTATTTTCAGCTCTGCTCCCACCCTGGACAGATTACTGGGCCCAAGCAGGGAATTTCTGTGAGCAAAAGAGGTTTTTACACAGCTCCCAGTTAACCCAGTGATGGGGAGGGGAAGGAGGCAGCTCAAATGCTCAGCTTTCTGCTGTGCACCTCCAGGGAGAAACAGTTAAATGGAGATGTGAGGGCTTGCCTTGCTTCACAAGGAAATAGTCTCTTTTATGTGTATCTTGCCTGTGTTGATATTTGAAAGCTATTTTGGGCCACAACAGCAAATTTAATCCACAGTTTGTTCTCTCTCTAAAGTATTGTACCGTAAAAACTCAGATCAATTTTGACAGCTCCAAGTATTTAGATTGGAGAGGAAAGCCAAACAATGAATCACTCTGAATATTTACAGTTGAATTCATCCCAGGGTACCTGTACCCACCTCACTGAAATGAAAGCATTATCTGAGAGATGAGCAAAGGCTTGGAGGCTCCCAGCTATTTTCCCAGCTTGCATGGAATGGTGTATCCAAGGCTGAGATGTGAGGAGCAATCCAGGACTAATGTTGCAGAGGGGTCGATGAGTTCAGAGTGGTCCACACTCTCTCTTTGGGAGGCTTGGGGATTTATGCTACGCTTGCTCTGCTGAGAGTCAAAGCACTTGAACCAGAGTAAATACAGCTTTCTCACTTCCCTGGAGCTGGCTGAAAACGTGGGAAAAATGTGTTCACAAATAATTATACAGTAGTCAATTTTTACCAGTCCACAGGAAAAAAAAATGTCACAACAAAACAAAAGCCCTCACAGTAAGTTATTGAATGAATTCCCTTGGATATTTTATCATGTTAGAGCCTATGGATATGACTTGATATGCAGGAATCAGTGTTCAGTTCTCAGCCCTGGTCCCTTTCTCCTGCAATCTTTACCCGAGATGCTCCATTTCCCTCCTGTCTCAGCTGGAAAATCTCTTTTCAGGTTTTTGCCTGTTGCCCATCGCTGCAACATCTTCCCCATTAAATTGATGGCAATTTCAAAGTCCTTTGCAGCTTTTATGAGCTTCATAATACTTCCTCACAGGGAACTCAACAGTCTATATTGGCTATCACTGTCATCCTCTGAAATATTGCTGTCATTCACATATGTAATGTCCCCAGTCCCAGAGGGCCTGCAGCCACCATGCTAACTACAAGTAAGTGCAGGGACTGCTTTGCTGTTAAAATGCAGCTCTGTCCCGAGTGTAGAGAAGGAGCTGCATGGCTGAGTCACCAGCAAACAGCTTTTTGCTCATTTCTTGGAGGAGACGACCAGCTATTGGTCAGAGACAGAAGAAAAAATTCCTTTTACAGGCTTTCTATGCCTAATGAGAGCCAGATTTGAGTTTTGGCCAGGCTCTCAGGGCTGTGTTAGGTGTCGTACCCCTAGTTAGGTGCTGTGATTTGCTGTGTGAATTTTCTCCCCTCCTTATTTTTCTGGTTCTGTTTCCTCTCCCAGCTTGTCCCTGTGTGAGCCTCTTTGGGGTCACCTCTGCTTGTGTCCATCAGTGTCTCAGAGTGTGGCCCTCTGAGGCCCCTGATACCTGAGTACTTCTAAGCTCTGGCTTGAAGCAGTCGTGTAGGACCTTTCCAACTTGTCTCCTGTGTGGCTGAAGACACAGCTGGCCCCAAAGCAGGGATTATAATGCTGGTTAAACCATGAACAGACAGACTGTGAGATGGACAATAGCTCCTGGTGTGCTTTTCCCTTAATCCAGTGCCTGCCTGCAAAATGCCATGGATAGCACAGGCAGGACAAGGGGGAGCAGGGCACTGGGAGGGGAGAGCAAGAATGGCAGCTCAGATGAAAGGAAGAGGTGGGGGGGAATCCCTGAAAGCAGGGGTGAATTACTGCTGTGCTCATTCTGCACTCTTTATGTGGGGAGAGGGACTTGTTCGACTTCCTGGTGTTGGTGGTTTATAGGAGTTCAAGTCTCACCTCTGCTCTAAAGTGCCAAAAGGGAGACATATACACGTTACCAGGAAATCATAAAAAGCACCAGTAAAGGTCTCATCTCTCACACATTGTAGGGGTGGGAGTGAGGGGAAGCACCAATGCACTGTGAGCTGAACAGGGCTGAAGGTGTTTGGATGGGGAACGGGCAGGATGTGATCCCACTCTTCAGACAGAAGGCCTGTGGCAGTGCCAGCTGGAGGGTCAGACTCATTGGTACCAGTATTAGGGATGGTGGGGTGGATGTTGCACAGGTGAATCCCTCCCTGAGGAGGGAGTGCCTCATGCCAGCCATTGTGCCACTGACAGCTGAGTGTGGAGGCAGTGGGAGATGTAGCCTCTGTTTCTCCTGTTTTTCATGCTTGGAGCATCCCCTGTCCTTCTACTGGGGTTGGGGTGTGGTGATGAGAGAGTTTCTTGTCTATCACAGCCTCAGCAAAGACAGCAAGTGAGCCTGGGACTCGATGGCAGAAGCTTGTCCCCTTTCACCTTTCCACTTGCCCCACTGCTGCATTCGTGGGGATCCCATGTGCTCTCCTGTGCCCTCCCAAAGGCAGCTGGAGAGAGGCAGAGAAGGGACACACTTATCACTGTCCCCAGGAGCCTTCCAGCCAGCACTGGAATGTGCACATGCCATCAGCAAAGGGCTAATTGCCTGGAGCAGGACGGGAGCAGTCCCATGGATGGATGTCCCCATGTCACAGGGCCTTGCAGGGTGGCACAGCTCCCTCACCAGCTCAGTGTGCCAGGCAGCCACTCTGGGCAGTGCTCACTGATGCTGGCATCGCATCCAGGGAAGAGCCTTGCTGTGTGGAGAGTAAACAAAGTGCTTAATTTACAGCCATTGATTTATCGTGCTGTTTGCTGAAATGATATTACAGTTGGCTGCAAACTGTTTTTCATCCTCTGATAGTGAGCTCCCATCACAACAGTGCTGCAGAAGCTTTCGCTGCCCACCGAGAGCGATGCCAGCAGGAGGCTGGGAAATGCCAGCTGCAGCTGGAGAGGAGGGGGCACAGCCTCAGCTGGCACAAGCCAAGGTAGCACTGCACCAGCTGGCATTTGCCCACGCCTGGTGTGCTGCAGTGGAGGGGTCTGGTCCTTGCACTAGCACAACACACTTGCAGGTTGTGGACTGAGAAAATTGAGTGTAGCTCCTTTCTGTTGATGGGTATTGAAGGAAAATGATAATCCTAAGTGCAAAGAAACCTGGAGGAAGAGGCATTTGCATTTCTTTTGTTCAGCAGAGGTTCCTTTTCTAAGGTTCATGGAGGGACCTGCTTAGTCCATTCCTTGTTCTGTGTTCCCAGTTTAGCCTGTCCATCATTGAGGGAAGGACTCCACGGGGCAGCACTTTCTGTTTCTGCTGCCCTCATCACTGTGGAATCCTAAAGCTCTCATCCACCCTGTGCATACAAATTAAATAAAGAAAAAAAACCAACCCACTGTGTGTGGTTGGTGATCAAAGGTAGGGAGCTTGCAGCCCAACAGGCATTTAAAACAACAATTGAAGTTCTCATTGATCTTTTATCATTGCTGGCTGAGCCTGCCAGCTCTCTGGAAAGCTGTGGCCTGTGTATTACATTTTTTGTGGCTCCATTTGTGACAGCTTTTTGGAGACAGACAGGGAGCTCATGGGGCAAACACTGGATGGTGGCCAGAGAAAGGCAATACACACCAGGAAGATGCTACAATTCATTCAGTGTAATCATAGCAACAGAAAAACAGTGGTGGTGGGAGAAAAGCTTGCTGAGGTCGATGATGAGAGATGACTTGGCAAACAAGATCCAATTTGGAGGCTGTTTCTTCTCCCCCTCCCTGTGTGGGCACTGCCCAGGTGTGTGGATCTCTGAAACGTGCTCTTCTGAAACATGATGGATTTGCCTTGAATGGCTCTGTAATGGGATACCTTGGAGAAAAATGGCATTATCCTTTGAAGCACACAAGGCTGGATGGCTCAGGGTGGATGGCCTTGAGTTGCAGCTGCTCTCTCTGAGCATCCTCCAGGCAGGTGGGCAGAGGCTGCCCTCCTGTGAGTGGAACTGGGGGGCTGGCCAGTCAGAACCCCCTGCCAGCAGTGCAAACTGGAGACAGCTCAGTGCCAACAACCCCAGCCCAGGGGTGACTGTGTTCTGCTGCCTTTTTATGAGTCTGATAAAAATGGGCTTCACCCAGGGACTGATGGAGAATAACACCTGAGCATTAGGGTGTCCTTGGTGAATGGAGGGAGGGCAGGCAGACCCCTTTCCTCTCTGCCTCCCTGTTGCCTGCAGCCTGCACGTTGTGCTGAATCCAAGTGTGGGTGGATTTATCATCTGGGCAGGATGCTACCTTGGCATTTAGTCCTGCAAACCTCAACGAGATAAATCACCTCAGTGCCTGTCCCTGTCGGTCGCTGTCCCGGTCCCTGCGTGGGGGAGCAGAGAGGCAGCAAATGTCTCCTTGCCTGTCAGAACAGGCTGCTGTGAGCCAGCACCAGCAGGCCTCCAGAAAGCAGCTCTCCCCTTGATGCCTTTCCCTCCCTGGGAGGCAGGTTCATGAAGTGAAGGAGCTTTGTGGCAGCAGGGAGCCTGGCTGCTGCAGCCAGAGGATTGCCTGGCGCTCGGCTGCGCCGTGCAGGCTGCTGCTCTTAAATCTCTGCCCTGTTAAACGGGATTGGCTTGTCTGAGAGCAGGCAAAATGCCCTCCTAGCACATGGGCATTAGTGAGAGAGGGTGAGGCTGCCAAGACATCATTGCTGATCATTAAGTGTGTTTGTAAAGGCAAGGCCAGGAGCCAGGCAGGCCCTGCTGATCCAGCCCCGCTGCTGCAGCAGAGCCAGTGGCAGGGGCTGCGGCCTGGGTAGTTCTTCCCCCTGCTAGAATAATTTATGAACTAAAAAAGCCTGAAGTGAGTCAGGTCTGAGCACTGGCTGTGCTGGCAGCATTCCTCACTGAGCTCCTGGAGAGTGCTGGCCATCACCAAAGCAGGGACAAGGCCGCACTCACAGCACCAGTGCCATGGCACGGGGCAGCAGAGAGGTGCCTTTAGCCCGTGCAGAGATCCTCTGCCTGCCCACTGTGATGCCCATACCAAGTGCAAAGTTACTTCTTATCTCCTTGCAAAAAGGGAGGAAAAAGCACTTGTTTCCCTCTGTGACTGGCAGTGGAAATCAAAAGCTCCTTGGTGAGGAGGTAGCGTGGCTCTGTGCTAACATCTGTGAGTGATGGATGGCACTCGGAGGAAAGGTGTCACAACCCATCACATGCCTGAATTGTGACAACAAAGGGGTTGTTCTTCCATGCCTGTCTTCTCTGCTCTGGCAGTGCTTGCACACACCATTCCTGAGGTTGAGATCATTCATGCTGGAATAACTTATAAAGCATCAGCGTACCACTGGGATTTAAACTTCTCTTTCTCTGCAGCCTTAAAAGGAAGGAGCTAAAGGCAGGATACACAAACTGATGAAAATTACTGATTTTATTCACAATTTCTACCACGCTTTTTTCCCTGAATAAAATCGTATCTGGGTGATTTAATAATCTTGAAGTATTCTGGGTGGGGATGCAGAGCTGAAATGCAGTCAGCACACAGTGCTTTAGAGAACTGAGCTGTATTTCTGGTGTCTAGGGACTGGTTTAGGATTGTAACTTTAGATGATTAGACAACTGGCACTGACACGTTGCTCCTACCTCATTTTCTTCACATTTTTCATAGCAATTTTTTTTTTCTGCAAGCAACGTATTATATGCAGGTTATATTCTGCTGGTTTCTAAGAAGTAAACTTGCAGAAATGAGACTGGGGCACAGTGATCTTTCCCCATCCTTGCCTGAGTGGTCAAGGGGGATGCTATTTCCCGTACTTAGAACATCTGGGGATGGAATGGGGCTGAACATCTTTCCTGGCAATGTACATTTCTTCTGGTACAGCCTTGTGGGATGCCAGGATCTAACTAAAGCTTCAGGTCTCCTAGTTTGTGTTAAAAGAAAATAGGACAATAAACTCAGAGATTTGTCTTAGGCTGGGCTGGATGGTAGATTTCAGGCAAGTGGGCTAGCAAGTCAGGAATCCAAGACAGGTGACCAGCCCAACTTCATGGGCTCCCAGCCCAAGCCAAAGTGGTCATTTCCTCATTCCTCTTGCATGTGCTGTGTTTTGTCGCTGCTGCTGCTGAGCTGTGTTAAATGCTGCGTCTTCAGAGTGAATGGCTTGGCCTCTGCAGGGGGCAGGCAAAATATATGTTCTTCAAGACACTTGCTGCCAGCCACCTTCCCTGAAGGTGGACATTTGTTATTATCCCAGGAAGGTGAAGGACGTGCTACTGTGGGATGTCATTCACCCCAGCAGAAGCCTCCTGCCAGAGCCCTCATCCCTGTGCTGTGGCAGAGGAGGGAGCACAGTCCTTGGTGTGAATGAGGCCACTGAACCCTCAGCCTCCTCTGGGTGTTGTGCCCCCTTTGTGCTGTGTCTGAGGCGATAGGAACCAGGGGTGTGCCTGGCGTGGCTGGTTCTCAGAGCCACCCCCGCTGCCACTGGAGCAGAGACTTGCCACTGATAACCTTAAAGTCAGGTTTCATTGGGATGACCATTCCTGAGTGCCTGAATTGCATTTTCAAGTGTGGCTTAAGTGAATAGCTAACGTCAGCACTCTCGCTCCACGATAATCCCTGTGTCTGCTTGATTAGTGGATAGGAAAATGATTAACTAGGAGATAATTTCCCATCATGGGGGGGGGTATTTTTGGGTTTGTTTTTTTGTTTTTTCAAAAGTCTGGGCCTGTAGATTATCCTGGCTCTCTCAAGGGCAAGCAGTTTCTCATGTCCTTGAGAGTAAATGCCAAACTGCTCGAGCTTGGCTGCAGCATTGACTTTATTTGCCAAGGACTTCAGAGCATGCCTGAAGAACAGAGCAAGAGGGAAGAGGGAAAACAGACAAGTAATTCTGACACACTTTAGTATTCCTGGCGGTGCTGCTGCCATCAGCTGTTCTATCAGCTTTCACAGCCCATGCTATAATTAAGATCTGTCAACACTGATAAAAGGGAGAACATTCAGTCAACTAATTAAGTATCGCTTTAATACTCTAATATTTAAATTCAGGTTCCTAAATCAGCAGAATAATAAAATGTTTTATGTCTGTTTAAATGGCAAGGGAACAGGATGTGAATATCTCAATAGTGGATTTAATTATCAATCTGCCTTTCCCCCACTGGAGCAAAGTGGGTCTCGGTGCAGTGGAACCAGGATCCCTTGGCAGCTGTGGGAGGAGAGCACAGAGCAGGCCCTGAGCTGGAGGGAGCTAGGGAACCCCTGCAGCATGGCTGGGCTGGCCAGGGCTTAAAACCACCCTGGATGGGATGCAAGTGTATTTAACATTAGTGTTTAGAGAGGTCCTTTCCAAATGTGCCATGGCTGGCGATGACTCTGCATGCTGGGGAGGAGGCAGCGAGGCACAGACATGGATCAGGGCATCAAGGGGAGCATCTGGGAGCTGGGATGCTTTGGTGTTTTGTCCATGGCCCCAGACATGTGAAAAGAGCTGAGTGGGGAGCAGGCATTAAGTTGAGCAAATGCTTCAGCAGACCTGGCTTCAATATTACCTTTCCTTTGTCCTTTTTGAGTTAGCATGCTGTGAATATTTTAGTGAGCACGTTTACTGGCAGGAGTGTGTTCATGTGGAAGGGAAATATTTGTTCAATTAATCTCCAAGAGAACTGCAAACCGAGATATTTGAAGTATTTGCAGTAGAAACTTGATGGTGACTGCTGCACTCATCCTGGCAAGGAACACAGGCAGCCAAGCAGCTCATGAGCACCATTAAACTGAGCAGGGGAGTTGGGGTTGTAGTGAGGGGGCTGCTGCTAATGATGGCTCAGGTCTGGTGGGGAGCTCTGGCCAGGCAAGGATGCAGGGCCTGGAGTTCTTTTAAGACTTAAAGTTGTTCTCAGAAATTACATGGGATGGAAAAAGGCTTGGGGAAAAAAAAAAATCAATTTGGAAAATCCAGCTCTGTTCACACATAATTTACAAACTGGAAAAGAGGTGAAATTCATCAAGGAAATGAATCGTTACAAATGATTTGTTCAGCTGTTGTAGGGAGACGATTTATGAATATTGATCTATTTGTAATTGTGAATAACTCCCTATGGAAGCTGTGTGCTGTAGAAGTGTTGGGTATCTGAAATCGACTGAGAAAGTGCATTTTTTTTAACATTGCAGTTACTCCAAAAGGCTTTCATCAAGATTGCAGCCTCCCTGCGCTGCTCTTTGTAGAGGTTACTGTCAGAATGAATGCCTGGCCAAAGAGTTTTCAGAAAATACCCTGACTTCCATTTTCCAGCAGGGCCCCTGGAATACAAAACGACTTGCCCAAAGTCAATTAAAGTCTGTAGCAGACTCTGGGAAAGAACCACAGTTTATTTTGGTTAGCTTTGGTTTGTGGGAAATTGTCCCAGAGCAGGAATTATTGGCATGTCTGCTGCAGGAACCCAGCTTTGCAAAATCGAGGATTTTTATCGGAATGCTTGAGTTTTGAGGAGGTGGTGTGAAATCCTGTGTAATTCCCTTGCTCTGTGGGAAATGGAGTGTGGGTCACCCCCAACAGGCAGCTCAGCTGCCAGGGAAATGTGGGAAGGTGGGATAGATGCATCTCACCCAGAGGGCAGGCATGGGCACCTGCAGGAGTTATTTTGAACTGAGCAGCGAAGGAGAAAGCATCTCTGGAGCAGAAATGCCACAGAGGATTCCCAGCACAGCACTGGTGTGCAGCTCGAGGGCTCTTACCCTTTCTCCTCTGGGAAGCTTCATTTCACAATTATTCTGTGGGAGCTGTTTCTGTGTGACTCTGGTGTGGTGTTTTATAGCAGGTGATTTTCTGTGCTGCCCAGTGCTCCAGTCCTGAGCATGCCACTTGCTAAGTGGAAGAGGATGACCAGAAAAAGCATGGATTATTTGTTTTAAAATAGAGAAATGTGGCAATTTCATACCCTGCGGTTCCTTCCTGACAACTCATCCTCCTGCATCACATTGCAGTGAGTGACAGCAACCAGAGGCTATTCATAAGGGTGGCATCTCAGCATGTAATAATCATAATTACATGAAATAATAACTATCTAAAGGGCAGCACAGTGAGTGACAAGCCAGAGAATATACCTTGACACCTGCCAAAGATATACTAAACACAGAGAGAAATTTTCCCCAGGATCCTGTCACTTTGTCAACTAACAGAACCAGCCAGAGTTAATAAAATTACTCCAACAAAGTCAGGCAGGGCTTCTTCCTTGCTGTCAGAGCCTCAGGTTCACAGGTTCACAGAATCATTGAGGAGGCTGATCTAGGCCTGGCAATGATCTTGTCGTTACTATTTCTGGCTGTAATTAATTGGAGAAGTTTCTCTGCATGGAGTTTAATCTGATAATTATTAAAGATAATAATTGATGAAGTGCAGGTGACAGCAGGCTTGAGGGACCTGGCTAACAAAAAAAACCCTGGAGAGGTTTGAGACATTTCCTTTGCTACCATTGCGTCTGATATTTAATTCTGCCTGTGTGTAAGGGCTGGACCTGGGATGAGGAGTCCTGCATGGCACTGGTAACACTGACAGACTTCATCCCGAGGTGCAGCAGCAGGTGATCTTCTATTGTGCAGTGTCTAATCCTTCCTGTAAAGCAAACACGGAAATTGTTTGGACAGACCCCCTTCCCTGACTAAATGGTTATGGAAAGACAAGAAAGGGGGATAGGAGTGGGAAAAGATAATGGGTGTAGATAAAACATGGACCACTCCAACTAGGGTTATTGTATGTCCCCCACAGGACCCGATTTTTAAAAAATCAGCTGCGAGTTATCCAAATTAAAATGAAACAAAAACTGTTGGCTGAGTGCTGGCCTTCCTGCCCAAGCTCCCTGGCTTGTATCCTGTTAGATATTTCCAATCATGAATATCTAACAGGAGTCATAACCCCGGAGGTGGGACTGTGCTTCCCTTCCAGAGCGTGGGGAGCGCTGCAGGAATGGAAGATGCAGGGCTAGTTTTTGCAAGGCTCGTTATTATTAGATTATGTGCATTCTGAGTGTCTCTTTAGTGCTGTTCTTTGACACTGAAATAACAGAATTGGTGGCAGGGCTATTTTTGTTCACCGTGGTTTTGAGATGTGGTGTTTGACCATGTGTTACATTCCCTGATGTGTTCCCTCATTTCCCTGGGTTCCTGTGTGCCCAACCTTGGCTTGTTTTTAGGTACAAGGGGGAGCAGCAGTGTCCGTGCACCACGCACATGGAGGCACCTGTGTCCCTAATGTGGCTGTGGGACACCACAGCTGTGAAACAGCACACGGGATGAAGTTCATGCGAGAGGTTTATTTATACTCCTGGCGGGATGCACCAGTGGTTTCCATGGGAATGGGAAGGGCTGCACAGTAGGACGGCTGCTCTTATTGCACACGATAGAGAGCTAATGGGGAGGGCTGCAGCCTCCCCGTGCCCTCATTAATCCAGCTCCCTGCCAGCTTTCCAGCCCTCCATACCCTGCACCAGCCCTTATGGGCAGGTCATGGGGCATGAGGTGAGAGGTGCAATTTTAAGGAAACAAATGCCTGTTCCCGTGACAGTGAAGGGGTAAAAATAAATTTTCTCTGCAGCCTTTTTGGGGTTATTATTTTGGAGAGTGGAGCGTTTATCTGTTCAGTTTTATTCCCATAATGAAAGTTCCGTGGGGAAAAGCAGAAGTGTGGGTCATGGGGTCTTGCTGCTGTGTGGCTGCACAGAAAACCTGGGGGAGAGCACAGGTGAATTCGGCATCAGCTTCCGTGTGCTGGTGGAAGTTGTTTGTCCTCTAGAGGAACAGCTACTGGCCAAATCCTGCTCCTGGGCACATTCCCTGCAGGCATTTTCCAAGTCCCAAGCACAATCTGCCCCGTGCCTGGTTTTGCAGGGAAAGCATCCTAGAGGGAAGAAGTGTTCCTAGGTGGCCACAGGCTGGACTGTTCCTGCATGCCTCCTCTCAATGCAGTGGCTGTAACACCTCCCCTCTGGGTTACCCTGGAGCTTTTGAAGAAAAGTACAGAATTCACCCTTCCGTGCAGTCAGACACCATCCCATAGCTCAGGCTGGGCTCCATGGAAGGATTGGGGTGACTGCTCCTCTCCTACCCAGGACCAGGAGCCCTCCTGACAAGGGGGAGCTGCAACCTCAGCTTTCCTTGGATAGCCCTGGGGAGCTCCCAGGCTGAGCTGGGACGACACCCAGGATGGTGTCAGCCAGAAACAAAATCTCAATTACCCCACCATTTGCTCATAGGGCAGGGATTTATGGGAGCATGTGGGTTTCCTGGAGCCTCTGAGTGCCATCTGCTGGGCGAGGGGCTTTGGTCTGGGGGCTGTGACTGCAGAGAAAACATCCACGGGGAGAGCGAGATTGGCAGCGAGAGGCCAAGGGCTGTTAATAATACAGTAGGTAGGGGAAAGCAGAGCATAGAACACACCAAAAATTGCATTCAGACAACACAGATGACAGTTATTTTGATTTGTAAATGTCTACCTAGTTGGAAAAGCTGTCATAAATAATACCCAGCTGTCAGGCTGTCCTGATCCGCAGGCTGTGCGCTCAGGCATGGCACTGATGGGGGGCTATATTTTTCTCAGTGTACATACAGGATAAACACACACTCTGCCTGCACATGCTTGTCATTGAGAAATCCCTGCTGCACCTGCCGTGTTCAGTCACTTGAGTCTTCAGAGGCAGAGTGCTGTTGAATTTAATTTTTTTTCCTTATATAATTTTCCTTCTTGCCCCTCATCTAAGGCAAGAAAATCGCTCATCCCACGGCTCTGTTTCTGTTGTAAGACAAATTGGCTGCTCGCTTTGGATTTGCTGGAGCAGGCAGCAGCAGCAGCAGGGCCAGGTGACAATCTCTGGGTGCCCAGTGCTGCACTGCACCACATGTTTCTTCTCCATAGGCTGGGGAAGCTCATAAACCTGAGCCATTTCCAGGAAGGAACTTGGCTCTTGCCAACATTTCACCTGTTTTTTGGATAAACAGAGCACTTCAGGGCTATCAATATTTATGGATTAATCTGTTTGAAGGCTGAGAGGGAGCTTTTATCATTATCCACTCTGGCCAGCGCAGGCTGTGGAGCAGCATCAGCCCACCTGCAGCCCAGCCTCTCCACCAGTGCCTGCAGGCTCTGCAAACAAAGCCATGCTTGCTGTCCATCTCCGCTGCAGTTTGGGGTACTGGGATCGATTTCTGGGTTGGAGCAGGAAACAGCAACAAGGACAAGCATTTCTTTGGTGGGCTTTGCCTGAGTTTAAGGTGTCTGCTGGCCCTTGATGTGATGAAGGCAAGCTGCCTCCCTCCAGGAGCTCCTCATGCCAGCACCACAACCACCCATCAAACGCTGCTGGGAGGTTTTTCCCAGGAAGCAGCAACAACCTGCAACTAAAACAAGGCTTCTGTCCAACAGCATCACGTGGTTCCTGAAATTGCCTCCTGAAGGCACTGGTCAGTGAGCTGGATTTATGTTCAGGTAGTTGGTGAGAAGGAAGAGAGTGAGGAAAATTTTTGCTTTTCCCCATCAGCTCTGGAAATGGCACAGGAACAAGGCCAGCACCTTGAGAGAGTCACCTTAGCTCAGCTCAGCTGTGTCCTGTGTTTAGAATACCATAAATAAATAGCTGAAAAGTTACCTGAAGGTTTTGGAAACCTTTGGGGGCAAGCCTGGATGGATTTATAGCTTCCCGTCAAGAACCACATGAGATTCATGTCTGTGTGTGGCTTTGCCTGAATATTTGAATTCTGCTTTGCATTCTGGGCTCAGATTTGCAAGAGAAATCGGGGGGGACAAAGTCTGCAGCTTGAACTGAGCACAAATGTTCACATACCCTGGGGAAGCAAAGCTTCTGGGTGTTTTGCACAGCTGCGACCTCCAGACTTAGAAGGAAATTTCCCTGTTGAAGATGCACAAATCCTTTAACAACCCCTTCGTTCAAGGGGCAAACTGCTACCAGTAAATGCCGCATCCTGAAAATGCATTTTGCACCGTGGTTGTCTTTTGTGCCATGTTCCAGCTGGCCAGCCTTCCTGGGATCACCAAGCAGAATTTGCTGTTAAGCCACAGCGCCTTTGTATTTTCTTTGCCCCGTGATTGTTGTGTCTCGCCGTGTCACAGAACTATATACAGCTTCTCCCTACCGGCCCACGGCGTGGCTGCTTCTGGCCATGTCACCTCAGGTCGGATTAATTAACCCTGACATCATCCATTTTCATGGACAAAGATCCCATTCCCTGCTGCTTGTCAGCAGAGGCAGCTCAGGGGTGAGCGCAGGCGGGAGGCGATGGGGAGGCTGTGTAAACACCATCGCTCTGCACCGAGCCAAGGCATTTCCAGTGCCTACTTAAAAGAGCAGAAGCCAACTTTTCATCTCCTTGTTTTTCTTAGGGCTTAGCAAGGAACCAGTAAGTTTGCAGCAGCTCTGATTACAAATATTTGCTCTTTCCTTTGGCCCCCGATGACTCTGCTGTTGGCTGGGTGACAGCGTTTATCCAGTGCCGGTGCTCCAGCCGTCCCAGAGCACTTGGCTGAGCTCTCCTGGAGCCAAGCTGTCCCCAGCACTGTGGGATTTCCTCTGCGGGGGCTGCTTTGGGTGCAGTGTCAGCCAGGGAACAGGGTGAGCAGCCCAGTGCAGGTCCAACCTCCTGCTCTGGCAGGCTGGAATTGCTCTTCCAAAGGTGGCAGGGCAAGGGGCAGCTGCAGCTCTGTGGCACCCCTTTGCCAGCAGGGTCCCTGCCATGCAGATGGAGTGTGCAGCATCACTGCTGTGCCTCGTGGGTCACAATTGTTCAAACCTGTGCTGCTTGTCTGTACTGGCTCTGAGTGGCCACTTTTCAGAGCAAAACAAAATCCGTGCAGTTGCAGGGGGAGCTCAGGCAGCTGGGGCTGGGGTTTAGTTCGGGGTTGGTTTGCTGAGTTGGCCCTTGCTTGCCTGGTTGACCTTGGGATAACTCCTGTAGCTGACCCTGCTCTGGCATTACTAAGCTGTGGCTTCAGTCTTTCAAAAATAAGTGGTTTTTTTAAAATTTGGAGCACTTATTAATGGGAGCACAAGTGCTTCCTTTCTATTAGAAAATACTGCTGAAGGATGGCAGGGGGAGAGAGCGTGAGAGATTAGGTCTGCTCATGGACTGGATCAGAGTATAAGATTTTGTCTCCCACTGTGTTACCAGCTGTATTAGACAAAAATGTCAGAAATCCTGCAGCAGGCAATTACAGTCTGATGTGGGCTGCTGCTGCCTGACCTCGGGTAGCCTGCGCTTGGTTTCTATCCTGAAACAAGGAGTCTTTCTCCCAAAGCTCTTTGCCTTATGCTGTCTCATTAAAAGTCTGGACTGCCTTGTTGTCCCTCAGTGTGACCTGTGGAAAAGCTGGGGATGGTGGGAGGAAGGAGGGAGCTAAGCAGTGGTGCTGTGCTGGCCCTTGGAGAACGTGGGCTTGTGTCAGCTCAGAGCACTCCCCTTACTGTGCCTCACCAGCATCTTCCTTTTCCTCAGACTGCTGCACGTGAGATTTATTCCTCCAGCCTCCACGGTATGCACTAGCTCTGCATTTTTTTGGCTGGAATATCATTTTGCTACTTCATGCTAATATTTTGTGAACTTCACCAGGCCTGCTATTTTTCTTCAATTTCTTTTTGCAACACTTTCCGTTCTGGAATGATCTGAACTTAATTCATGTGCCATTTGCTCTGTGCTCTACTTTCAGCACATTAATAAAAATAATTTAAGTTGTATTAGGCTTCAGACAAACCCCTGTAGTATCCCATGAGTATCTCCCTTCAAGCTGATGCATTTCTGCTCCTTATTTTCCCTTTGTTCTTTGCGTTTAAGGCAGCTTTATACAGGGATGGAAGTTTGTGTAGATGAGCCAAACTGGAAGCTGATGAGTAGTAAAAAATTGCTCTGCATTTTTGAAGTGAGGAGTCGAGTAAAATAGCCTGAGGTGAAAACAGCCATGAGAGAGGATGGCTCATGCTGGGATCGCTGAGGACTGAAGGTATCAGTCCTGCCCAGTTCTGCCCCTTTTTTTCTGGCTCCATGTCCATGTGGCCATGCAGGAGGGCAGGGAACCATGGAGCCTCTGCCACCACCAGCCCCGAGTGTGGAGAAATGTATTTTTCCATCAGCATGTTTTCTTTCTTTTTACAATGTACTCCATGGAAAACTATTACACCTAATTTGTTCTGGATTACTACACAAACAGCATCCAGATATCACTTGTCACCTTGGGAATAGCAGATGATACACAACAAACCAGCAGCAGTGAGCTCAGGCTGAAGGGCCTTATGTGCTTGTATGTTTTGTCTTCCTTTTGTTTCTAAATGTGACTTGCAGAATAAAAATACACAGATTTTAAGCAAGCACTTCCCTGCACAGATCTGTTTTGGTTTAGCGGATCAACATTATTTTGCTGCTCCTCTGATGCAGTGCCAGTAGTGTTTATTTTCTTAGCTGAAATTATTTCCTCAGCAGATTTGCTTTTGAAAGGACACTCTCTTTAACCACTGCCTATCTTGGTTAAACCTAAGCTCATCCAGCTACTGTTCTGTTCTGGTAGATATCTTGCAGATAGGGAACAATATTATTGGAAGGCAAATGCTCATTTCCAAGCCATCTTAGAAGTACATGAAAATCTGTATGAATCAGACTTGAAGCAAATGAACTTTAAAACCCTGGGCTTGATTATTTCAGAGAATCCCTGCTGAAACTAATGAGGCAGCATCATGCAAAAGACATTCCAGGCTCAATGTTACCAAGTATTAATTATTATCTCTTTGCTAGCTGATAGCAGTGGCTGCAGCCCTGCAATTTAGCTTTCCATCAGAAAGAATGGTATGGAACAAAACTGAAAAATAAAGCTGAAAATAAACATAGCAGACCTGAAACAAAAGCTGTTGTGGTGCACTGTGGTTCCTTCCCCAAACCACAGCCTGGTGTGACTCTGCTTTAAAGTGGCTTTAAACCCAGCCAGGGAGCAAACTGCTGCTGCTTCCCTTGTAGAACCTTCTCTTGGGCTGCTGAGGGCAAGGAGAGGCCAGAGGGTGGGCAATTGCAAATTTTGTGGTGTCTTTCCAAGTCTACCATGTGCATCTTGGATGACTTTGTACAACAGTGACATCTGGTGATACCCATCAATATTTACTGTTTCACTCTGCTGTTTAAGAGGGTGGAGTTAAAAGTCTGCAATTTCCTTATTGCTTGAGATTTAAGTTAGAGCAAAGCCCTTGGCTGGGTGGTCCAGGCAGCCAGCTGGCCCTGTTTGTCTCAGGAATGTGGGTGCTTCTTGGGCAAGGGCTGCATGCAGAGCCATAGGAGGTGATAACATATCTTTCCTCTTCCCTAACTCAGGATGGCCTTGACTTGGTGCTTGGTTTGCACAGGGGATGTGACTTGGGGAAAAGGATGCATTACCACTAAATGGTGGTGGAGGATGTTTGCTGACCCATCTGTCCTAATCTGGAGGTCTGTGTGCCACAGAAGTCTATATTTTCTCTTTTCTTCCTTCCTTACCAGTATTTGTGCAAATTAAAACAATTTGAAAAAAGGTTTCTATGGCTTCATTCAAATAAGTGAATTGCTGGAAAGAAATCAGGTTATTCTCCCCTTCAAGGGATTCTAAGTGGTGCCTGGACCACCTCCCAGGATCAGTGCTTACCTGAACACTTGATGCCTGCTGTTACACCTCTTGAAAAAAGAGAGAGCTGTGCTCCTCAGGGCAGGGACTGGGTACTCTCCTGTGCTGCATCAAGCACTTAAATGATGCTTAACAAGAACTAATAAGAAAAATGATGGTTTGGATGTGCACGCATGGGGGACAGCAGGAGAGGTCTGTGGTGAGGCTGAACTCAATTTCTTTATTATTAGATATTATACATGCACAATAAGCAGCCTTGGTGTGATTATTCCATACCTATTTCTTTCCAAAGAACTAAATCACCCCTTGGAGAGCAATAGGAAGATAATGTTTTCACACCATTAGTCAGATGCTAAAATACCAATGCAGTTTTTCTTTTCCCCGGTAACATAAAACTAGAAACAACAATTAAGCAGAAAGGTAACACCTCATATGCTGCCCACGGAGGTTTTTCTCAGTTTTGGGAACTTTGCTGTCGTTGAAAGCTGCAGCCACTGTGTGTTTGTTTCCAGAAAGTCCTGATTCTTCAAAGGAATCTAGTTATGGTTGGACTCCTCCCAGGGATTCCCTGTAGAGGCTTTTTTTCAGTGAGTTTTCAGCAAGGACCAGAAACCTTCAGGCTTGCTTGGGGGAAGATAGGGAGAAAAATGATGCAAGTTCTTCCAAGAAACTCCTCATTTATGAGATGTCTATCCTGCTGCGAGCTCTTGAGCATCCCCTTGACTCCAGTTTATCTCACTGGCCCCAGTCCAGCTTTCCTGAGCTGGGGTCGAGGTGCTTTGGCAGGGCTGCCCTGAAGAGCTCACACCCCCTGGGTGTCACATCCCCTGTCATCTGCGGCACCAGGGGACAGATGCTTTTTGTCCCTTGTGCCTGGATTTCCTGGGGAGCCTCCAGGAGCTGCTGCTGCTCCTGGGCCTGTCCCACAGCCTGTGCCTCCCTGTGCTTCATCTCTGTAAACCCACTGCTGTGCTGGAAACCAAAAGTTCCCTCATAGTCCCTCAGGGATCCTTACTGACTTTTATGGTCTTTGAAAGACCTCTGCATGGATTTGTAATCATTCTACGTGTACGCCGAGAAACACTAACATAACTGGTAATTAATTTGTTTTAATTGTTTTTATATAATCCCCGCGAGCGACCTCATGTTTTGTTTTGCATCTGTTGTGTTTCTGACTCAAATTTTAATGCCTTAATGGGAACAGTGCCAACTGCTGTTACTCTGAGCTATGAGCAATCTCCTGGCACACTTCCAGTCCTTTATTGTGGAACTAACTATACAGCACTGTAATTTAACTAGCAAAATGTGGCAAATCACTATTATTAATAACAATAAATCTATTTCTGCAGGTTGACAGCATTAAAATAACAAATTATTCTGCAAGGAAAGCTGGTAATTTTGGGTGCTTTCCACTGTGATCATTGCAGAAGTATAATATCCATTATTAAGAGCCTTTTGGTGTCTCATGAAGGAGCTGTTTGCACATGACAGTGCATCTCAGTACTTACTATGGTGGAGGATACAGAGGCCTTGACCACAGCTATTTCAGTAATTCATCATTTTAATTTAAATGTTAATGGCAGGATGGGGCAGGTTAGGGAAAATTGCTTTCCTTCCCTGCTTACCATTCCCACTTTTTTAATAACCTTGTCTCATTCAGTTAGTCAAATCTTAAAGCCCAAGATCTTAATTTCTGCTCCTCTCTTCCCTTCACTCTCTCCTGCTCTCTCCATTCTTGACACCACAGGGTCCTGCAGTCGCCCGAGGTTTAGCTGAGTGCTTGGTTTGGGCAAGGTTTCCACTGTGAGAGCAATGCCCAGCAGAAACTGGAGGGATGAGCACTCTGGTGAGCTTAAACAGGAGATAAAATACTATGGAAACAAACATCTTCCTCATAAGTTGCAGGCACTAAAGCATTCTTGTAGAGTCTGTTTGCAAAGTTAGTGTTTGTCCAAGAATTTGTAATGTACCCAGGGTTTTTTTCATTTTCCTGGTTGTTATTTCAGGGCAGTTTTTATCCAAACCCAAGTCAGGCAACAGAGTTTTTACTGGCCATTGGCTCAGCCCCTTTGCTCATCTCTAGAAAGCCTCCAGGTGTCATTAATGAGGAGTGTGAGAAAGGACCTCTCACGATTTGAATTGTGAAGGCTTTACAAGCTTATTAACACAGCAAAACACAATGGTGAGAGGCTTGGGTTGGCTGTCTGTCGTTGCCCAGAGCGAAGGGCAGCACTGGGGTGGCTCACACAGCCTCTAGCCAGACACCCTGGAGGGCCAGGATGCTGCATTTTATACCCCACAGGCCCCCTGTGTCCTCCCCCTGGCACCGAGGTGACTGGCTGGAGATCGATCAGTCCTTGCAGCTGGCAATTAACTTGCTTCCCGTTGTCTAGGGCCTTGTCATAGGTTAGGGTCTTCATTCAGTGGTCTTCTTATATGTCCCCCTTTATGCTAAAATCTCACTCAAACTCCTCCTTCAATTACATCACCAGTATTCTAGAACGTTCCAAGCCTCCTCATCACTGAAATGTGTTATTAACCTAAAATATAACTGTTATTAACTTCACTTACAGGGGAAACAAGGATAATAACTGGACATAACATTAACCATTCAGAAATCTAATTACTGGCAACAAATTCGTTATCCTGTAACAAGTGCACAGCAGCCATCAACATTACACATTAATCACAACTCTTCTCATTAATCAATTATCACGTGTGAAAGCCAACTCTAGCAGCCTGTTTTTAACAGGAGGGAATGGGAAACAGGAGTGCCTGTTGCTGCTTTCTGCCAGCTGATGAGCATTCCCTTGCTCCGTGAGCTCTCCCAGCCTAAGTGGGCAGGTGTCCACAGGGGCTGGAGTGGAACTGTGCTGGAGACCTGCCCAGTGTCTTCTGCAGCCTGTCATCTGCTGTCAGCTGCTCTCTAGGTGATAGCAATAGACTCCTCTGCAGCTCCAGCAGGGGTTACTGTTAGTGGGTAACACGGGTGAGCTGTAACTCACAGCTCTTTACAATCCAGCCTCAGGCAGGGCAGCATATGCTCAGAACAACGTCAAGAAGAAAGGGGGCAAGGGGCAGGGTCAGTAAGAATAAATATGTGATGTGGAGATAACTGGATGCAGAAAAAATAGGAAGGGAACAGAAGCAAAAATACATGTAGGGAGTGAAATGAAGAAGATACATGAAAAGTTGGTTGATAGAACTGCTAGAAATATCAGGAGCAGGAAATCAGGGAAGAGACCAGGATGAAGAATTTGCTCACCAAGTGTTTCCCTCTGCACCAGAGTCCATGAGTGTGGAACCAGGGTGCTGGAGAGTCTTGGGTGAGCAGGTAAGTGGCCCAGCTTGTGAGCTGGTGTTTGAACAGAGCAGTAGTGAGCCTGAAGAAGGAGCCTGAGACACCTGAAAATCTGCGCACTGGTGCAGCTGCAGAAGCCTCCGTGTGGTGGTTTCCAGCGAGCTACCAGTTAATTCCTGCTTAACTCCTGGCATGTGAAAGAAGTGGCTTAGAGCTGCTGCAGCAGGGGATTGCTGCAGTGTTTTGGTCAGTGGTTTTCCTTATTTTTCTAATTTCAGCTTCCGGGAGGAACGAGGAAGTGGAGAGATTGGCAATCAGTCTGACTCTTTATGCTGTTAAAGGTGGAGGGGATCCATTTCCTCACCCAGCTGGCTTGCAGCAGGATGGAGCCTGCCTGCTTCTCCACATCTGTGTTTGGATGTCTGTGTCTGGGTGGTGGCTGAAGGCTCCCTTTGCAGGCTCCTCATGGTCGCTCCCAGTGCTCAGTCCATTTTCTCAGAGATTAAAGTCTCTCCTGGTATCCGAGCGGGCTGTGCAGGGTTTGATGTGCAGCCAAGGCCCTTCTGTGCCATCCAGAGCTGTTTGCAGAGGGGCAGCCCCTCAGGAGCACCAGAAGTCCAGCAGGGCTCCGAGCTCTCATCCAGCCTAAGCTGCCGAGCAGACTGTGGTAATTCAAGTTTAGCAAGTTCAGCAACCAGCTGCTGCTCTCCCAGGCGACTCCAAGGGTGGCAGTAGGAATGGGTTTCTGAAGGGGGTCGTGGTCCCCCATTCTGCTTAAAAAGAAATTTAAATCCTAGTTTATTCTCTGCTATTTTTGTTCTTTGCATCCCACCCTTTGCTTTCAGCCAAAGATCCTGTGGCACTTGACCAACAAGAGGAAGGCACTTGACCCTTTTGAGTGTTTTCATCCTGTTGATTTGCAAAGCAGCCAAATTCTTGGTCCAGTGTGGCAGGCAGTGCTGACATCCCCAAGCCTTGCTCCACCACTGGAGCAAGTTTTCTGTGAGGGTTTTTTAACTTGTTCAGCTTAGTTTCTGTTGCAAGTGAACAGAACAAAAAACCACTGGAAGTTGTCCTTTTTAACTTTGTTAGAAACTGCTCTGAGAGTGCAGGACATGGTCATAAACAGACACAGAGCACAAATGTGCAGTGGTGAGAAATGAACCACTGGTCTGCACTTGTCTGGGAGTAGTTGCTGTGGGTTGAAGCAGCCTAGTTGAAAGTGGAGGGGTGAGATAGCAATCGAAGTGATTAAAGGCTGGACTCTTTCATCTGTAGATGCTTGAATAACTTTCCATTACTTTAAATTGGGTTGCAAATGAACATCCCCTTTGATCTATTATGGGACTTTCCAATCAGTGAGGCCTGAACTCAAAACATGAAAAGCAGTTTACATTGATGAGAGAAGTAGGAAAGATCTGAACCCTGAAGAACAACCTGCTCCAGCACTGCTGGAGATAAAAGAAAAGTGGAGGTGGCTCTTTGGGAGGCAGGAGGGTCAGAGGAGTGACCTGGCCTGCCCAAGGGCAGAGACACCACTGTGGTTATTCAAGCTCTGAATGACCCTCATTCCAGGTTTAAATCACTCGTGGGAGAGTTTTAGCCTAATTTGAATGATGAGAGTATTTTGGGTGGATAGAATGACTTTTGTGGGAGGGGTCGGAACATTGGGTGGGTGTTTACTGCTCCTGTTTTCGTTAGGGAACTACTCATGCGAACCAAAACAGGAAAAAAATAACCTATTGCTGCAGATACTGACATTATATTGGCTTTATTTAAAAACATCCAAGTACCTAAGTAGTGTGGTTCCTTTTATTGGTGGGTTAATATCTAGGTGATATTCCTTATCAGGTTTGACAGGTCAGCTTCTTGGCCTGAGTTACTTAACAGCATCTCTATATTGCTGAGTTCCCAGCTTTTGTTGGTCTGTCTCACAGCCAGGGTGTTATCTAGCGTATGGAATTTGATTTATTTCTGTGCTGGCATGTCCAGAAGAATCCGTGTAAAGAAAACAAACTGCATGTCCCCTTCACGGGAGATCTTGGCTGCTATTTCGCTACCCACTAAAAGCTTTATCGCTCAGCCTTGTTATTACCATACTAAACGGAACACTTCAGAGCTTAGCGGCTTAACAAGATAAAAACATGCTTTGTGGTTAATGTGGTTACTGCAGGCATGCACCGGGGCCGGGAGGGGAGCTGCTCCCTTCCTGCCGGGGCAGCTGCACAGCGCCGGGAAGTGCCTGGCCTGATAAAGCCTGTGAAAGCAGGCAATTCGAGACTGATATTTCGGCTTTATCAGGCCAGCGTGCTGCAGGCTGACCCAAGGGACAGGGAAGGATCCCTTCCTCCCCTGCCCCCCTGCCACTTCATTTGTGTCCACATCAGGTCTGGGGCTGCTCCTGCGATTCCTTCTCCAGTCAGTGCTACTGAGTGCAAGTGTCTCTTCCAGTTCACAGGGACACGCTGGGATTCCCCTCCTGATACTGAGCCTTGAAAATAATCCAAAAGGCCTTTTTCCTCTCTGAGTAGTGTCTTGTGTTGTCTGAAATGTGCAAATTTTGGAAACTTCCCTCTACGACTTGCTTTTTGGCAAGTTGTAACTTTGGGTACAAGGTGAAGGGAGATGTCTGGGTTCCCTATTGCTAGAACTTCACAAGTACTTGATTTCTGGTGTTTCCTCTTCCCAGAGATCCAGTTTTACTTCTCAGGATAACATCAAAACACACACATTCTCCTGAAATACTTCTGAACTAAGTCTGCCTGCGTAACTTTAAGAACCTTTTCATGTACCTTCCAGAATTTCTCAGTGCATCTTGGTTTTATTTAAAGTATAAAAACCTCAACGATTAGACAAATCTGCAGGTGATGCCCAAAGTCAGCTTTCTGGCTTAAACCCAGACAGCAGGACACCTTATGTTTTGTCTCTTCTGGTGCTGTTTTGATTCAGTGTTCAGGAGGGATCTGATTGTTTCTTACAAGAGCACAGTCAGTCCTTCTTTCTCCTTCCCAAAACTTCCTGGGCCTGAGTCCCTCATGAGATCTTTTTCAACTTTCCTTGTCTTTTTATTGTTGTTGCTGTTAATTTTCCACTTTTTTTGCCTCCTTTCTTATCCTTACACTTTGTTCTCTCTTTTTTTTTTGTACTGAAGGATGAGCTGTCCTCCCACAGTGCAAACAAATTTACTATGCTGAGGCTCTTTGCTTAGACAAGGACCCATTTTTAACCAAATGTTTTGTAAGCAAAAAGAAAATTCGTTTTCCAGGACACTGCTAACAAGGACATTTTTGTGGTTGTCATTGCTTAGTGACTTCCTATCAAGTGGCATTGCTGTGAGCCCAAAGAGAGCCCAGAATGTTCATGGACTGCACAGCATTGCTGCTCTGCTCATGCTGTCCCTTCTCAACCTGGATATAGGATAAGCAAAAATCCTGAGGATCCGTGAGGATGGGAGGGGTGGTTACAAATTATGTAACATTGTGCAATCACCTCATTTCACATAGATAAACCAACACCTTCCCTATCAGGGCTTGAGTATCGAACACTGTTGCTCCTGCTGACAGCAGCAGTGAGTTAAATATTACACAGAGGTGATGTTTAAGTGTATGAATTACTACTTGGAGCTGTAGTTCAGTTTGCTGAGGAACATGCTTTTCATGCACACAGCATGCAATAGAAGCAGTTCAGCAGTTCCAGAGCACAGTTCCATCCCAGTGGTCAGGGCAATCTTTCACTCATCAAATGCTCAGGCTCACTCCTAGAGGTTCCACTCTGGAAGGAATAATAACCAATTAACAAATATAAATATTGTTGATGTTTACAGAGAAGGCAGTGTGTGTGCTCTAAGCATCAGGAGCAGGTGTTGCAGGTAGGAGGAAAGGAATATTGATGAGCAGCCTCTTGAATCTTCTGCCTTGTGACCTGTCTGGGAGCTTTAACTAAATTTGATTAGTTCAGCCATTAATCATCTGTTAGTGGTTTTGATTACACTCCCTTATATAAACAGTTTATAAAGTGTATTCAGGCGTTTCATTATAGCTCCCAGGCAGTGCCATGATCCTCCTCAGCCTTTTCTCCTGTGGTGTGTCCTTGGTGGGCTGGCTCAGGCTCTGTGTGTGATGGCCAGAGGTGAAGCCCAATCCCTTGGGTGGTTACAGCACAGCATCGTCCCACGTGGGAGATCCTTGGAATTGTCCTGTGTTACGTCAGACTGCCTCTCTGTTCACTCACATTTGTACCGCTGGTGTGTTTAGAGCTTTGGGGTCCTAAAAACACTGTTTGGTAAGTTATGAAGGCAGACATCTGCCTGCATAATCATGAGCCATTGGGAGAGGGAGCTCCCACTCTCATTCTGGTGGTGCCTTAGGTTTTAACTTTTATATTTTTCCAGCCCTGCAGTGCCCAGTGTAACTCTGCAGTTCCCTGGAGCTCGTTCAGTGCTGTTCTCTCATGCTCACACAGACATAACAAAGCCTCTCCAGCTCGCTCTCCAAGGACACCCAGACCCTCCTGGGCCCAACAACTGCAAACCTTCATCTTGGGGAGAGGGGGCCAAGCTTGGGCAAATTCCATCCTTGCCTGGCTTCTGCTTGGGGAATTGATGCTGATATCAAAGTGGGAAGAACTCAGGAGCTGTCATTGTCCATTTTGGGATGCACTGAGGCAGGAGCCTCTGGAGCCCAGAGTGTGACCTCTGAAGGCCTTTCAAATCAATCCCTCCTTTATTCCTTTATTCCTGTCTGGTCTCTGTTTCTAGGTAGCCATTTAAGGCATCACTGGGAGCTCCATAGCACCCATCCTTCCCTAGGGGTGTAGGTGAGGAAGGGGTGAAGTTCTGGTGTTTTTCAAACCTGCCCATAACCTTTCTCCAGCACTGTCCTGCTCACCCACAGCTCTGCAGACCTGTCCCAGGCCTGGTGGCATCACATGTGAGGAGCAGAGACAGTCTGGGGAGGGACAGGCTCTGCTCACTGCTTGTGGCTCCAACATTCACAGTCACAGATAAGCCCTGCCAGGGACGTGCTCCCCACATCAACATCTCCAGTTCATGCATTATGCAAATTGTTTGCAATAGAGATGTGCTTTAACAGCTGAAAAGATTTGAGTTTTGTGCACAATGTATGCTTTGCTTTACCTGTACTGATAGCAATGTAGCCTATTTTAATTAAATAAGTATGGAATGCAAACTGTAATGCTAGTTGATTTGCAGTATTTATGTAAGCCTCACATTTTGTAAGTATTTGAATTTCATATTAATTTTGCTTTGGACACATTTTTCTGTGTACTCAACGAAATTTTTCTCACTGGTTGAAAACAGAGCTGGTCTCTGTCTCTGCATTTAGCTACAGAAAAATTATTTTAGTATCTGTGGAACACCTTGCAGAGAATGTGATGCAGGAGTCAGATGTTATTCTCTGCTCACACAGGGCAGCATCTCAGCTGAGCATGCAGGAGGGTGGTCTTTGGCTGGGCACTACTGCCCTGATACTGCAGGGGCTGAGGTTCCACTATCAAACCTGCATTTGAGACCTTAACTGTGTACCTTGTGCTGTGCTAAAATTTCCACTTCGAGGTGCAGCCAGCTCATTAGCTAAGCCAAGTGTGACTGTAAATTCTGGGATTGATCTGAGCCCACCCCAGCTCCCATTTCCTGCCCACTGGAGGAGCACTCCAGGAGCCCCTCAAGGCACCACCTTCCCCTGTGCTTCACTCCCAGCTCACTCAGGGCCTCCAGGAGCTCCTGCAGAGAGCTGTGTAATCCATTCAGGTGGCACTGAAGGTCTGGAAGTGCTTGGCAGGGTGTCAAAAGGAGTTTTGAGACAGAATTTCAATGTTTAATAAAATAGATTTCTCAGGACAGGAAAAAAAAAAAAAAAAAAAAAAAAAGGCAGCCAAAAATAATATAGCGAAATAATTGCTATCTCTGGAAGTTTCAATTATCAGTCAAAATATCCTGAAATCAAAACCTTACTGACATTCAGCCTCAATTATATAAAAACCATTGGGGATATGGAATATGTTCATATAAATGAGGTCTCTGATAACTGAGGGAATTTTCAATGTACTTAATGGATGTCAAGAGACTTGACCCTGTTTTGAATACCAAGGAGTTTTGGATAATTGAAGTTTGGATAATCTAGGTTGAACTGTAGAATTTAGCAAATTAAGATAACGTTGAGAATCTGTGTGAGTTAATTTTAGTTCTGACAAATGAAACCAGTTTAACTAGCTCGGAGACTGGAGCCAGCAGACAACACGCAGCGTGCCACAAGCTGCAATTATCCCAAGCATCACATACAGCCTCGTTAACGCTCTCCTGCCCGGCCCCTGCAAGGATCTGTGCACACACACGAAGGATGGTTTAATTTCTCTGGGCTGTGTTTATCACACGCTGTCAGGAGGGCTTTGGGTTGGTACAAGCATGGCTTCTGTGAGGAGGATTTGTGTCTGCTTGGAGGTGAGCAGAGCTCTGTGCACGCCAGCAGAGCAGGGGGGTGTGCAGGGGCTGCTGGTGATGGCTCTCCTGAGACCCCAGGACAAGGCAGAGAGGTGCAATCCTCCCAGCAGTGCTGTCTGATGTCCCCAGTGCTCGCCATCCTCTCCTCCCCTCCCCCACATTCCTCAACATGCATATTTTAAATTAATATTTTAATGCATTTCTAGGTTTCCAGGAAGGGGGAGGAATAAATTATTAAAAATGAATTACAGTGGTTTAAGGATATAAGAGCTGTAAGGTTTGTGAGGAAACAGACTGTCCTGCATTAAATCAGCTGACAGCACTTACCCAGCTCTGATAAGATGGCAGAAATGTCTTTATCTGACAGGTCTGAACAGACTCAGTGCCTAGAAGTTTATTTTCTCCTGTCTTGTCATAACAAGAAGCAGTACCTCCCTCTCCTTAACACCTTTGGCTTGAGGACTAGACCCTGGAATATTTCAAGAGAGAAGTGCCTGGGGGCAGGAGGGATGTCCATGAAGTGACAGTCCAGGAACTCCTGGGAGCTGCTTCCCATTTCTTGCAGCTCTCGTGCAAGGCAGTTGACATCAGTAGGAGTTGCCCCCTAAACTTTTTAGCAGTCTAGGTCTGAACTGTGCCTTTGACTGCAATATTGAGGTGTTAATTCTTCCTTTACTGGCTGTGGAAGGAAAAACATTAGACAGTGTAGTGTATAGAGAGTACTTAAATGAGGATTATATGAGAGGCAGTGGAGGAATTTTTGACACAGACACGTATTAAGTATTTGGCCAGTACATTGGAGATCACAAAACCTCATCTCTCAGAAATATATTCTTGTTTTTAATATAAGCCCCTTTGGCAATAGGAGAGTGGTGACAGTGTGGTAAGCAGTTGTTCTTTGTGAACATTTTCACTTGTCACAGGCTCTGTGTGTCTGCAGGAGTGTTTATCAGAGAGCACAGCTGCTGCTCAGCATCACTGCAGGATGCTCTGCAAGTGCTCTGTGTTGGCTTTATCCCACTGGCAGCCAGAAACCCTGGATCACCTGGGGTTCCCCTGTGCTGGGCTGTGTGTAACCCCCACCACCTTTAAAAAAACCAAACTAGAATAAATGAAAGGATTATTGTCCTCTTTTATAGATGGGAGTGGAAGCCACGGTGCTGTCAAGTGACACACATAAGGTTAAACAAGAAACTGGAGAGAAAATTAATCTCTCCAGCTCTGGTCTAGGGTTTTAAACTTGTTACTCTCCTCTCTTGGATCTCCATTTGAAACCCATTGCATTAGAATGGATGGAAAATTAGCCAAGAAGGTTAATCCTCCACTGAAGGAGCAAAAACTGCTCAGTTATGGGGAGACTGAAAGACAAGGCACAGCAAAACTTCAAACAAGTGCTCTAGAGGATACTATCCAGATACCAGAGACTTGCTGGAGAACTGATAGGAGAGCAGCATCTATCAAAGCACAGAGGGAAAACACCAGGGGTAGCTCAGATCAAATGTCAAGGGGGGCTGTTTTAAAGAAGAAAAGTAGAAATAAAAGAAGCTGCATTAATCTGCAGGGGTTTGATAGCTGGGAAGATATTCTCACCCTTACAGCTTTATTGGAGATAGCTTTCCTTGCAGACAACACCGAAAAAAGCAGACCAGACAATGTCAGCTCTTTTCTACTGCAAAATTGCCATGCAGAGAACCACAGGGAAAATGCCTGAGACCGCGAACTGTAAACAAGCTGAGCCACTGTCAGGCTCAAAAATCAATGTTTTTTTAAAGTGTATGTTAAAACAAACTTTGTTTACTTAATTGCAATAGAACATTGTATTTTCCTTAAGAGAAAATTCAGAAAACCTGGAGGGTGATTCAGTGGTTTGCAATAAATAAACACAAATGTGAAATCGAACACTACCCAAATTACAAAAGCTAAGTACATAAAACGCCCCCAGTGCAGACTTGTCACTCAAGTGCCAACTGTCAAGGGTTGGATACTTTTCATAAAGCATAGTTTTAGCCTTTATCTTAATGTCAGTACTTTGTTATGATTGACCTTCTTCTGGCTGGAAGCCCACTTAAACTAAACAATGCTATTCTGTTCTGAAGAGGGTGAATAGAGAAAGCATTGTTACTTGGTAAAATGCCTTTGGACTGAATCCCAGATGGGAAGGAAGTGCTGTAATTACTGTACTCAATACACAGCACTGTAGGGGCACGTAAGGCAACTGGTCTGCAGCAGGCGAGGAGCAATCCTACACCTCTGCTGGCTGGGAGGCTCCACTAACCAAGCAATTTTCCTATTACTGTTTTATTTGTTCTGCTTAAGCAAAAAAATCTGCACTTGATCACTGGAAATTAAAAATTCAAACCAGGCTCCATAAGCAAATAGGAGAAAAAACTTAAGAGCCTGCTCATCCCCCAGTGCCTGTTTGGCAATGGTGAGCACAGTCAGACTAAGCTGGTTTATGTTCTTCTGTACCTGTGGAAGTTTTCCATATTCTCTTCCAAATCCCAAAAAATTTTCTTGTGATTACAACTCCATTAAATGTAGTCTGTGCTATGAAATGGGTCTGGTCCCAATGCTAGAATCTCTGCTTTTGAACTTGTCACAAAGTAACATATAAATGGCATTTTAACACGTGTATTTATCATGATATACATTTCCCAGAACACTGTTTTTATAAAATAGCACAGGAAGCACATTCATTACAAAGCTTCGCGGTATTGTGATGAGAGGCTTCTCTTTTAAGTGGAAAATGAACTCAGTTACACTATTGTCATTCAGTTTTATCTTAAAAGCATCTCAGCAGACAAGTGGGGAAGGTGAATTATTCCAGCTGCTGTATCTGCTACCCATTGTGAGAGATGCTCTTTGCCATGCACAGCTCAGTCTTGATAGAAATGGGCTCAGGAGATGGGAGGAAGTATTATTGCCGTTTTACAGAGGGGGAGCACAGACATACAATTGCTCACAGTCGTTTGGGAGGCTTGACATAACCAGGAACTGCATGCAGCCTCCTGAGATGCAATCCAGGTGCTTTCCTGCCCAGGAAACACCTAAAACATGCCTTTGCCTTGTCTTGTGGGGCTTGATTCCATTGAGACGCTAAAACAGGCTTCTCTTTAGCCACATACTTAGGTTTTTTGGCACTCTGGTTAATATTTTTGCTGCTGGTTTGTAGCAGCCCTCTGATGTCTTACACTGGTGTGCTTGGGATGGTGGGCAGCCTGTTGGTCATTAACATTTATCTTATGTTAGCACCAGGGTCTAGCTATCCTTGGAAAAATTATAAAAGGTGGTTTGTAACCCTCACCTGTTCCTGGAATCAAGTGCATCCCCTGGCTGTGTAAGTTACACTCTTCTGGTTGGAAATGTGCAGCAAAACCTGGAGGGGCTTTGCCCCAATTTTATGCAAAGTACAACTTGAATGGGTTAACTGTAAAGAGCATTGTAAAAGAGCATTGTGACCCAGCTGAAAAGAGCTGCCCAACCAAAATACTTTCAATTTGACTGCAAAAAGTGCTGGGGTCTAGTGAACACCTCTAGCCCTTCCTAGGGAAAATACAGAGTGGTCACAATTCAGCTCAGGAGAAAGGTTCTCTGCCGTGTGTGACATCTTCTGTCCTTTCCTATGCTGAATCCTTTGGCCTTTGCAGAGGAAAATCATAGATTTCTCATTAAAAAAAAAAAACAAACCAACTCCCTGATTCCCATTTGTTTTTCATGCAACTTTATCCTCTAGAAGTAACATGGAAAAACAGAAAATGCCATGTTTTGAATGGACACTTTGTTTCAACGTGAAAGAGGCAACTCCAGCAGTTTTCTGGATCCCTGATGTGTTTTTGAATGGCATCCAAAGTTTGGGTCAGGATAGACAGGAAGCCAGATGGGGACGTGTCTGTATTTTCTGAGTCAAATTGCTTCTCATGCTATAAGGAGTTTTAGTCTCTGGAGAACCCAGCTGTGATGGAGTCGGAGCTTTTAATTCCTGTGATGCTGACAGATCCACCAGGCACTGTGATGAAGACATGCTCCTGCCTGGAGGGGCAGGCAGCTCTGTCCTGCCTGTTTGGATGGGAGTTCATTCCTGGAAAACTTGTGTGAAGACAAATGTGTGGTCCAGCAGGAGTGAAGGGTTTGGTGCCATGTGCAGAAAGATGAATGTTTTCATGCATATGGTGATTATTTGAGGCAATCACTGGCTTAGTGCTTAGCTTTCCTTGGGGACCATTTTTTCATGATATCTGGTATTTTCCAAAGGCCCCTTGCACTTAGACAGAGGGGCTGGAAGTCAGCCATGGTGATCAAAATGAAATGGAAAAAGATGCAGGTTTTTCAGATTTATTTTTCTAAGGATATTTATTTAAGCGTAGCAGTTTCACAGAGGTCATCACTGATGTGCACAGAGGCATTTTAGCAGAGAAGCATTCTACCAGCATGGCTGTGTTTTATTGCTGGTGGTATTATTATTAGATCAGGGAGAAGACCACAGCTGAGGGAGGGAGGGAGGGAGGAGTTCGGTGGGATCTGGAATTTGGATAGATCTGAAGGGGACAACTCATTGCTTGAATTGCTGCTGGTAATGAAATTGCTCTTGACAAGTCAGAGGGAGCTGCTGGCCTCCCGTGTGCTGAGGTATCTGCAGGGATTGGGTTGCTCTTGGAGGAAGATGAGGAAAATCCAAAAGGCTTCATTGTTTTTGCTGAGGCTGCAGGTGGGTTAAACTCAAGCAGCAACATGCAGAAAGGATGCAATGCTGGAGGCATTCAACACTTCACTGGCAAATCTTGTCAGCCAAAACGAAGATGAAATTCATTGAAAACACTACAGAGAGCGAGGATTTGGTGCATTTCATGCCTGTCCTTTGCATTTCCACGGTGGGTGGTTTGCTGCCAGCTCTGCTCCCACAGCCCTGCTCCCACCAGGTCCTGCTTCCCCTGGGCCAGCCCAGCACAGGCAGTTCCCTGTGGCTCTGTGGGCTTTGGTGAGCAGTGCTGGACTGGGCAGGAGTCCCCAGGTGGGGCTGCTGGGGGTGAGAGGAGCAGCCAAGGACTCTCATTCAGGTGGTGAGGGCTCTGGCAAAAATCCTCAGAATTCTGAAGGCTGAAAGCACCAATTCGGTGGAGACTTTGCAGAGCTTTGGAACACCTGCTCCTGCTCCCTGGCTGTGACTTGAGAGGGGTTTGAGCTCTCAAAGCAGGGTGGGCGCTCAGAGAAACAAGCTAACACTGCCCTGTCCCCGAGGCAGTGCTAGAACTGTGGGCAGCAGATTTCCAGGGGCTTTCTTGGAGAGAGAGCCAGACAGAGCTCTGGGTGACCTGCTCCAGCCCAAGGTACAGGATTTGCCATATGTGTTCCAGGGGAAAAGCACCGTGCGTTTTGGGCAAGAAGCTGAAGGGTGGAGTCCAACAACTTGCAAAATATTCTATCTCTTGCTAACAGATTCTCATGCAAAAGAAGATGAGGTTTTAATTACTGCCCCTCTTTCCATACTGGCCCCTTACAAGCATCTCACTCCTTTTGAATGGAGAGCATTGCAGTGTATTTTTCTTTCCTTCTCTCCCCACCCCCCCCACCCCCCAACCTACTTTAACTAATTTTCAGGATGCTAGCAATTGACATGCATTATTTATACTGCTGCAAACCTTGTATTTGGGATGAGAAATCCCACTGTCAGGCTTCCTGCTTCTAATAAGCATTCCTTTCACTGCATTATCTCCTCGCACAGCCCAGGGCTGCTCTTGCCAGGGACCCAGCTGCTGTTACTCGATGACTTTGTGGCGTGGGGAGCCTGCCTGGTGTAGCAGATCTGCTGGCTCATGTGCTGCTCATCAGCACAGAGACACAGCCTCCTGCTCCAGCACAGGGAGGGGGATGAGGCAGAGGCAGAAACCACCGTGGGATTGAGTGACAGAAGTCCTGATTTTCCATGACCCGCTGTCTTGTGTTGCCACTCGAACCTGTGCAGTCTGAATTTAAAATGCTTCCATCTTCCTCCCCCGCCACCCAGTGTGGATGAAAACAGAAGGTGAAACAGGAGGACAGCCAGTGCAGCCCCTGGAACAAAATGCTTTGAGGTTCTCAAATCTGTCTCTGTCACACTGGATCAGTTGCCAGGGCCTGTGCCGCCACCTCTTTTTGTTCATTTGAAAGATAACTCATTCCTTAACAGCTGAAATGGCTTCTGACAAACCTCCCCTTTGAAAATTGTGCTCAAGGACACTGCTCTTCCACTGTTTGCACAGTCAAAATATTCTGGGGAGGAATTTTTCCCCCCTCTCTTTTATCTGAGGCAGCATAATAAAATACCTTAGATAAACAAATTTATTCTTGGAGGGATGTTTATTAGGCGCTGGCAATCCCTATGATAAATAATTTCTCTGGGAGGAAAAAAAAACCTAAATAGAAAGTAGGCCAAGGAAATGATGTGAGAGCAGGGGATAAGGCAGGGAGTGGAGGATGCAGAGGCTCCTGTCGGCTCTGGGGGTCTCAGATGCTCCCGCAGTGCCATCTGCAGGGAAGCCCATGGAGAGGGGCACAGGGGCCTGGGGCAGGAGTAGGACTCCCATATTTGCATGCTCTTTTTCTGAGGGTTCGGGAAAAGCAGAGACAGCGTGTGGCACCAAATCCCAGCATGGGAGAGGTTTTACAGACACCTGGTAGAGGATCACACACAGCTTGGGCTGTGCATCGCCAGCTGGGGGAGTGGTGCAAGAAAGCAAGCGATAGTGTGTGAGAGTTGCTCATCTTTTAGTGCAGAAACCAGGGGCAGGTTCCAATGTGGGATGGGTGGGGAGAAACAGTTCATGTCAGTTTGAGACAGGTATTTTTTGTTTCCAGTTTTTTTAGTGAAATTTAAACCATAAAACTTTCAGGTTGACCTGAAATGTCAGTTAGGTCAAAAATGAAGCAGTCTATTTTGATTTGGGGCTATTTTTCTCCTGCTTTTCCTCTTCATTTTGGTGACTTATAGTGGGAAGAAAGAAACCACTTCAAACTGAGAAGCCAAAAACTTTCTTTTTGAATACTATCATAGAATCATGGGATATTCTGAGTCTGAAGGGACCCACAATGACCACTGAGTCCAACTCTTCAGTGAACAGCCCATACGAACCCAGGACCTTGGCATCATCAGCAGCATGCTTTAACCAGCTGAGCTAATATCAGGAATACATTTCATCCTTCCCAAAATGAGGCCTTTGATTTTAACAGTCTTGTCCTGAAATGCAGTGTCTTGAACTCTTTTTAGATTTCCTTCCCAGGAGCAACCTCACAGCCCCTCACTCTCTTTGCTAACAGCAACAACTGTCCCGCAGTTCATCTGCCATTCAGTTGCATCTCTTTACAAATCGGTTTCTCAGCAATTTTGTGTCAAACCTCTGTTTGCTTGAATGAATACGACATTTTACTCCTAAAGAAGCGAGTTACAAAGTGAAATATTGCGGATAATGTGTGTGGCAGTCCCCCTGAGACTTGGTCCTCCAGTGTGCCTTCCCACAGCCCCTTTTTCCCCAAGAGCTGTCAACAGCAGTTCCTCAGTGAGTTGATGTGCAATAAAAACCAGCTCTCATGTACCAGGGCTGCACGAGGATGTGATGCTCTGATTGTGGGAGGAAACTGGGTGAGTTATTTGTTCTTTGAGAGGCGACTCTGCTGAGTGATGTGTGCTGCACAGAGAGGTCAGCTCTGGCCGCCGAACACAGCCAAGCTCCAGGGAATGTGAGAGGTGAAGAAGTGCCTTTCAGTTTTACAGTTAATGACTGATCTGGAGATTTCTGTGTAGTCTGTGGTTAGAGATAGCTCCAAGCAGATATTTTGGCATAGAAGAGATGGGTTAGATTTGATACAGAAGCTGTGAACTCCAAAAGATGATGCAGTGCAGAAGCATGGCAGCACTAGGACATGGTTTTTGTGCATTTTGGGACTTTCAAAGAGGCCGATGGGATACCAAAATCACTCTGACTCTGGTTAAAGCTATGCCTGAGCTTAAAGTACAAAAGGGAAGTGGCTTTGGCCGGAGGGAAAATCCAACTTTTCAAGAAAAGAAGTTGAAGTTAGAATTCTTGTAACTGAGCAAAACAGGAACACAGACTGCCTTCTTGTGAGTGGTTTTCAAATGCAGAGCAATTTGCTTTATGCAGACAGTATCTGGGGTTTCCTGTGGGTCAGGCTGGCACAGGTCCCCAGTGAAGGTGCAGCAGCAGCTCCTGCTGGTGAGCAGGCACCAGCTCAGGAGGCAGCTCGGGATGCTGAAATGCTGCTGGTGGTGCCAGCACTTTTGGAAGAAGGTTTTCTGCCTCCATGTGTATGAGGAGCAGTGGGAGGCTGTTATTGCTGCTGAGAGATTTCAGGCAATCTTAGTTCTGAGAGTGTTTTGAACCTCCAGGTATTGAGGTGGAGAGGGAAAGGAGAGAATCAGAAATGGAAGGAGATTAATTCTTGAAGCCTGTCTGCATTTTTTTACATAAATTCTGCTCTGCATCCAGACGTGTAAGGCACAGGCTACAAAAATCCCTGCTTCTGCTGTAGGCAGAGCAGAGGATAAATATATATGGATGAATAAACAAGGCAAGTAATCCAATCTCATTGCTAGTATTCAGTTCCTGCACTGTTGCTCTAGGCAACCAGCTTGAGTGGGGATATTGTCTATAACCTTAAAAACTGATTATAGGCTACTTCACTGCCTCATACGGTCTTAAAGAGGATTAGAAGAGAGTGTAAAGCTGGCTTAGGCACTATGTTAACAAAGCCTCAAAGGCATCTGCAGATTTCCTTGTTCATGAAGTGATTAACTTATTTAGTAACTGTGAAAAAATGTGCACGTTCGGGGAGCCAGGCTGGTAATAATTAAGAGATGTAACTGTGCCGCCGTAAGCGGTGCTGGGGCTGACAACTGTGTCTGCTTCACACCAGCACATCCGGCTGCCTTCCGAGCCCTGGGGCTGCTCTGGGGTCAGCCTCACACAGCTTTCCTCCGTGGTTCTTCAGCTGGAGGGGAAGGAGTGTGCAGGGTGGGGAGGAGCAGGGCCCTGCTTGTGCCTTTCATGGCTCTGCAGGGCTGTCCTGTGTCCCAAAAGCTGTGTTTGGGGTCTGCCTGGCACTGCAGCCCCTGCCCCTGGGAGGAAGCACTCACCAGCACTTCGCTTCCTCCTTCAGCTGCTTTAAAACGAAAGAATAAAAATGACACCCTTATTCTAGGCTGAGGTGTCCTGGTTGGGGCAAACACCAGGCAGCCACAGCCAGGGTGTCAGGAGATTGTGAGTGCGAGGTGAAGCCAGTCGTGGTTTTGCTTCTTCACAGTTTGACAGCAAACATCTTTTTTTTGATGATGGTAAAGCCAGCAAGGCCAGCAGAGAGGGCCAGGATGGGGCCCCCATCTCAGAGGATGCCAGACAGGATCTCTCACCAGGGTTGGGTGTCACAAGTGTTGAGCACCCTGCCTCTGACAAATGAAGCTTTTTAAAACTGAAAACATGCAAAATTGTTTGGTGTAGGGGGCTAGCTCGGCTTATATCCATCCTGAAAGTAAAACAAGTAAAAGTGGTTTGAAATAATGAACCAGCCTTGAAATAATGAAATAATAACCAAGCCTTTTATTTCAGTGTGTTCTCCCTTCATGAAAATCCTCAGACATCACAAAGATGAATGAGAGATCTTGAAAGAAAAAGTAAACACCATCACCAGTATGTGGTGGATCTGATAAGGATCCTCCATTTCTTCAGACCTGATCTGGATGTGCTGGAAAAACTCTTCTATTGATGCACACCCCACATTTCACTTAATGCTTCTCGTTTTCTTTTTTTTTTTTTCCCAGATCAATGTGTTGTTGTTTAGTGAGATGATTTCATAAATTCATACAGAAATTCCATGAAAATCTGGATTAATAATGGGAAAAAAAAGAGGAGATAAGAGAATACCCTGTGTCTTTATAACACACCATGGTTAAAACTCAAGCTCTTTACCATCCCAAGCTTACATGTGTGTAAAGTGATGGGGGATGAGAATTATGCCTTCAGTAGGGAAAGCAGACACTCTGAAGGAGTATCATAAGAACAGTTTCAAATCAGGAGTAATTTAAATATGGGAAGATCCAAGAGGCCTGTTAATAGTCCACAAGCTTTCTGCTAGTAGATAGAGATATGTTTTGATCTCAGAAGAGTGGAATGGCACTTTGTGTCTTCCATCTCTCCTCTTGTTTTCCTCTCATTGCTTCAGCCCCGGATAATGGATGGGATTTTCAATGTCACACAGCCTTGACCTGTTTGCTTTGTCACCAAACTCAGCTCAAAAGCTGAAAATTCTGCCTGCCTTTCTATTTCTGGCTTTCCCAGGAGAGGGGAATTCATGAGAGTGAGTGGAAAGAACTATTGGTTTAAGGAAAACAATTACAGACCTGCGTGTGCTTCCTCACTTAGCTTCTCCCTGGAAAATAGGTGCTTTCAAATGCTGCTCTCGTGTTAACAGCTCTTCTGAATCTGTCATTGTAGCTATCTGTGTTTCATTCAGCACCTTAGGAAGAGACCAAAAGCATCTCATGGATGAAGAATCTCCATTTTAACCTCTGCAAGTGTCAATTGTTCTAAATGTATATGCAGCACTTGGCATAAGGGCTTGCTTACTGTTATTGACAGTATCCCTTGCTACACTTGAAAATACATTCTTAATACATGTTGGCTGGAAAACAGCTTAAGTGCTTAGTCGTACTATTTGCTTTTTCCCCTTCCTCTCCTCTTCCTTGAATCACTGTGCATTAACAGTTTTCCTATCATGAAAGTAATTTTATCCACTTTCCATTTGAGCAGAAATACTGAATATGTTTAGTGACTCTCAGGGTATGGCATGAACTCATCCGGATTCGTTGATCTTCATGTTTAAAAACTTTATGGCAGGCAAAGGGTCAGCTTTTTCTATCTTTTTTCACAGGAGCTGTATTTATGTGCAGCAAAGACCAGTCTGCTCCTTTCACACGTGTCTGGACAATGTCAAAAGGCAGTTTGTGTTTTGATTTGGTCTAAGAGGTGATGAGACCAAGAGAGATTTCCTATCTCATGATCTGCTTGTGTAGGTCATGTCTCTTAAATTAATTTGGTTAGGATGCTGCTGGCAGTGAGTTCTGTCGTGGGAGTTGGTGGGAGGGATGCTCACATCAGGTAAGGTCCTCCCCACGTCGCCTGAGGAAGTGGCTTCACACAGAATCTCTGGATTTGCATCAGTGTGCTGCTCAGTGGAGTGAGAAAGCTGTGAGTGGCCCTTGTGTGTTTCATTATGAGAGTTCTGGAATAACACTTTAGGCCTGGTTCAAAGCCACATTTTTAATGAATGAGTAATCTTCTCTCTTCCTCTTTTTCTGAACAGTTAGCTCCTCAACACATGATGAGGAGAGGCAGGGAAGTTACTTCTCTTCCAGCTGGAGGGCTGAGCAGTAGATCCAGAGGAGCAAGTTGAATGTGTCACCAGCCACTTGAGCAGGGAGAAAGACCCTGCTCCTTCCCTTCGAGAAAAACAGATGTGCTCCCTCCACCTGTGAGAATACCTCTGTGCCTCACTTCATCCCGTGCTCCTCCTGAGGGTCATTTACGCTGAGTTTTGAAGCCGTTCCATGCCTGAAACTCAACCAACCATCCCATGCTCTCCTTTGGCTGTGGATGGAGCAGTGGGGGAACTGGATACCCTCCAAAACAAACCCATTCCCGTGGCCCAGCCAGGCTGCAGCAGCTGTGGACAGAGGAAATGTTAAGTACAGCGAGCTGGGGTTTGATTGAGTGCTGTCAGCTCCTCTTTGGGGGTGAGCTGGTGCTCCCCAGGCACAGCCATCGATCCATGCATGGCACAGCATGTGGGAAATGCTTCCTTTGCTGCTGTGCAAAATCGCTCTTGTGAAACTCAGACTGAGTTCCAGCACTTTGCTTGAATGTTCCTTGGGAAAGAGGCACAGCAGGAGTATTTAGATGGTGCATTCTCTGTTAGCCATACTTTCACCTCATGTGCGTGCTCTGTCTATTTGGTATTACTGGAAATCTTTATATTAGCTCACTTGTGAGCTGTGGCAGCTCCCCAAGGAAACAAGTTATTTCAGTAGCTGGGGCGCTGTGCTCAGTAACACTGAGGCTCAGGCTCTTCAGGCTGGGAAAGTTGCCCATCCTCTGTGAGCAGGTAGAAAAACCTACTTTTATGTCCCACGTGTGTAGGGAAGGAGGTCTGGATTTTTTCCATCTGTAACAGCCTTTTCATGTGTCATTGGGCAAATAATTCAATCTCCCTTTACAACATTGCTCTGCTCTGCAGCGTCTATTACAATCTTTATCTGTTTTTGTCAGCTAAGAACATGTTCCTTAGGACAGGGGATTTCTTCCTATGTTTATGTGTAGTTGTGTCATAATTAGGGTCCCTGGGTATTGCCTTAATTCCCACTATAACATCACCAAATTATACTTGAATAAATTACACATCATGGATATTAAATGCTCAGCTCAGTTTCAGTGCAAAATAAAAAGCTCAAATGATGGTAACTTAAACTGGCAATAAAATAGCCAACATTACGCCCGTAAATACTTAATTTGCTAATGTTTAGAGAATTAGGCACCTGCTATAAATCTTTATTGCGGGCTTTGCACCCTGTTGGCAATCGGTGAGCTATATCTCACTTCATTATGCATGAATGTGTAATTTTCCAAAAGCATAAACGTGGCCTCCAAGGGCAGGCACATTAATAGCGTTCGAATGAACCAATTTGTTTCCTCCCCAACGTGTTTATCTCCCAGCTCTTGGTTGCGAGTGCCAGTGGAAAGGTTAATGGCTCACAGCTCCCTGGCAAATGATGCACTGGTTTAACCTCTGCCAGGGCTGGATTTTTCATTGTCTTTGGCCCTCAGCGTGTTGAAAGTTAACAGCTGCACCCCGTGTGCTGGCTGGGATGGAAGAGGGGCTTCTTTAAATTACTGCACGTGTCCAGGATTAAATGGGTTCCTGTTTCCCTCTTGCTCGTTGTGGCCCTGATTCGTCGGGTACACGATGCTCTGGGAGCACTTGTGCCTGCTTCAGCAGAGCCTTTGTGCCATTTTAAACACACAAAGAGCCACCAGAGCAGCTGGGTCTGGTCGCATGCCAAAAGTCAAGCAGCTTTGAGCTGAATTTCTGCACAGCATTCCCAAGTGGAAATACCTGGGCAAGCATGAAAGGAATATACAGCCTGAAAGGTAATCTAGGCTAATGAAATGTTGGATGTGCTTTCAGTGCTGTCAGGGCAGCACAAGTTTATGCTAAAGTTTGCGTGTTTCAATATTAACGAGGCTCAGTTTTGACAAATGGGGGTCCAAACCATGTAGGAAAAAAAAATTGTATGAATTTTGCTCAATTTGGATGAAAAATCAAATGAAATGTGTTTTTTTCTTCCTGTGAAGAGGTCTCAGACCTAAGCTCTACTGAAATTTGTTTTCAGCTTGTCCAAAAAGGAGGATATTTCTTTATGTGCTTAAATACAACTGGAAGTGTGGCATTTTCAAGGCAACCTGAGTGAATTAGGGGCAGAGCCATGCTCAAGGATAATGTACCTCCTCAGGCACTCAAATTTAAAAACTACAGCCCAATTAGAAATGCTCCAATTATTACTATTATTTGCTACTTAACAGCTGTCATTGGAGGCTCAGGACAGCTTTGTGCTGGATGCTATGAATACATAGAAGAAGAAGAAAAAAATAACCTGGAGGTGCTTAAAATCTCTGCCTGAGAGACAATGAATAGATGCAACTGGCTGGGAGGCCAGAGGTGGTGGGAAATAGCTATGGAACATTTCATCAAGTCTGAAAAGAATCCACTGTTGTCTGAATCGGGGCTCTGAGCTATTATATGGAGTAAGTCACATTAAGCAGGCAGGAATGGCTGTCTTTGAGCAGAAGGGATATTTATTTCTGAGCTTGAGTAATAATTACCATGGTGAAGTCAATGAGTTTAAAAGGAAATAATTAGGCCGCAATTACAGGGGTGGGGTGAAAAGCCAAACCCTGCAAGCTCCCTCTTCCTCCACTAACCTCTCTCCCTTTCTTTCCCTGTTGTCCACTTGCTGCGTTACCCTGGAATTCCAATGAAATTTTAAGTGTATCTAAATGTAGCCTTGCCCCTGGGAGAGGGAGTGGATCTGTCATCAGGGATCTGTCAGAGTCAATAACATTTCCCCCGCAGCCCCGAGCCCGTGCCTCAAGATCTAACATTTCTGTCTGAATTATCAGCTAATGCTCTGACAAATTGCCTGTGATTTTCTTTTTTTCTCCCTGAGTGGATGTGCCTGGTCTGCAGATTAGGTAAACACGGCTGGGCTCCAGTGTTGGAGCAGCAGCTGATGATTTCCAGCCAGACCTTTCTGTCCAGCCAGGGAGCAGGCGAGTGGCTGGGCTGGACACAGCTCCGGGGCTCTCACAGCCACAAACCTGTGTTGGGACATTCCTGCTCACCCTGCCAGCAAGAAATGATGGAGCTGGAAGGTCAGGACTCGACAGAGGCTTCGAGTAACAGGGCTGCGAGCGAGGCTTTGCTCTAGATGTACAAAATGGGGTGAGTTGTAGCACAAACCGCGTTGCTAAAACAGGAGGCGTTGCTGGATTTATCTTTCTGGCAGAAGGAAATGGCTACTGGTGGCTTAGTCCTTAGACACTGAGGTCATCAAAACTGCCACGTGTGTGATTTTGCACTTGTAAAATGAAATCATCTTTGAGAGGAAAAGCTATGGAAAATGCCCCAGAGAAGCACGCATGGGGTTTGTTTCTCTGGCCACAAGATTCCAACACCTCTTGGATGAAGGAAACCATCACCATTGCCTGCCTCTGCTCCGACTGCGTGAGATCCAAGCATCTCTGTGCTGGAGAAGTGATTTTCCTTGGAGCATGAGCTGGTTTTTAAGCACTGTTGATGCAATGGCAGCCTGAAATACTGATGATGAAGTAACATCATGAATGAGGGAGAGGCAGAAGTTCTCGTGTGAGCTGTCATCGTCAGGATTTACATTTCTGTCGCAAGTCTCTTCTCTGTAAGTCAGGTGGATATACATTCCCTCCCTGGCCTTTTCCCAGTTCCTCTGTCTATATGCAAGCTGCAGACACCATAAACACCCTTTTCTCCTGCCTGGAGCAGCTCCCTGGCCCCTCTGTGAAGGGCTTTCCAGTGCTTGCCAAATTCCAGCTGCAAACATGCTTTGCCCACCCCTTCCCCTTGGTAGTTATTAAGTAACATGATATAATTATTTGCTTTGCTATGAAATACTTGGGAATTGATCAACACTTCAATCTTCCTTTAGGCTGAGAGTACTGCTCCCCCAAACCATCAGCAGGATTTGGGTGCCGAATTCCCTTAGGCTCCCTTTGCAAATTTCAGTGTTTTACAGGACTGTGGAGTAGTAGAAGTACTTAGGGATGTGACATTTTCTACTGCCTTCTTTAGGAGTGCATCTAAAGGAAAATAAAACCTCTGGGAGGACAAGAGTTGTGGGACTAGAGACACACACACTATAAAGTCACCGAGATGCTTGACAGCTGAGCAGTGGCACCAACTAGAAATATTCCTGTATAGTTCTAGGAAGCCAAATAACTAAAAGGTAGAGATATTTATAATATTTCTCAGATGTCCACATAAACATGCACAGCAGCCAGGAAAAGAAATGCAGCTCTGGATTCTTTCTGAGGAATCTCAGGCTGGGCACGCTGCTCTTTTATTACAGGCACTGCAAAGATTTAAAGAGGAAGGAGAGACAAAGGCCTTTGCAATCCAGAGTGTCCCACTTAAAATAAGTTTTAGTCATAAGTCATTAAAACAAAGATACCTGTCAGCAGTGTTTGATAATCGATGGATAATATACATCAGTGAAATTATTAAAATGGAAAATAATTGCAGAGCTACCATTCCTTTGTAAAAAACGTTTTTTGCCTGACATGCCAAATGTTCTATATGTAACATTTGAAGTGCCCAGAATGAAAGCCCTTTCCTTTCCACATAGCAGTGTGTGCTGAGGCACAGAGATAACATTTTTAATGTTGTGGAAGATAGATTGCATTTTCGATAGTCTGGAGATGTGGTATAGCAGACACAGCACAGGCCCCCTGAGCAGAGGAGGGGGAAGGAATGGGTCATTCATTTTGAGAGGCCCTCTGTGTGTGTCCAAGGTCTTTCCAAATATAGAATTGGTGGATGGCTTGGGCTTGAGCCTTCTATCCCATAGGGAAGCTGCATCCTTCATGAGCTCCACAAGCTGGGAACCTCATCCAGATGTTGGGGTGGTCCCATGGTGAGTCACTGTGGGGGGAGAAAGCTCTGAGCTGAGTTGCTTGGGTTTGTTTTTTTTTTTCTCTGAAGAGAATACTGCCTTTTGCTTGTCTTGAGTGTCTGAATGTCCTGGATCTAGGGGCAGGCAGAGGTGCTTGGGTAAGGCTGGGAACAGGTGGTGGCTGCCAGTGTTGGGAAGCAGGGCTGTTGCTGTCCCCAAATCCAGGCTAACACAGAACCAGTACCCTTTTGGCTGGACAAGCCTTAAGGAAACAGAGTAGTGAACACATAAAAGAAATCTTTTCTTGGTTCTGCTACCTACTTTCACATTAAGTTAGTGCAGGCAGGAAGGCAATAAAGAATTTGCCAAGTGCTATTTCTCTTGCCATTAAAGTTTCATGAAAAAGTTCCACAGACAGGTCTTGGTCCTATTTATAGGCATCTTTCTTGCCTTCAACATTATTATTAAACTCTTTTGTTATAGAAAGCTAGTCTGAAAATGAGCTGTCCTGGTAAATAAAACAGTTGCTTTTGCCAGCCTACTCATCTCCGCAGAGCAATATACCCAGGAATATTTTCCTCATATGTTTTTGTCAACATGTTATTGCATATGCCTATTTAAGCGGTTTTAGTACATTCCCAGAGCACTTGCTTTTCCTGTCGATTTGAGGTGAAGTCATGAGCAGGCACTGCACAATTCCTGACCCCAAAATCCAGGAGGAACATGCAAGGGAGAGAAGGGGAGTTTATTCCCCATATATTCATAGGCAGCCCAAGTGTCTGCTTGGGATCTTGTGCCTTGGAAATGCCTCAGAGCAGGTGCTTCAACCACACCCCAATTGTTCCTCCACTTCTGAGAGTCAACCTACAGTATTCACTAGAATGAAGCATGCTATCAAAAGAATTGTTTTAAATGCTTCTTAATTATTTTGTTAAACAGGGTTTTCTGCTCCTCTGTATTATTAACAAGGCAAATTAAAGCAGGGGTCTGTGATGCCCAGAAAACATCTGCTCAGTGAAAAAGACACTAAACCCAAAAGCTGCCCTCTGTGGCTTATTTTAATCCAGCTGTGCCTCTCAGGATGCCTCTGCTCCCCCAGGGTGTTCCCAGGACAGTTGTGGAGAATATCTTACGTCTGTCTATAACAAGAGTGAAAAAATCCCCATGCAGAAAATCCCAGTAATTCTGGGCACTTGGGACCCTAATTTCTGTACCCTTCTGAATGTTTTTCCACAAATATGCATGAAAATGTATCTTCAGTCAAGTCTACAGTCCTTAAAAGGCAGACATTTATCAGCTCATCCAGCTTTTTACCAGGAAAGCATTTTGGATACTTTTGATGTAAGGAAACTTTAAGAGTTTTGGATATTTTTCTGTGTTTATAATATGCATTTAGTAGCTCCCTCCAAGATGTTTGAAAACAAAATTCTTTCTCTGTTTGCTTATTTATCTCTTTCCTTATCTGGCAAAGGGTGGATGCTCTACCCCTGATTCTCTCCTAGCAGCCTCAGGAAGCCTGATGGAGTGTGTTGACTCTGGAGTTTCTGGAATGGAACCAGATGCAGTAGATAAGGTATCTTATCTCCTAGAGGAGAATATAAACAGCCTGACTGCAACAGGGCATACTCCATCTGGGGGTATGGGTGGGAGCTGGGCAGGAGCGGCTTTTCTCTGCAGGTTTAGTGCTTTAATTTGTGTTACTTCTATTCCATTCTTTATGACTGTGTGTTTCAGAGATGAGACGGGAATTTACACAGGCCCCTCCTACCCCCTGTCCATTTTAGCACTGGTACTGGCTGATGGTTTGTTGGGTTGGGCCTGGGAAGTGGAGATGCTGCTTTGCAAACCTGTAGTGAATTAATGTTCTGTGTAGAAACAGCATCTTCTTAATAGAAGAAAGTGTGTGAGGATGTGAGGAGCTCAAACTTGGCACCAGAGAGATCCAGAGGAAGTAACTCTGTGGCTCAGCTGGAAGTATTTCTGGACTTTGAACTTCTCACAGTCCCCTGTGCTTGATGGGGTGAAGCAAGAACCAAACAGCAACTCGCTCTGTTCTGCAATAGCTCAACTACTGCAGCAAGTGCACTTCCAGATGTGGGCAGAGCAAACTCACAACCATTAGAGTCATAAAAAGAGCCTATGACAGCATCTAATCTAAATCAGATCGTGAAAGATCAATCAGTGACTGTCCCTGTCATCAGTGATAACATTGTCTCACTCTCAGTCGCTTTGATGCCAGGGATAATCTTGAAATAAGAACCACAGATCTGAATTCAAATGGGGGAATCAAGAGGTTATTTCTAGCTTGATTTTTCCCCTCGATCTGAGCCATGGATATGTTTATTAGAAACTTGTTCCTGCCCTCCTTAATGGCAACTCAAAACTCCCAATAACCCACACCAGTGTGCTCTATGCCCCTTGCTAGAAATTGGCCTTTAGAAGGTTCTAAACCAACCTGAGGAGGTTAAAACAACAACGAAAAACCCGCATCAGAGATATTTGGGCTGTCTGCCCACGCTGGCCCAGCCTCCCTGTCTGAGAGGAGCTCCTTTCCAGGCCTTTTGCTGCTCTCTTGTCCTGAGTCTGGGCTGCAGGACCAGCACCCCTGGGCCCCCTCTGCACCCCTCACACCCAGCCCAGCTCTCCAGGGGTGCAGGGTCCCCCTGCTCAGCTGGTCACAAGCTGTACCAGCTGCCAGCAGCATCCTCAGGGGGTCCTCAAAGAGAAAAACGGAATGTATAACCACAAGCACAAAAATGTTACCGCGTGCCCGTGCTGTTGTTTATACATTTAGATACTGTGATTAAATTACATACATAATGCATAGTGTTTGTAATACATTATTAATAATAATAATACTGTCTTGTGTTATTCGGCTAGAAGAGACATGCTCTGAGTGATGGTTCATTGGTCTATTCACACACAATTTTCATACATCTCTAAAGATTACCATTTTAACAGCTTTCTGTATGGATACTGCCAGGCAGTTACATTTAACAGTGCATAAATCTAATTCCCTCCGCACTCAATTTTCTCAGGCAGCAGAATCAATTTGAATCTGTCAGGATTTTATTCTAAAGTCTATTAATGCCTCCTGCCTTTTTCTGTATTTCCTCCTCTCTCTCTCTCTCTCTCTCACTTAACAATCTCAGTCTTTCATGAATTCATTCAGCTGCAGAAAAAGATGCCCCACTGATACAAACACTCTTTTATCTCTTTACAACAGAAACCTAATTAGGTGTGAAGGAGACACAAGAAAGGTCACAATTAGCCCTCCAGCAATAAAGGTTAGCAGTTGTAAAATCCTATAATAATGCTGTTGAACTTTGTTATTATCAATAATGACGGCCTTTGACAAGGTCAGGTTCATTATTCTTAGCAGCTATCACCGAGCTGCTGAACATCACTTAACATCCCACCTCAGCAGCCCCATCCCTTCCCCTGCTTGCTCCTGCCCCGGCTCCTGCCACAGGACCTCTCACACCTCCTGTGCCAGCTCGACCCTCTGGGCACATTTCAAGACGTGCTTTAATAATTTTTGTATCGAGCTGTGCCGAAGGATCTCTCGCTGAGCCTTTTAATTATTAGTTAAAAAAAAAAATTGCTGGTGGGTTGTTTTTTTTTTTTTTTCTCGCTGTGCATGGGTGGAATGATTCTGCCTAATTAAGAACCTAAATGGAGATGGTAACAAGAAAGTAATAGGAAATGTGGCCTGGTAACAGCATTTTGGAAGGGAGGAGAGACAATTACATGCTTTGCCATTAAAAGCCAATGGATCTCTGACATCTTCAGATGCTTGATTTTTGGGTTACTTTTATGCCTGTTGAAGAGGGCTTCCCAGGAACCTGACTCCACCAGAAATGTTCCTTTTTAGTAGGGCTCTTGAAGAAGCAGAATGAGCATGCCTTCACTCTTTCACCTACTTATTCTGGAGATTTTAAGGGTCAGGAACCATATTTAACCTTTATCTTCCAGTTCACCTGGAATTTGAACAAATAATTAGTGATGTGTAAGTTGGGAAACTCCTGTCCTAGGCTGCTCCTAGGCTCAGTGGAGGGACAAAGGGAGGTGTAGAGAGCAGCAATCCAGATCTCAGATGGGCTGAATAGTCCCTGGAAGCTGCCTCTCTCTTCTTGTCCTTGACAGAGTTTTGAATAATTACACTTTCAGCTTAGACACCTTGGGAAAATACTACTGATTAACAGTAAGTGTTAAGCTTAAATTGCAAAGTAAAACAAAAAAATTGAGTATTAAAGGTAAAGGGCTAGAAATACCAAATATTTGATCTACATATTAAAAAAGAAGTTACAGATGAACATGGATGTTTAGTTCTCTCAGTTTTACCACCTCTCAGGGCAGATTCTTGTCTTCTCAAGTCTTGTATCATGCTGCCTTCTGCTAGGTCTCCAGATAATGCTGCATTTGGACTTTTACTGGCATTAAGCCATATCTCATCTGGTATTTTAAAGAAAATTATATTTTCAAAACACTCTATCTAACCAACCTGCAGGGAAAACGTCAATAAACTAGGATATTCTTGAGATAATTCATGCCTTATGGAGAGGGCTGGGTGCTGGCACAGAAAACTGTGCAGTTCCAAAAGCTTGTGTGAGCAGCGAGCTTGAGTGTAGAAGCAGAACAGGGCTTGTGCTGCCCACAAACTCCAGGATTTGTGCTGTGCTTGACAGGAAAAAACGTGCTGAGAATAGTCCTTAATTCATGGCTCAAGGCTGGAGTTCACCCAGCATCTTCAGAGAGTGCAGACACAGATCACTGGACTCCTTAAGGATGTTCCTCCAGTTACCTTGCTTCATTGCCTCCCTGCTCCCCAGGGAGCCTGAGCACTCAGGAGCCCATTCCCAGCTCCCTGAGCTGGCTCTGCTCCTCTGAGTTCTGCTCACTGACACCAGGGGAGCCTCTGGCTGGGTAAACACCACGCAGCTGAAAAAAGGAAAATGCAGGAAAAGCAGATAATAGAGGCCAAAGCTGCTGAACAACTGAGACAAATGCCAACATCTGTCCTGCCACTGGATTTCAAAAAGGAATTAACAGCTGCCAGGAAAACACAGAAAGTCATATTGCTTGGATGTAAGGTGTGGTAACATGGTTCCTGACACCTTTAGCTTCCAGTTCTGAGAACAGCAGAATGTTGCACCCCAGGCTCATCAATTGGGGGGATTGCTGCTGCCTCCTCAGACATCCCTGTGAGATGTACCTCACACACCACTGCACCCTCCTGCCCTCCTCTCCCTCACCCAGCATACAGTATGCAAAAACTTGCAGAAAGGATGTGTTACAGCAGAAAATTGTGACTTTTATTTGTGAAGCGATTCAGCTCTAGCAGGAAGATTAAGCTCTTTAGCTTCCCTGTTGTCCTCATGGCACTCATTGGGCATTTATCTTGCTAATGTTTCTGTGTTGCTATTGCTACCCGGTTGGTAGAAGCTTCTATTTGCATAAGGCAGCAGATTTTTTTATTTATAAATCTGAGGATGCGTCCTTGTACTTCAGCAAGAAGTTTATTGGCTGATTGACATTAAATGCCAATTTTATCAAAATATCGATTGGAAAAATTCTTGTGCTTCCATCGTATCCTATAGCTATATCTAATCTCAGCTCCATCCAGCCAGTGCAATATGTTGCTTGCCAGACTAGAAAATGATGTATGAGCCATCTGGGCAATGGGCCCAACCCTGGGCAAGATTAGTGCTTCAATTAGCTGCTGATAGCATTCCATTAGAATATTGGTTTCAAAGAGCACTAAACAAGAATGTTGTGCTTTGATTTTCAGATTTAATTACTTCCATCAGGGCTATAAATGAACTCATTAGTCTTAGTGGCTCTAAAACCAAGAGACAATGGAATGTTATTGCTATTGTTCTTATGGGCCGTGCAAACACTGCTTTCCAGAGGCTGTTGGGAATGTCTGTCAGCCTTGCCCCATTCCAGGCAGGGCTGACCCTGTGGGGCCGCTCTGGAATCAGCTCTGGTGATCCATGGGGGGATCCAAGGGGATCCAGGGCCTGCTCCCGAGCAGCAGCTTTGTCTGGGGGCTTGTTACACACTGAGAAAGGTATTGTGGAGTAAACTCACACCTTGGCACTGCCTGGCTTCTTTTCTTTTCAAAGTTGTTTTCATGTTCTCAGTTTCTCCCTCTATTTTAAGGTTGTCCAGAGCTTCTAAGATTTCTTGAGGCTTTTTCCTTTTTCAAAATCCACTGCATCAGGATTTTGTGACACCTTTTTTCCCTAATTTTGCAGAAAATTTTCCCTTTTTGTTTAATTTTATGGCCTTTGCCTTTTCCTCTTGACCTAACCGGGCAGTGCACTGTGTTCCACAAGCACCAGGTTTTTCTCTGAACATGATTCTGGCCCTGTTCCTCCTGAAACAGAAGGGAAAAAAATGAATGGAGAAGGGGAATGCAGCTGCTGACAGTCACTCCCAGGGGCTGGGAGCCCATGAGCTGAGCAGTTTGTTCCTGGTGAAGAAACCCTGTCCCAAGAAACTCAGGCTGTCACTGAAGTCAGCATTGCTTTGGGCCAGACCAGAAAGTCCCAAAGTCCTTCCAAACTCAATTGTACAATAATTGTGTGAGGAAAAGGGCAAAATGAACAGTCAGCTCTGATGGGGAAGGGGCAGTGCAATGTTACCAAATCAGAACCTTGGTATTTATTGAAATTATGCCCCCAAAGCAGTGTTGCCATTAGTTCAGCAGCACATGATGTTGTTTATTAAAACCTTAAATTTTGCACAGCATTCTTTAATCTGAGGTGAATTTCACTTGGTCAAAGTCCCTTTGTTTTTTCTGGTTTCCTTCTGCAGAGGAAGGATGCCATGTGTAAATAAAGGATATGATGCTCTGCACCACTGACTTTTATTAAATTAAAGCTGTAATCAGTACAGTATGTCTTAACCATAATATTAATGTGGCTAAACCAGTAAATGCTCTCGTGTTTAAAGCCCAACACCTGCTTTCTGTTAGGGTCTGGATAGTTATTTGATTTTTCATTTTTCATTTCAACAGAAAATTCTTTGATGAAATCCATAACTCAGCCATAATTTTTAGCTCCCAACCCTGCATAAATCCCAGAATATGATCAGAAAAGCTTACTCTCACATCTTAAATAAGTTTCTCCTAAATTTTGCCAGACTGTTGTGATAACATTGGGAGTTGAGGGAAGTGAGTAAAAATGCTGAATAATTCGACATCACTCAGAATTTTGCCCTTGGCTTCCAGCAAAGACATCCTTTGCAGTTCAGAACAGTGGAAGTCCATCCTTTTGAGGCTTCTGCTGCTCACACACCTCTTCCCCCTCTTCAGCTCTGCCCTGCAGCTTGCTGGCAATCAGCAGCAAGAATGCCAATGTCCACAGGGCTTGGGGGCAAAATGAAGAAGGGGACAGCAGCTGGGGCAGGCAGAGCTGTGCTGCTCTGTGGGGCACAGAGGGGATGGGGAGGGGTAGATGCCAGGCTGGGCAGTGCAGCAACCTCCCCTCAGGTCTCAGCTCCTTCCTCAGCTGTGCCCTGGCTGGGGACATGAGCCAGCCCATGGAGAGGGAAAGGAAACTTCCCTGCCTAGTCTGGTCGAGGGCAAAGCCCCTGGTGGAGTCAGTCGGAGTTTGGATGTGTACTTGGATGATTTTTTTTCCTATCTGAGTGCTTTCAATGCCATTCTCAGTAGTTCTGGAGCCATTCTCAAGTGTTTAAAAATAGAACAAAGTCTCTGTCTCCCTTCTTCCATGTCCCATCTTCAGGGGAACAGTCTGCTGGATGTGTTTGTTTTTCTGGTTCTGCTGTGCTGGAGAGATGGGAAGAATGAGGGTGAGGAGGCTTCCTCCATGGTCACTGTTTTGTCTAGTCAAATTTCTGTTCTCTAGTGCCAACTCCTGTAAAAGCTAAACTACTTCTATTTTAAAGATTATTTGGGCTAGAGAAAATCAGGCAGATTATACACATTTGTCAGAGTTTCTGTCAGCAGATGAAAGCAAGATCACTGTTGGCTTCTAGCAAGTATTTCTGACTCGATCCTGTTCTGCTGCTGCCTTCCTGTGTACCCTGCCCCAGCAGTGCTCCTGCAGTCAAACCTCACACGTTTCTCATCTCCCAGCATGGCCATGCCCTGGGGTGAGTGGTGCAGAAGTAGAAAGCAGAGAATGACCACTCTGGGAGGGCAGCAGGCACTTGCTTTCCTCGTGACCCCAAGCCTGATGGGTTCTTGCAGCTGTCAAGAAATTTCATACCTGGCACATACCAAGCAGAAGGGAGATGTTGTTCCAGCAGTGTTTAAAGTGTGATCCTGCCAAGAAAGGGAGAGGACAATGGCCACGATGCAAATACCCAAGTCCTGTGCCTAGGCTTTCCTAACGTTAATGGTGGCAGTAGGACAGGCCTCCTTCCCATCACTCTGCTCAGCCTGGCTGCAAATCCTGGCCTTGAAGGAGGACATAGGTTTAACTGAGTGAATGAATTAGCAGAGCTCCTGCCTGACTCATCAGACACCTCAGGTTTAGGGTCACCAACCCGAGGCTGGGGCAGCCTTATCCTAAAAACCCCGCAACGAATTAGAAGGGACCCAAGCTCTCATGGGCTGTCACGTGCGAGATGCACATTGTCCAAACGCCGCTTGGCTCTCAACTTGTGGCCCATGATGCAAGGCTGAGGAATAAACAGCAGATGTTGGGAATGGGAGATCTCTCCCCTGCAGGCTGCTGCCTCCAGCCTGCTCCCGGTCACGTTCAGCCCCAGAGCCCAGCCGGGCTGCAGCTCTGAGACCTCTCCCCGAAACCGCTCAGGAGCTCCTGTTTCCTAATGGCAATACAGCAGTGGTTTATTTGAAGGCTGAGCCAACATTGTATCGAAGCCAACTATGTCTGGCTTGGCACCATGAGCTCGCACCGGAGCCAAGCAGCTGGAGCAGACTGTATGTGTATTTAAAGAGAACAAAAACAGAGAGACTCTTGAGTTATCTCCTCCAAGAGGTCACTCAGAGTGCCAGATTGCATTGCCAGGTTTTATATCACGAATTAGAATTATTGGAATTATCAAGAATTAGAGGCTTGATTCTCCTCTAATTTCCCACCTCTTCCTGGCTTTCTTCTTGCAGCCTGCTAATTGCAGGAATTGCAGCAATTGTTGGTATCTTGCCCCTGCACTCACCTTGTTTCCTGAGGACAGGTCCAGTTCATGTTCTTTGCAATCCACAACGAAAACCATTCTAGGGTTCTTGGGATGGGCTTGTCTCAAATCTGTATGTGTCTGGGCACTAAGGGGGTGCTTTCCCATCACACAAAGAGGCAGCAATAAGTCTTTGGCTTCAGGATTTCAGTCATATTCTGTGAGTCAGGGATCTGCTGCTAGTCCCACTGAATGATGGTTTATGGGATAAATAACAATTATTAAGGCTGTGGCTGCCCCAGCTGACTGTGGTGGGAGAGGCTGTGTTTGAATGAATATAAAAAAGCTTGCTTTCATTCAGGGTGTAATTTATCACTAATTTAGTCCCTCTTCCTTGAACTAAGACGTGTTCAGATGCTGGACAAGATGGATCCTCTTCCCCTTTGGCTTCAGAAATGCTTCAGGTCTGTCTGAACCATGGACTGAGAATGAGAAGGAATCACATTGCATCACAAGATACTATGAACTCAAGGCAGACCTCTTCTTGTCTAATTAACAATTTTACCCATGATATTAAGTCCACGTGTGCTCACAGCTCACCACAAATGAGAAATCTGGAAACCTATTTTCAAAGCGTTTTTCATTATGCAGTAGCAGGAGACGTACCACAGTTTTTCAGTAAATTGGTTGATAAATTGTTTTCTCTCTCATCTTTACTGCTGTAACAAAAAAAAATTAAGTTTAGGTCTCTAGGTTTTTTTGGGGGGCTATTTGTTTGCTTATTTGTGCTCCAACCCATTACCTTGAAGTGACACAGATGAACATGCTTGACCTGCAGACAACTGGAGGAATAAAGGGCAAAGCCTGTTTACTGAAGTAAATCTTGAAGAGATTCTGGTGGCGAGGTAAATTGTCACATCCAGCGGTCATTCATAATCTTGCTTCAACATGTGGATGCTGAAACTGCCCTTGATTTCATCCAAAATGTCTCAGGGAAGCGCTCAGCTGCTGACTCATTCCTTGCCCTGAATTCCCCAGGGAACCGAGGTGCAACTCAGTTAAAGGTAATTACCTCTGACCGGGTTTTGTGCTCTCTGCATCGCCTGTGAGATTCACAGCCCCTGAAATGAGAAATCTGAGACCTTTACATAAAATGTTTGTTCAAGACTCTTTATAAATGAGGGAATGTGATTGAATTGGAGCTGCGGTGAGGCTGGGCCGATTTCAGTGGTGCTGCATTAACTCTGCATCAGATGAAGCCTTCACTCTGCCCTGCTGCTGGAAAGCTGATGCCCTTGCACTTGAGGGATGGAGGATGGGTTTGGGGAGCACCCTGTGGGGGTTATCCCTGGATGTCTGTACAGCCTGAGCTGTTGGAATAATCCTGTGTATGAGCCTTGGTTGGCTCTGGCACTTTGTTCAAACTGGGTCTGGTGTTGGTTTGTGCCAGCTCAGGTTTTTTAACAAATTCCCAGCAAATCATCAGCGGGGAGAGATGGAGCTCTGGGGCTGGGTGAGCAGCTCAGCCTGCACCTCTCACTGTGCTGCTCTTGAAGCAGTGTCTTGAGATTGTTACCCTGGAAGAGAAATGGAAATGTCATGGTGCTTAGGAGGTGAAACACCCTTTCAAGGTTCCTCATTCTGGCAACAGGAGGCTTTTAATGATCACGTAGATCTGCCCGGGAAAATAGAGGAAGAATGTGAGTATAGTGGGTGTTGGGCCTATTATCTAAATATAGGCAGCATTGTGTGTATTATCTGTGTTTGTTTAGCCAAAGTAAGATGGGCATTAGCATTCTGTTTCAGTCTTAATAAGTGGCTGATAAAAGCACAAGGTGATACTTAACAGTCTTGACAGTGTAATTCATCTAAAATTTCCTAATAATATGGTTGCAGCAGTCTTGGAAGGGCTGATTTAATGACTTTCACACACTTAAGGTTTGGTACCCACAATATCCAATATGTTGGTTGCTTAGGAGACAAAATTAAACAAAGCTGAACACATTCATTTTCTCCTTTTTTACTGCACAGAGGATTAACTTATTGCAATATTTTTCTCTATTAAATGCCTAAGCTTTATGTGTTTAAACAAATGAAAAATAACCAAAAACCAAACGCAACCTAACAATCCAGATCCCCTATTAAATCAGCAGATGGCTCCTAGAGCCAAATTAGGGACCTGTGATAGAACCATAAAAGCTCTGCTTTATACAGTGCACATGTTCAGAGTTGGCAGTGTTAAATGAGACCTCCACGCAATCTGCTCTGAGAAATAGCCTGACTGGCACTGACCCTTTCCTTTGTATAATTCAACACTGTGTCATCAATTGCAATTGCACAGACGTCTCTGCAATTTAGCAGACCTTGTAAGGACTGACTTTCCCAATATTTGTTTAAGATGAACTGTATAAACTTGTTATTAGTAGTCTGCCAGAGTAAGGGAGATAACAGTGTTTGCATTAGGCTACATAAAACACAGCACCTGGGCAAGGTGCATGGAGCCTGTTCCCAGCAAATGTTCATGTTTCAGGGTCTGCTGCTGATCCTGACGAAAGCAAAAGTGAAGTTTCCAGCAGCATGTCAGGGCAAGACCCTGCTTGTTCTATGTTGGGCAGAGGTTCTGAGCTTGTATGGCTGAGCAATTAAATTTGCTAATTTTAAAGAAGTCTCTGAATTCACCTGAGCAATGCAGACAGCAGAACGAGGCTGCAGTGGGGTCTGAATGATCTTGCCTCAGTTTTATATCTGTACAGGCCTGCTGATTTCCCCCACAGACCCTGGCACTGCTCATTCCCCCACTCATCCCTGGCTTCCCCACACGTCTGTGCTCATCCTCTCCCCAAATGCTCTGAAATGGGGTGTGGGATCCCAGTGTCCACCCCAAGGAGGCCATGAGCAGTGACCACTGCAGCTCAGAGCTCCAGCCTGGAATTATTTGCAGAACTCCCAAACCATCTCTGAGTTTCCAAATTTAATCTTAGCTCAAGAAAGGAGAGAAAACACTCCCATTATTAAAACCACATTGTTTTTTGCAGTTGATCAGAACAAAATGCCTGCTTTTTGCCTCCTGCACAGAAAGCCTGGGATAGGGAGGAGTGGGGAAAAAGCCCTGGAACAGCAAGGCTGATGGTAGCAAATATATGGGCACTATTTCATTTTTCATTGAGTTTGTCTTTCCTTTCCTTGCTATCTCTTCCTCCCCACGGTATCTCTGCATTGATTTTTCACTCTGCCTGTTTATAAATGTTTATAAAGCATTTAGGGAGCCTATGGAAGGAAAGGTCTCCAGGTACTTAGTGGAGGAAGAACTTAAAACACTGGGCTGCTGTTTTCCTGCTGACACTGGGCAGTGTTTCAAGCCAGCCAGAGTCCTGCTCCAGGGATGTGATGCTGCTTGTGTGGGGATGGCTAAAGCAGGCAAAATCTTAGCTCAGCCTTGTCTGCAGCCACTGCAGAGCATCCACTGGTGCTGAGAGCAGGAGGGCTTGGGACAGCACTACTAGTTACAGCTTGGGCAAAACCAACACAGCACCAGATGATAAAGGAAAAGAAGCACATATCATTCCACAGTTACTGTTTGCTTTGGGCAATGAACTTTTTTCACATGAAATATTAAATGGCCTTCTTGTCTTCCCACCCTCAGAGTGAAGCCTTGATGGAATAAGAATGGAGATGTTATTAGACCAATAAATACATTTATTGATCCTATCATGTTGTTCATTAGAGAAATGAAACTAATCAGGATCTTCATGTAACTTGCAGGAAAGACACTGCAGTTCATATCCCAGGCATTCCTGTGTTTCTGATACCCGGGATGTTCATGTAGCTGCAGTCCTACTTTCACTCTAGCATTTCTCTCTGTTTCTAGTTGTGCATTCCTAGTTCCACGTCCACTGTGGCAACCTTACAGCACCCACGTTCTTAGTGCTGTTGGAAAACTGCATTTGTGAAGGTGGAAATCAGCTCTGCCTGGCCCAAGTGCAGGAGGTTCCACAAGGTGCAGGAGGACCTGGGTCATCTGTTGTGCATCAAACACTACCTGCAGTAGGAACTTTGTTGAAAGGTAAAACATTCACCATTTCAAAAGTGCTGGGGAATGAGGGAAATAATGAAAGGTTATTTTTAAAATTTTATATCCCTGTTTCCCCCTCATCCTTCTTAAACACATCAAATTGGCATTTTTGAAACTACTGAGGCTTGGCTTAATGCTCCATTCCCCATCCCTTTTTCAGATAGCTTCATCCAATTCCTCCTTGCCTGGCCCAACAGCTCATTAGGGGTTCCTGTCTCTCCCTTCTGTTTGGTGGTGCTGCCCTGGCATGACTTACCTGGGTCCTCTGCTTATGGATTTTACTGGGGTAGGAATTGGGAAAACAGCTAGACATCAGTGCTGGAGTGGTGTGGAACGAAGTGCTGGGACTTCAAGTTCCTGCTGCTTCTCTGAGCCAGCTTGGAGTGTGTTCCCTCACTGGAGATGCTCACACGCCAGAGCTGGGTAAGCTGTAGTATGAGAGGCAGAGTGCCATCAGTGTGTTTTGAACCATAGCCAGTGTGGTTATTTCAGAGGGACTGGGGTTGTTTTAACAAGGCAGTGAAATCTACAGCAGTTTCCTTCTGTTGCTCTGTGTTGAATGCTCATTGGGTTTTTTTCTTGAGGGTTTACTTTTAGCAAAGTGTTATTTGTCTGACTTCTGTTGTTCCCTCTGCTTTCACGTTCTGCAGCTCCAGTCTTCAGAGTGCTGTGTTTTATAGGAGGCCTGGATGCTGAAGGTGCCCAGATAATTGCACTGTTCCAGCTGAGGGGTGACAGTTCTGAACCCCAGAGGATGATTGTATGCCATGGATCTGCTTACAACTGTTCTGTGTGGGAAGTTGGCAGAGTTAGTATCATTTATAAAGCAGTTTTCTAAAGGAAGCTCTTTTTCATCTGCAGCTGAAATGTTTTGCATGAAGGTGTCTATTTCAAAGATGTTTTGACAGAAAACTTTGGAAAGGAGTGTTTGTTTTGACTCCTTTGTTTTGTTTGAACTGTTTGTTTCAGTGTTTCAGTGAAGCAGTTCCTTGTTTCTAAACAGAAGCATTTTGAAATTTCTGTTCTGTGGAATGACTTGAGATTTTAAGGTTTTGCTCTAATTCAGAGTAGCAGCAACCTTGGAAGTGTCAGGATACCCAGTAGGTTTAGGATTCATCCACCACCAGGTAGGATACAACATTGTCTTGTGTATACTTTGTAATTGCTTCTGCTCTCACTTCTGTAGGTCTTTAGCTGGGGAGTTGGTCTCTCAGTTGTGAGAACAGGGTTGCCAGAATGCCTACAGAAAGGATCTTCTGGCCCTAGAATTGCATGGGTTTAGTTGTTTATACAGTTGAGAGTTTTGCTTGCAAAAGAACAAGGTTTATCAACACCCAAAGGATTTTGATAGAGTAGTGTTGGGAGAGGAGACAGCTGCATGGGCATGGACCGAGTTGGGTTACATTCATTTCAGGGTATTCTCCTGTTTTCTGCTCTTTTCTCATAGCAGCCAGCATTGTCACTGTGCACAAATCCTTCTTTTCGTGTCAGAAATGGCAAATGGGGTGGGTATTCTGGTGAGTGGGATTGGGAAAGCCCTGTGGCAGGAGGCAGAGAAGGGGCTGCTCTCTCACCAACACGGGGCATTCAGGGCTCCTGAGTGGCAGGATATGGCCCTCTGAGATCCCAGGTGTTCCTTAGGCTTTCTTATCTTTACTGTATTTTGATAAACCAATAAAGCTCAGAATTGTTTTGATTTAGACAGTCCAAAACTTGAAAACAGCTAGACTTACACAGTCAATAAACCAAAACTGTCTCTTTAGCACTGCACTGACAAGACTCAGAAGAAAGACACACAGAGAACCTCTCCACTAATATTAAACTGATTTGGCCATTTTTATTCCATAAAGGAGGCTGGTTATGAGATTTAAAAAGACTCATATATCATGCTGCCTCATTAATTTTCCATTTGGGCTCAGCTGTCAGAGGATACCATATTAAACTGCTGCCTGGAGTAGTCTTCGGTGGCAGAGAAATGATGTTTGATACCCTTTGCATTTCACACAGTCTGTATAAAAGGTCTCCTTGATTTGCCATCCCTATTATTTTCTGTCAGAGAGCCCTGCACGGCCTCTCCAAAATAATATCACCTCTCCAAAACCCTGAAGGTCTATTTGTGGTTTCCATGGTGACAAAATGACCCATAATATTCTTTGACTACTTCAGTAAATGAAGGACACAACTGGGCCTTTGAAGAATAATAGATTTTTTCTGTTTCTTAAGAAAAGATGTACTTGTGAGCTCAGAGAGGGGAGGGGGGAAAGGATGAAAAAGATATTAAGGGAAGAGATTTGCCTTGTAACTCAAAGGACTTGCTGCAAATGTAGCAGACAGCACTTGTTGAAAAATAGACCTTGAGCCATCTGGTACCAAAACAGGAGTGGTGTATAGCCCTTGTGATGACTGAGATGAAGGAGCTTTTGCTGTAACTCATTTTTACAATCACCGTGCTGCTTAATTCCGAATTCTGTGACACGCAGGGCCGGCGCTGCAGGTGCCAAGTGTGTGGTTAAAACATTTTCTTCCAGGAACCGTCAAACCCCTGCTCTGTGCTGTGTGGGAGGGAGGATGGGATCTTCCAGCAGAGCTGGCCTGGGGCACAAGTGGGTGGGAAGGAAGCAGCGAGGCTTTTCTCAGGGTATCTGCAGAGTTTGTGGGAAAGCCAGGTTTGCAGAGTGAGCACACTGTAATGACCTGCCCTCATGGCAGAGTTGGGGAGGAGAGTGTCAGGCTGATTGTTCCTTCCCCCAGGTTCTTTGGGATGACATTCTTTGCTTAGATGAGCCATAATTCAGTTTTCTTTAGCACACATTCCCAGCTTGCCCAGTGATGCTGTCCATGACCATTAGCTGCTGGGCCAGAACTGGTGTGTTGGGTCTGGCTGGGTCACATTAGGGCAGACACGTGGAGAAAGGGTGCTTCAAGTGCCCCAGAATAGTAACTGTGAGGTTCCTGGGCTGCAGGAGCAGGCACTTCCAGGTGGTTCAGGTTAGCCAGGATGGATAAAATCCCAGCAGCTGAATTATCCGAGCACTGAGGGGGCCACACTGCAAAGCAGAAAAGTTCAGGATGTTCCCAGGAGCCTGCCAGTAATTCCTGTGGAGTTATCAAGCTTTCCTTGTGTTTTCTTCTGGGTGTATTACCTCCCAGCCCTGGAAGAAACAGGGAAGTACAAAGATGACTAAAACTTGAAATTTAATTCCAGAATGTCCTGGTGTTTTGCAGATGTCCTTGAGATGACTTTAACAGCTCTTACCACCTCTGAGTATGCTAGTGCTGCAAGAGTGGACCAAAGTCTGGTGTAATTAGTTACTGTTTTTCTCACATTTTGGTGGATTTTTTTAGCTTGGGTGTGTTTTTTGGCCTAAAAATAAATTAACATCATTAAAAACCCCCAACCAAAGACATTTGCATGACTGACTGTAAAACCAATACCCTTGCTTAATACAGGACTGTAATTGAGGCAACAATATAAACAAAGGAAGAAATGAGGGCAAGATTAAGCCAGTAACCAATCTAAAACCACATTTACCACCAACCTTGAAAATCTGAGGCAAAATCTTGCCTGGTTCCTCTGTTCCTCACATGTGCATGCCTTTGGCAAGGATGATTAAAGTCTCTGCTGCTTCCCCTCTAATGTGAACAAAGCCCTTCAGAGCCCTATTCCAGTTTCCTCTTAGCATCATGTTTGGCTTCCTTTGGGACTGACCTTTTACTGCCCACAGCCCACCTCCATCCTGTTAGAGAGCCTGCAGAGAGTTACTAAGTTAAACATCATAAATCCCACTATAAATGATTACACAGAGCTTTTCACTAACAATCTTCTGTGGGGATATCAAGCTTGATAGAAGCATAAATCATTTAAAGAACATCTGCCTAATGAGGGGTACCCTGGAACTGCTTCCCTGAGCCTGAATGTACCAAGGGAAAAACAGTTGCAGGCAATTGGCCTGTTTTGTCTGGTGCCTGCTGGATGCAGTTGGTTTCTCTTGTCACAACTGGCTTTGCTGGACACGTGGGACTTGCCCACATTCCCTGACAGCAACATTTGCTTTGCCTGCAGCCCATGGCACCTGGAATGAGGGGTGTAATCTCAGTTTAGTGCTCGTTGTTGTAAAGAGAGACTGATAATGTGTCTAGACACAAAGTTCTAGCGAGGCAGGTGAGTCAGAAGAGGAGACCCAAGCAGGTGGTTTAGAGGCAATCTGAGCAAGGCCATGCTGTGGTCTGGGAGCTCTGTTTTGTGAAATGGCAGCAGAAGTGGGGAGGCTGAGAACAGGAGCCATAATTTAGGAGGTGGGTGGAGAATGCAGATGGACTTACCTTGCCAAGGCCCTGCTTGAAACGTGGCAGGACACGTAACAGCTGTGCTGGGAATAGGGGAGGGTGCTGAACACAAGACTCATCATCCGTACAGTGGCTGGATTTGTCAGGCAAAGAACAAGCTGAATTTGAAGGCGGGAGTCTGATAAAGTTAAGAATCAAGTCGTGACTAGTAGATAAGGAAATTGTTGATAAATACAAGGGTTGAGTTTCCAAGAGAGCCTGATGCATTCCTTAGGATCCACCATGTGTGAATCAAGGCTAACCAGTCTGTTTGCAGATAATCCTACAGGCAGAGAATAAACTTGGCACGGGAAAGGCTCTGTCTGTTCATTAGGTGTGATGGGAAGAGTCTGAGTTTCCCATTGACAGTCACAGCTGAGCCAACCTATGACTTTGGCCATCTGAGAGACATCTGACTGCCAAACTGATGATGGAAGGCCTGTGGGGTGAGGAGTAGCACATGGAAGCTTTTCCGTTTAAAATCACTGGATCATCAGGAAAGGTGTAAATAAACAGCAGCAGTAACCTTGGAATGCAATTGAATCACTCCTGCTGTGCAAATTTGACTGCCAGATGCTCGTGGCAAGTCTTCATCTCATGGTTTAAAGCTGCTGCTGCCTGATGATAGATTTAACAGATGCGACTAGCCAGGAGCAGGATCATTTTTTTTTTTCAAACTAAAGTTCTTGTCACACAGAAGTGGTCATGAGACTTGAGGAAATCCATTGCCTCTCTGCATAAATAAACTCGCTGGATGTGTGAGTTGTCCCTCACCTCGCAGTGGGGTCATTGCTGGGTGTTACTTCTCTCTCTGACCTGCAGAGGTGGTGCCTCGGATCTCACCACCGTGATTAGAACTGAGACAGGAGGGTCATGGATAGTTCAGTCTTCTCCTTGTGCTGTTGAGGATGAAGTCAATAGGAAGTAAATATTATTGACTGCTGTTTTCATTCAAAAATCAAGATTCATTGAGGTGAATCTGAGGTCAATAGAAGCTCTCAGGGGGAGGAGACCAGTAAATCATGACACTGGATAAAACAATATTTGTAATGCAGCTAATTTTGGATATTGAATGTTATTTAATCTAGTGGGGGTTTTTGTGTGTTTTTTTATTTTTTTAAATTGTTCTGTTAACCAGATTGATAGGCTGTTCCATTTAAAAAGACTAGGTAGTCAGGTAGTGGGGCTGATTAATCTTGGATGACATACTTCCCTGGGTGGAGCTCTTTCTCTACTTGAACCTTACCTGGGTGTAATTGAGCTCTCTTTATGGAACTGCTTTGTGCTGCGTGAGCATTTGGCAGTAGGACACATGTATATGAGATAAGATTTATTTTGGGGAAGAGAGAGCAAAGATGGAGGGAGAAGTGCTTTAAGTACAATCCTTGGCATGTATGAGGCTTTTATAGCATCTTTTTAATTGAACTGAATCAGACAATGAGCTGGACAGTATTCTCACTAAAGATTTGACAATTTCTTATGGAGAGAGTTTGCTTTTTTTTCCTATATGTGTGTTCATGGCCTTGACCAGTGTGGCTGCACCCTGTGGCTGGGAGCCGTGTACCTTCTCTCAGGCCAAAGCAGGGAAATTGGATTAGATTGCCAGCTGGTCTGAGTAGCAGTTGCTCCCCAGAAGTCAGTGGAGTAAGGCCAGGTTATACCAGCTGAGAACATGGCCATCATTTTTACTGAGTCACATTTCTAACCTGCACTGTGCTCCCAGATCCCTGAGCCGGAGCCAGCCTCCGTGGTAGCTGCAGGGCAGGATTGTCAGAAGCATCCAGCCTTGGCCTGACTCCACTGCCTCGGCAGCAAAGGTCTGTTTGTTGTGTTCCTGCATCCAGCCCCGAAGTCCAAAGGCTTGGATTCAATTAGGCTGCTGCTGGAACGCCGAGGAGCTGCTCCTCCACTGGAGCGTGTCGGCTCCAGTGCACGGAAATCAGTGAGGCTGGGCTGGTGTACAGCTGCTGGGGATCAGGCCTGGACCCAGCTGCTCGTTCTGCTCACAAAAGGAGGCTGAACAGTGGCAGGGAAATCCTTCTCCTTTGTGTGAGTGCATTTCCTGCCCTCCCTGGAGATGCTGTGCTTGGGCCCGGCTGCCCTGGGATGGCTGTGGGGAAGCAGCAATGCCAAAGGAGTGGCATTGCCTCCTGCCTGCTGTCCCCATGTCCTGGCCGGTGTTTCTCTGGCCCTGCCACGTGCTGCTGGAGCTCCTGGGTGTGCACAGATCCATCTGTGGGCACAGAGCAGCCATTCAGTGCCTGGTTTGCTATTAAAAAGCATTCCAGCCCTTCTGCAGATGGTCAGCTGCCCGCTGCTGCCTTGTGTCCGTGTGGGAGAGCGGTGCAGGCTGTGCTTGTGGCTAGGAGCCACACTCTCCAAACAGATATTGTGCTTCTAGGAGTGCAGGTTCTGTTTCTTTTTGCTCTTTTTACAGCCAGGGGTTGTTTAGGGTTTGGATGTGTTGTTGCCAATCACTCAAAGCAGGAAGACCAAAGAAGGGACGGCCTCTGGTTGGCTCTCGCTGAGGCGTTTGCTGCAGGATTGCCAAATCCAGCAGGGATTTCGGAGGAGGAAATAATTATCTGTGCACTCCTTCCTCAAATCTGCCTCCTACTCCAATGTTAGAGAGCGTCTGAAAGGAGCTGCCAGGACAGCAGCCGTGCCAAGTACAGCATTCCCCAGTGGGGCCATCCTCCAAGAGCAAGCTCCAGCCCGTGATGGGAATTAGGGCCCGAGATAAGGTGGCTGTGTTGACTGACATGCCACTGCTCTTCCAGCTGGCTAAATGGAAACTCCTCCCTCACCATCCCGTGCATAACCCTTCCCTCTCACCCAAAGCATGACGTGGCTTTTACCTTTTCCCCCCAGTGAGCTCTTATCAGCTGGAGCCGGGAGAGCTGGAGCTGCCAGCGCAGCTCTGCCCTGGCTCGGTGCCACCAGCTCTGTGTGACACAGGGTGGCAGCCTGCCAGCCCCGTCACGGCTCTTGTGGCCTGAAATACCAGTGGGTAAATTCCAGCTACTTCAGTGGGAAATGGGAGTGGCTCCTCTGCAGCTGGGAAGGGCTGAAAGCACCATCAGGCTCCCAAGGGTCTGTGGAGAACGCGGCCTGCAGCGGTGTGGAACACACAGAGCTGTTCTTGTGGTGCCTGGTGTTCGTCTGTCTGTGTGTGTAGCTGGAGATCCCAGCACGCTTACCTGGGAACAACACCCTGAAATGCTCAGCTTCCTGAGCTGGCCTGAGAGTGTTTTGTTTTGGTCAAAGTTTCTGCCCATTTAAATTTTGTTGATTCCAAGGTTTCGTGTTTTTTTCTTTACTGTTTTCCAGTGTTTCGGATTAAGGGTTAATGCTTGATGAAGGTTTTAGAACAGCCAAAGATTTACCATTATTTTTATGTTGCTTAATTCTGTATGAGCTGTGGCAATATTAAAAAAAACAAAACAAAACAAAACAGGGAAAGCCCTGAGATAAAAAATATATTTAAGATGCTTTTTCTCTGCTGTAATTGCCAAGCCCTCTGACCTGGGGTTGGATCTTGGAGTGAGTCAGATCTAGGGCACCATTTCAGCAAATTTTTGCTTGAAGTGTTGTGTTCCTCACTCCAGCAGTTTGGTTTGTTTTAGGCTCTGACACGTCCAGCCTTGTTCTGCCACTGTTTGAATCTGTGAGACATCTGCTGCAGGGCAAGTGTGTTGGGTTTGGGCCCTGCTCTGACTCAAACAGCACTCAGTAGACCTAGAAAAGGGCCAAGATTCTCCTCCTAGGAAAGAAATAACTGAAGAAAATATCACCAAGGGCAGTAAAATCCTGAGTGAAACAAGAAAACTGAACAGGGAGCGACCATGCATTTACTCTTTTAGGATGTGATTTAAGGGGCATCACTTGGCAGGATTAGATGGCAGACCCAAGTTAAAAAGCACATCCTTCCTCACACAGTGTGCTGACACTGCCACAGGGGTGGGAGGCATTGAGTTTTTGTGTCTCAAATAGCAACTGGATGAATTGAAGGAAGAAATGTCCATTGAGAGCTATTAAATGTAAAAGCTTTCATCAGCTGTGGCCACAGCGTGGGCTCACAGCACAGGCACACAGTTAACAGGTTCCAGCAAAGAGGGGCTTTGGGGCTGCTCTGATCACCTCAACTGACTTCGTGTATCTCTCAGACCACTGAGAAATATTTCCAGTGCTAACCTACATATTGTACCAGCAACCCACCACCCCTGCTCCCTTTGCTGCATGCAGAAAGGTCAAAGATAATGATTAAAAATAAATAAATTACTCAGGAAAACCCCCACTGCTTCCCTCTCAGGTCGTTCGGGCTTGAAATAAATCATCTTTCTATTTCTGAAGGCACAGATGACTTAAGCCAAATTGCATTTGGAGCCATTATCCTCACACTTATTTATGCTGTCGTGTCTTGTGCTAACACTTTGTGAAATATTTATTTGCTCCTGGTCTCCCGCAGCTTAGCTCTGGATTCATGAGGCTCCCTTGTTATGTCTCTATTCTGTGCAGCTGCATTCTGTCAAGGAAGGAGGAAATGAAGACTCCAATCTGTGTTTTACATTATAAAAATATATTGCACATCACCGCAGGTAATTCCATCCAACAGGTGGATGTTTTGTTAGCACGTGTCAGGCACGTGGTAGAGTAACTGAATGTGCACCAAACCTTATTGTCTGATGATGAACAATTCTTCATTTATTTGCTTCCCAAGCCTGCCCTTGCGCTCACTCTGCAGGTCCCAGGTAACTTGCATGAACGAGTTTGAGGGGAACAGGGCATATCCTAAAAAACAACACATGATTTTAGTGGCTCAAGAGATGAGGTAATTCCAAGTGTGAGATTCTGTCTGTATGAAATGCTGTAAATACCTTTATCTCCTGCTCTGTGGTCGGAGTCAGCCCCGTAAGCATCTGAAATGGCTTCCCCAGGCGCAGTGCCAGCCTCCCTTCCCTCAGCCTGCAGGGGAAATGGGCTGTGGCAGTGCTCTCTGCAGCTCCTCTGCGGACTGCGGGCCTGGGAAGAGGAAATCTGTCTGCTGGGCTTCCCTCCTCTTACCAGAAGCACTGGTGTGAGTGTCTGCTTGAATCTCTGCAAGAAGATTGACTGTGTGTGCTGTGGTGGCATCAGGGTAGCAGCTGATTTAAGAGAGGCTTGGCTGAGGCAGCAGAAATCTGCTGGAGAGAAACTGTCCTGTTTCCAACTCCCAGCTAAAATCCAGGCTAGCAGTGAGTGGCTGTCACTTGTGTTGGACTGTCAATGATTAGTGCAGAGTGTGCTCACAATCCTCAGTCCAGCTATGGACAAGTTCATCCAGTCTGAGAACCACTGACAGAGCTGGCCCCTTATCTGAGCAGAGCTGCCTGAGATGGAGCCAATACTGAGTGTAAACTGCCTGCATCTTTAGGAGTGGTGTCTAAAACATGTCAGGCTTGTGGCACATGATTGTACCATGTTGACTTTGGTGCTGTAAAATCAACCTCACCACTCTGATGTCGTCACCAGAAAACCTTTCGCAGTCTAAATCCAATTTTAGATAAATATATTTTTATATATATGTATGTGGGGAAAGAGCTGCTAAGCTGCTGTTGCTGCTTCTTGGTGATTTACCCCGACAAGCTCCTTCTGGTGTTAGCTTTAAGTGACATTTGCTGTGTAAATGACACTGACATTCAAGCTGAGATGTTGGCTCTGGCAGCGGCTCGCTGATTCCTCCCAGGGTGCCCCGGAGAAGAGCCTGCAGCAAAGAGCTGCTGCTGCCAACAGGTGCTGCTGGGGCTGTTTGGTGAGGAGAGTGAGCCTTGTTCTCACTTTGGTGCCTTTTCCTTCCTTTTGTGTCTCCTGGGGACGCTGATTTAATTTTTGTGTCTCAACAGCCAGTGCCAGACAGTGAGTGCTGCTCTCGTGTGCAGCACAGCACCAGGGATGTGCCAGCCTTATTTACCAAACACCTTTGGCTAAACATGGTGCCAGGGTCAATGGGTTGTGTTTAAACAATTGATCATTTGAGGGATGGGATAACAGAACTACCAAAAATTGCTGCACAGTGTGTGTGCACTGATCCCCTAAAGGATCAGAAATTTGTCTTAGATGATGCATAGCTTTGCCAGAAGAAATTGGCATTTATTTATTTATTTTTATCCAGAGGACAAGCTTTAAAAGCTGCAAGCAGAGCTTTTCAAAGGACAAGTGGGAGTTAGTTGCCTAATTCACATTGACTTTCGGGGAGATCTGGCTGCTGAGCTACTCTTTATGCCTTTCAGAAATCTCCCCTTGGTCCACATAATCTCTCTGTAACCCCTTTTTAATGAGCTTGTCTTTCTGGAAGAAGAGACCAAGAAGTCACGTTCAAAGATTATTGCTCTATCTAGCAGCTGCTAGAATAGCTCAGTTAATGCTGCAAAATCTTACTGCAGGTCCCAGCAGCATGTCTGGTCTGCCTCCCCACTCTGATTTGGCCAGGGGATGTAAACTGCCCCCAAACTGTTCTCCAAACCCATTTGCAGCCCGTGATACTCTGTGCTATAGCGCTCCCCAGCCATTTATCCAGAGAGCCTGGCTTTGAATCTCTTGGCAGAGCAAAATATTTGAAAGGGAGAGAAATGAAAGACTGGGGATGTTTCAAGAAATGAATGCCAAGAGCTTGTGTATGCCAAGCAGGAGATAATGGTGCTACTTTTACTGTCCCAGGCTCTCCATCTGCAGTTCATGCCACAGCCTTGCTCCTGCTGTTTGGGATCAAGAGGAAAATGTCAGTCCTGCAGGCAGCATTTGAAGTTGCAGCCTTAAAGTTGCATAGAAAAAAATCAAAGTCTTCTTAATGGCAAATTAGGCTTCTCCAACGGATTTCGGATGGGGACAAGGAGAAATTTTTGAAGCCTCTTGATTTGTTTTTGCATTTGTTTTGTAATAAAAAATTCAACTCAGAATTTGTATAAGGAAATGTAAACATTGAAAGTGGGGGCCTGGTGAATTTGGATGCTTGAGGGAAAATATACAATATTGTCATGAGGAGACAATTCCCTAAAGCAGATGGGGGAAAGTGGTCCCAGGGGCTGGGGGAGGCTGAGAAAGGATGGACTGATGAACTGGGGCTGGGAAAAATCCTGGATATTGCACTGCAGAGAAAAAGCTGGCTTTTGTGTGCTGAAGTTTTAGGATTCAGGTCCTTGCTTGATGGTGTAATTTCCAGCAAAGACAGCTTGGTCAGTCCATATGAGATCAAACCCTACAGTGGTTAACACTTCAAACAGGGGGCTCTGGGAGTTGCAGTAGGTTTTGGTTTTGTCACTAAAAGTAACAGCTCTGCTTTCGGGGCCCTGGCTCAGCCTTGTGCCCCATGTGTTTGGGAAGCATTTTAAGATCATTAAATGGAAGGCACAGCACAGCTATAACGTGAGTAACCAAAAAATATTACTTTTTAGTTCTTCTACTATAAAAATATTTAAGAGGAGGCTTGGCTCTGTCAGTGACCACCCCAGAAACCCTTCAGGCTGAACTGGCTACTGTCAACCTACTCTAAGGGGAAAATAAACTCTCCTGTATCCTGGCTCTCAGCAAGTCCTTTAAAACATCACTGCATCCTAAGCACATGAGCTAGAAAAACATCTGCCTGCTCCACTCCTTCTCTGCCTGATGAGGTTAATAATAACTTTGAATGCATATGTACAGCATTAGCTTTCATGGTAACATGCATAATTCAAATCCCCTAAAGAACAGTAGAGCTTTGAGGAAGCAAACTTCCTTAATGTATTGGGCAAGGATCCAGCTTTTACCAGCTGTTGAGGGTTGATGTACAATTTTTGGTTAAGTGAATAATTTATCATGGTTATTATCTATAGTGTATCACATCCCGACAGTTTGTAGGCCTGTGCATATGGCTCTTGAGATGCCACAACACTGCCATATGCTTCATGGCCCATTACCACTTACTCCCTTAAGATGTTTTCCCCTATGTTAAGCATGTTAGAAGTGCAGTGGGACCACTGGCTCGGTGCAAATGCTGGCTGGGTTTCTCCCCCCCAGCCTCCCTGTATTTAAAAAAATTAAAAAGGAAAGGACGACTGTTCAGATTCTCCACAGCCTTGTCATTTTAAATAAGATGCCTGCTGCTTCAGGATACAGATGTGGATTATAAATTCTGCAGAACACCTGTCCTGAACTCATCCCCAGCTACCCCTTGTAACACGGTTGTGTTGTTACAAATCTATTTATTGTAGCTCCAGTCAACTGTCTGCATAAATCAAGGCTGCTTTAATCAGGCAGTGAGGCTGCTCTGCCCCTCGTATTCCCAGCACCAAAACAGAACTGGGACATGCTGGCAGCCTCCAAGAGAGGTATGGAATGCTGTGTCCCAAATTCCAACTGCAGGTGTCCCATTTCTTGGTCAGGAAGAGGAATGCTGAAGCTGAAGGACTTCATAGTTTATGTAGCTGCTACAGTGCAGGAGGGGGAGAAAACATCTGGGTTGTTTGTCAAGTTGATTGCTTATATAGGAAGCAGCTTCATATGATAAAAAAGACTGAGTCAAGACTGAGAGCAAGCAGCTGCTGAGCTGTAATTATAGCTGGGTGTCCATCATGAGGATGCTTCTTCAGCTACAGAATGTGCTGGTTTTAAGTTTGGTTACTTCATGTTCAGAGACTTCACCTTTGTTCAGTGGCATCTTGAACTTCTGTGTGGTGCTGCTGGTCAGGCTCCCCATGGCTGATGGCTGTGGCTTGCAATAAATGAAATAACCCCTGCATGAGTTGTTCACTTCTGAATGTGCCTCAGGAGAGTAAGTGCTAGAATGGGATCTTTCACGGATGCTGGAGGGATTATTTCAAATTCAATGTTACACATGGTTTTCCTACAGTAAAAGACCTGCTCTCTTTCCAAACAAATTGCATTTTTAGATCTGTTTATTACCCTGTGGTTGTTTCCCTGTGTAAAGATTGTGTTCAGCTTTCTCTTGTGAGTCTGTTGCAATCAGGTTGCTTTGCTTGTGTGAGTTGCTCTTTTTTCCTCTTTCCTGACTAGATTAGAATTTTTATGCTTTCAGTATTTTTCCTTTCTCAGTGAGAGTATTGGTCTTCAGATCATCATTTCCACATGCTCAACATGAGAGATACTGTGGGAAGTGGAACAGGAGAGGGGTGTTGTGATGGCCAGCACAAATGTGATGGGTTTCAGGTGACAGGAGCACATCTGCTCTTTTGCTGCCACCAGGCACCCTCTGGCAGTGGGAACCCTCCTCCCTCTGCATGTCAGGGGGAGGAAGGCAGCCTATCCTATGAATCTTGGTTATTGCACTCTCTTCAGGGAGAAACAGGGAGGGCTGTGATCAGTGCAGAAAGGCAAAAGGTGCTGGAGGGGTAGACCCCAGTGGGAGGAGCTGGCATTTGGGACAGCTCTGAGCCCTCCTCCCTGAAAGAACTGAACACAGATAAATTGCCAGGTGAGGCGCTGGGTTAATCCTGCCAGGATCAAAATCTGTGCTTCACTGAGATCTGGTCATGCCAAAGCTGCTGCCTGGACTGAGGGGAGGCTGTGCCTTGTGCAGCAGTGACCTTTCCTGGCTGGGATCAGCTCAGAGGGCACATCGCTGCCTGGCTAAGTGTGCTTGCTGCCAGCAAGGGAATGTTTATCCAGTGTTTTGATTAATCAACCTTGAAAAAGGGTCAGATGGATTTACTCAAGCATCTAAGTAACCTTCACAGCAAAATATATAAACCCCTGCATGTTACAGAGCTGTCTATAGCCCTGGCCTTGGAATAATGATGTCTGGGGTCTCAGGCTTTTATCCCATCATGGTCTGGATCTGACCCCAGAATCCACACCTGTCGTGGTGCTCACTGTGGCCATGTGCATGTGCCTTTTCTAAGGAGTCCTGGTGCTGGCAATCTGAAAAGTTCTTTCTGAAATTCCCTTTGATCCTGGTGTCCTGTCCTGGTCTGTTTGCTGTGCTCTGTTCCCTCTGCACTCCTGCTCCTCTTTCACCCTGCTGCTTAATGCTTCTCAGTTCCAGCCCTCGTGTTGTCCCCCTCCACAAGTGGAAATGTTAAGGATTTTAAAATGTATTTAGTGGTGCACACTGTCTCCACCAGAGCTTCCTAAATAATGAGACCTTCAAACATAATTTCGTTTACACCTCTAGCTTTGGCAAATAGAAGATGACCAAAAAACTTCTGCAAATAAATAGAGCCTCCCCACAATAAAGCACTGCTTTCCTCTAATGTTTCTAGAGGGATTAAACAATGCTGAGGATAAGATCAGTATTTAAACAAGAAGTTCTTGAAGCCTGTGTTCCTTTTAAGATCATATACTGAGCTGAATTATGAGCAGAGCAGTTCCTGTCTCATACTGGAGGAATTTGGCATGTGTCTTCTCCCATAAACATTAAGCCAAATATATTCTTGTGGAACTATCATATTAAATTAAGATGTAATATCATGGCAAGATCTTCATTCTTTGTGGCAACTGGCGTGACAACTAGAGGAAAAAACAAAACCCAAACAATTGTTTCAACTGGAAGTCCAAGACTGACATCTAGTGGCACCATGTGAGACTTCTGGGACAGTCTTATGTGAGAATAGTTTAATGCATAGTCAGGGTTTTCCTTCACTATTCTTATGCTAGAGATCCAACTCCTGATTTTCAATCACTGCCAATGACCCATTTAAAAAAATACTGCAAGCTGAGTTCTTGTTCTTCAGGTTTGTTATGTTGTTGCTGATTTTGGAAATGGTAACTTCAGATTAGCTGAGGCTGTGATAAGCTTAGAAACACCTATTGCACTGTGGCTAAATGAATGTTTGTACTTCACAAAGCAAAATTAATATTTGTAGTTGCTTTAGCTTCTTTAAGTCGAAGTCAGAGTAAAGGCAATGTCTATGGGATTTCCAGCACCAGATTTATCTGATGAGAGCAAATGTAGGAGACAGAAGAACTCTTATACAGAGGAAAGAGAAAAAAAATGTCTTCTCTGACTGAATTCATTGATTTAAACTAGAAAAAGGTGAAACTTCAAGTAAAGTGTTTCCTAAAGGTATCAGGGCATCATTTTAGGTCACGAGAGTCAATTAGTTGGCAAAAGGTACAACTCAGAGGATGGAGTGTTCTGGTGTTCTCTGTGTACAGTGGAGAATGGAATGCTCTGAGAACAATGACAGCGTGTCTGACCTTCCTGCATCTTTAAATCCCACAGGATCTGATGAGGATTGTATAACATATTCATCACAGCAGACTCGGTGATCCCGAGGTGGCACACTTAATCTTGGCTGTTTAATTTGTGTTGTGCATGTCTGCTTTGGAATTAAGACACCACCTTTTCTTGTGCTGCTCCACTTGTAAATGTAGCTCTGTCCTCTGCTGGGAATGGAGACTTTGGAGTCTCATTAGGAATTGATTGCTCTCCCTCTCCTAGAAAGAGAGAATGGATTTTAGCTGCTTGCTTTAAACTTGGAGTATATACCTGGCTATAACGCCACATAATGAGGTAAATAGTTGCTGCATAAATGCTCTGGTTCCCTTTATTAAGAGAGAGTTTAAATTAACACAAGTGGAGCCCTTTTATCTTTTTACCCAGCAGGCAGCAAATGAAGTGCGTTAATATCTCTGGAAGAGGGGCAAACTGTGTTACAAAGGGAAATTTTGCTGAGGGTATAAAACTGAAAGAAGGACTGCTAGAACAATGAGATGAATGGGAATGTGGAAAAAAAATCCCACAACTCAAAATTAGGCAGATGCCTTGACAGCAGAGGCTCACCTTTAAAACAGGAGCTTGATGAAGCACATCAGAGACTGAGAAGTGTTGTAGCTTCCGTAGGATGCTCCCAGTCCTCATCCAGGCTCTGCCACCGAGAGGGATTACAAAAGAAGGACAAAATATAAAACTATAGTAAAAATTCATTACTTTGCTAATGCTTCCCTCAGCTAAGACAGGAGGCAGCTCCACTGCTAAGCCTCCCCTGGAAGAAAGGTCCAATGTTTAGTAGCTTAAAGGCAGGGCCTGGTGACAATATTGTCTTGGGAACAGGGAGGGAGAAGAGCTGATGGACTTGGTGATGAACAAAGAGAATGACATCTAGATGCAGGCCCAAACACTGTGATTCAAGAGTCATTGCAACCTTTGGTGGTTTTACTCTTTTCTCCCAAAAGAGAATTTAGTGATAGATTAGTGTCACTAAAAGTTCCTTGCTCTGGCTTTATTAGCTTTGTTTTGAAGAGGGCAGTGGTACTAATAGGTGATCTCTAAGGTTGGTGTACTGTGGCAGCTTTAATTAGACAAAAACCTGTAAGTATGTGCATCAGTGATTTTCCTGCCTGAACTCTTCACCCTTATTCATTGTGAGTCTTTCTATTGATTGCCAAAAAGAAATATCTGAGGCTTAGTAGGTAAGGCTGTGATAGAGGCAACTCTCTCCCTGAAAATCTGTCCAGACTGATGATCTGGAGCTCCAGAGGGAACTGTTGTCTGTGCTGGGTGGTGATACAGGGGATAAGGAGCCAAGTGACTCTCTCGTGTGGGTCTGCCCAGGGGACTCTGAGCTTGGTTTCCCGGGATGTGGCTCCCGATCAGAGAGCACTGCGTGTGTCCCAAAGCAGGAGGAGTTTGTGTGAACGCTCTCTCGGATGCCCACTAGATGACAGTGCTGTCCCACAGACCCTCTCTTTGTGCTGGGAACTGGCTCTTCCACGGGGTAATTTCGCTGCACCCACAGTGGAGACGTCCAGGCTCTGCTGAAGGAAAAGCAATAATCATCACTTTTACCCTTCTTAAGGTTCCTGCTTTGTTTTTATTTTCCCCTCTGAACTGAGAGGCAATTTCCACATCAAATGTTGAACAGTTCAGTTCATTCATTCTGTTTAATTTGGGATTTTATGCCTGCATCACTTAAGAGAAATGAGACTAACAAAGTTGTGGCACCAGCGCTGAGGATGCATTTTGGGTGCCTTCACTGAGCTTCATTATTGGCAATTATAGCAGGTGTTTGAACCGTGAAAACTTGTTTGGAATAATACATAATGCTCTCTGCATGTAAAGATGTTTAGTACACTGCTCTGTCTTCATAGTGTCCCTCCATCATCTCACCTGATGCATGGATATGAGTCAAGGTACCCCCTGCTTATTATCCTCATTGCAACAAGGATTTGAGGGGTTGTTTTCCTACTTGGCTACTCATTACTGTCTCTGTGGGATCAATCTCCTGAAGGCTCTCATCACTTTGTAGCAGGATGTCCAGTGTTGTACCCTCCGGCTTCAGCATCAGTGTGGTTATGGTCAGGATGCCTCCACTGTTGGAGGAAAAACAATAGTCCAATAAAACATTCCTGTTGATCCTGAGACCTCTAAATCCCCTGGCGGCACTGCAGGGCTCTGGATGTGTTAATTCAATTTACAGCCCACAATAAGGCATCAGCAAGTGGTAATAGGGCTGTAAAGTAATCTTTATGTAAGCAAGTCTTTGCGGAGACTGCAGAAATTTGACAGGGTTTGCTCAAGAGACTCTAATTTTTTTAGTCATTAGTATTAATGGAAGAGAGTGCTGCACTTCATAGCTTGGTATTTCCTCTCCATGACACCCTCCCCACCAGGCTGGACAGCACGCTGGTTAATGTGGAATGATGAAATGGAAGCTGGAGCAGAGTGGTCCTTCCATGGTATCCGCTGGCAGGACTTCCCCTCAGAGCCAGCCAGATGGACTGAGTGGATGTGGCAGCTCAGGCTCACAAACAAACTCGGCTCCATCTGGCTGGGAGATGGATTTCATTCCCAGTGATGTAATTCTCGCCCCAAGCTCCCTCTCCACCATCCATCTTTCCCTCACTCTGTTCCTTTCTCTGGCGGGGAAGAGGCAGGGCTGTGCTGTGCCCCTGGAGAGCTCCTGCTCCTCCTGGAGCCTTCTCTGGGGGTTACATCCTCACAGGGGCTGGTGCAAGGACCTGGGCAGGAGCCTTGGAGCCCACCTGCACCAAAATTCCTCACATGAGTGAAAATACAGTATTTCGTGTCTTCAGGTGCTGATGGCCAAGTGAGCCAAGTGAAAGCAGATTCACCCCAATGTATATGAACAGACTGGGCAGTGGGAATGAGCCTGCAGTTAGAGTTTGCACAATGAGCTTTTCCAGCAGTATGACCATCACTCTAAAGGGATGTGGATAGCCTCAGAGATGGAAAAACAACTTCTTTCCAGTACAGCTGGTCCTGGCTATGTTGGCTGCCTCCCTTAGGGCTTTTACTCACATCTCTTATTTCATACAACCTTTTGTTTTTCTCTCTTTTTTTTTTTAAATTTTACTTATTCCCTCCAGCATTAAATATTTACCTCTTGTTCAGCTGAGAGCACAATTTGGGCATGCTGGAACTCATGTCAAATTTCTAAATTGCCACTGGTGAAACAGCGCTGGCATTAAAACAAAATGCCTTGCATCTGTTTGTGGCTATCTGTAGTCTTTTAATTATCTGGCTAACATATTGCATGGGAGAGAGCTGGTCTGCCTGGGGCAAGGTTAAAGATTATTTGGTTTTCTGTCTTTAAACAACAGATTCCAAAAAGGAGAAACCAAAATGCACTGTTGTGACCTCAGCTTCTCAGCTCATATACTGGATACATCTATTTGTGCTGATAGTGCCCCGGTCTAACTCAGAATGCATCTAATGAAATGCCATATAAATTATTTAAGATTGATTTTAATTAAAGCCAGACCTCTGACAAGGCAAAAGTCATATGTATTGTGTTAGCTGGATGGAGGGCACTTGTGGACTCGTTGCTGTGTTGTGCTCAATACCTCTTGGCTCAACTCAGCCCCCAGCTGCATCATCTTGTGAACACAAAATGTGAAAAAATCCTTGTTAAATTTGCTCCTAAGATCATTCATATTCCTTCTGGAGTCGGCAGGAGCTCTGTCCCTGCTCTCAGCATCCCAGAGCTGGTGGCTTTGTGGCTCCCCTGTAGGTGCTGCTGTGTTCTGGCTGCAGCAGGGCCCCTTGCTTCCCAGTGCCTTCAGTGACGTGAGCTCGGCAGAGGTGAAAGATCTCAGGACATCCATGCAGGCTCCTCTTGCAGTGCTCCCCTGTGGTGGTTGTACACAGAGTTTGTACAACTCTTCAGGCCTCTGTGAAGGTCCCAAAGCAGCTACAGGAATGGGAACAGGTCTGTTGTTGTGCCCTGAGGGAGCAGCACCTCACCTGCTGCTGGCCTTCCCTTCCCATCGTAGCAGGGGATGTGTTCTCACGGTGACCTGGCAGAATCAATCGCTGTCTTTGAAGGAGTAATATATATATTTATATAACACAGAGGAAAGCATTTCAGTTCAAAGCTTGGCATAAATAATACATTAGGTTTCCTGCCTAAGATGTGGTTTACCATCATGCTGAGACACAAATGTAAGAGGGAGGAGAAACCTATTATACAGAGCTCAGCAGGCTTCCATCTTGTTACTTATACATAAACTGAGGGTAGGTTGTCCCTCTATTCACATTATGAGGTGATTAGCATGTTGTTTAACATCAATTATGCATGTTCCATGTTTACAGGCATGTTAAATTATGCAAGCTGTAGCCTTTACACTTTTTATTTAATTTGTTTGGGGGGGGTGGAACCAACAGCAAAACAAACCTTTTAGTTTGATGGCCTTCCCTCCCTTTCCTATTTACTTCCTGGCTTTTACCTCTGAGCAATGTCAGTGAGAGAGATGCTCCCCCATCTCTTTCTGTCATGCCCCATCTCTTGGGGACATGTAGCAGAAGATCTGTGGAAAATGTATCTTGTAGCAAAGTAAAGACTCTTGGGCTGCAAGTTTTTTCTCTACTTTACAGTAAACTTAAAAGAAAAATTAAATATGAGCATAGGTGGATCCAGAAATGCTTGCTGAAAAATGCTTGCCTTGAGTGCCAGACACAGGCTGGACCTTGCCCTTCCTAGGGCAGCTAAGTTGTTTTGAAGCATGGAATACTTGAACTTACATAGGTTCTCAAGCCCTTGAACCCTGTGCTGTGTTTAAGGGTCCTGTTTCCACTTTCAGGAGTACCTTTGCACAGGTACTCATGGGAAAGTGTCTTCCCTGCCACCTTAACCTCACTCTGCTCGGGTCTGGTGAAGTGGGCACCTGACCTCTGAGTACATGGGTGCTTCTGAGCTGTGATGTGTGTTTCCCTGATGATTAAATTACATTTGCTGGTCATCCTGGTGTTTCATCTGAAGGGAGAGGAATGCTCACGTCCTAGAAAACCAGGCTACAAACTCACAGAGGAAATGGATTTTCTTTTCAGCTCTTTACTCCAACTGAGAGAGTCTTTCAACTTGCGGAAAGACAAGTTTGGAAAGAGATATGGGGGTGGGGGTAAATGCAGTGTCTGAAAGAGTCCATCCTCCATGGCTTCCTACAGTGATAAAGCACAAAATACTTCTCTGCACAACTTTAAGACTTGAAATAAAAACCACAAGCTACAGCTATGTTGTGCTGTAAGAAAAGAGCAGGAGGGCCTGAAGTCATGCTGGAGGTCATAGGTCCCTGCAACAGCAGCAGCTTAGTGAGCTGAAATTCCCAGCTGAGGACCTAAGAAGAGAAACACATCCTCTGTTATGAAAAAATCACCGAAGGGCAGGAAAAGACACAAAATCTGGTGATGTGTTTTAACCCTTGGTGTGCACACAGAATGAATCCACTGGGAATCAATCCCACATCCTGCTTCATGATGTCGAGGTGCTCACATGTGAGGGCTCTGTGAAACAAGAGCTTTATGTATCTTCTTTTTAAACCCTGGCCAGAAACATGATGAGCACAGTGCTGTGAGGCCATGGTGGAATGGTTACAGGCACAGAACCCTGCCTGTGGGACCAGTAGTTCGAGCAGAAAATACCTGGCTGCTACTGTCTTCAGCTAACCTGAGTCCCCAAAGGCACCCCAAGAGCATTAAGATAAGATGTGGGTTTGCATCCTGTGCTTTTTGCCATAACCAAGCAGTCCTTGGAACCTGATCTTGCTCCTGAGGCTTTGTGCAGTTACTGAGCTGCTGCCCACCCCAGGACTGGTTCAAACCCTGACAACAGGGACATGTCAGTATGAGGCTCATTGTTTGATGCCTTTCCCTGGTCTTAAAATGAAAACCAAAACACCGTTTATGAGGAAAAGGGGTTTTTACCTCAGTATTTATTTCAGGATCTTGGGGTACAGCACTTTGTCCAGGTGGAATGCCCCGAAAATGTATGCACTTCATTACACTGAAATACACACAATTATAGGCTTTTCAAAATTAACATATTTATTAAATATTTCTTAATGAAAGGTTTGAGTGAACTCTTCATTTTGAGGAACCTTTGTTCTTTGATGGGCTTGTTTTAGTTTACAAAAATATGTTTTGGAGAGGACCTTGGTGTCTGGGGCTTCCAGACTGTTTGGTCTCCTGGTTTAACAGTACAGTGGGTCTCAGCTGAGTTACCAGACTTGGAAAGTTACAAGTATGTAGTCTAAAAGCACTAAGAATACATAAAACTATATAAAAGAGTATGTAAGAGTGGTATAAAAGAAAAAGCAAAAAATCATTCTGGCATCAGTTAGTGCTATGGACACTTAACTAATTTTTTTTTTTCAAAGAGGTAGAGAATCCATTTTATTCAGGGCCAAACCCAGTTAGGCCTGACCTTTATTTAATTGTGTCAGATGCAGCTCCCCAAGGTACTAGCAGGAGGGTTGGGCACTGCAACGATTCCTCACTCAATATTTCAGTATTGCAGGTTTTTGGCGAACAGATGAAAAGGAATGTGATGCTAACAACCTGCTTTACTATCAGCATAAAATCCATAATAGGAACGGGTCAGAAATTGAGTCCTAATGCACACAAAGAGCTTGTAATCTCAAAAACAATCTGTGTAGCACCAGGGAGAGTGCTTCAGGCTGTGATTCAGTAAGGAGAAGCCCGGGTGTCCAACATGATTCATCGTGGTCACAGGTATTAAACAGGGAGCAGGATCAGCAGTGGAGCAGATTCAGAATCTCATTTTCCTGACAGGCTGCATGTACATGCTGTGCAGTCAGCAAACATACACCTGTCTGGGTAATAGCTAAAGAGAGAGATACACACATCCCAGAAACAGATGGGGAGCCTCATAAAGTAAGTTTATGGAAAGGCAAGATTAAGCTGGAGAGGCAACAAAATGCTCCAGGAACTTAAATGAGAAATATATGTTGGCAACGGGACAGTGCTTAGAAAGAACAGAAAAATCAATTGTTGTTTAGCTGCAGCAGAGGATATGGATCATTTAGCAAGGGCTTGTAGAAAATATCCCAAGAATAGTAACAGCACTTCCAAAGACCTCAAAGAAACCAGTTATTCCATGAGTTACACTTCCCAGTGACGTGAACCGCCTGCCCTGGTGGGCAGAGGGCAAACCTCCTGAACCAGATTGGACAGGGACTAGAATATATCAGAGTTTATTTTGCCGTGTGAGAGGCTAACAGCAAGGCATCTCTCAGGACCTGGAGATCTGAAATTTGTATTGTGTCCCCCGTATTTTGTAAAAATTATTTCAAATATGAAACAGCTTTTGAGGGAAAAATTCTTATTTTATGAGAGCTGTATCTTCGGGACTCGCTTCTGTGACATCTGTTAGATCTAAGGCAATTACTGATAATTTCAGTGTATTGAGCAGAGTTTGGAGGTCTGCTGACACGTATTTATTTTTCAAAGAAAGCGTGGTTTGAAGTGATTTTATGTTGTGATCTATACCAATAATTACCACCTTACCTGCATGATGTACCTTCACATGCATTTCATAGTGGCTCTTTACCCTTTATTGTGTTTATGATAATCTGAACCTCTTTGCTCTAACAGGATTGTGAGGGATTTGGTAAATTTGAGACACTGTAGGGCTGTGCAGGGTCTCTGTTACTCAACAGCACCTCAGTGCTGCTGTAGAAGCAAATAGGAGCAGTGATGATGCAGAATTATTCTTATGAATTACCTGCATAGATACGTGCCAGGCTGTGTGTGCAAACCAAATATCGAAGGACAACAAACATTAGAGACTTTCATACTGCTCTGAGAAAAACACATCTTGAATTTGAGCCAAGCATTTGTGGAAGTAAAGGAAAAAAAAACCAAACCCATGAGTGTGTGCCTTTGATAAGCAGCAAGATTTCTTTATTTTGTCTGTATTCCTCAGCTGCATTTGTTTGTTTGGAAGTTTGTATCTAAGGAACTGAAAATCATCAGTAGTGGCCCAAATGGTTCAAATACTAAAACTCTGTTTTCAGTTTGCTCCCTGAGAGTGCTGTGCTGCTCTCGAGTCCTTTCAGTTCCTCACTCCTACCTAAGCTGACAGAAGTCAGTTCTTCAGTCTCTTTTCATGCATTTGCTTTTGACCAGAGCACTGCAGGACATCATCCAAGTCGCTCTCCTCAGTGACTTGTGAGTCTCTGTGTTCTCCATTACATTTTTATCAAATACTGTAGATGCTGATTATCTGTGGTTTACAGCACTGGGCTATTTATGAGTTTTGCTAGCAACAAATTCCTGGGTGCACCTGGAGAAGGAGCACATCCAGGCAAAGTTTTGCCTGATCCAGGTTATAAATTAAAAATAGGCTTATTAAATTGCTGAATCTATTTTCTGCCATTGGAACATTCTATACACATGAATAATTAAGAATTAGTTCAAGTTCATGGTATACAAAACTCTCTAGAAGCTGTGGTGTTTCATGACTGTCTTTTAGCACAATGTGAAAGAAAATACTGTTTTGGTTTTTTTTTTTAAGTCCCAAGCTGAAAAGAAAACCAGAATCTTAGAGATACAAATGATCTATGAAGTGCAAATGCTGTGGATCCTGGGACAAGAGGTTTTTTATGTGATATTTAAATTCATAGTTATGAAAATATTTTAGTCTGTTTTTTAAGATAGTTGCTAGTTTGGTTTCAAACCATAAAATTCAGAATTCATCCATGTATGAAGATGGTTACATAAGAATGCACATGTGCCTGTGTGTCTGTGGAGGTCACGTGAGAATGTCCATCGTGTTTCTGGAGCTGTTCCCTGGAGCACCCTGACAGCTACAGCACGAAATAACGTAGTGAGAACTTGCTTTGATTTTATTTCCGGTGTCTGCATAAGGTACTCTGGGTTTTTGTATTTTAATGATGCATCTCCTACTTTTCTGCCCCTTTCCCAAGCATTTAACCTCTCTGAGATTCTTTTCCTGGCTGATCTACCTTTGCTCAAAGGCACCTCTGCTCTGAAAAAAACCTCCCAATAAAGTGAGAAGAGGATGAGTTAGATTTAGGTATTACAGAGAGCAAAAGGTTCTTCAGAGCAATAAAAGTCTGGGATTTTTTTGGTGGCTCTTGTGTTTTCTAATTGACATTTACCAAATGTCCTTGCACTCAATCCAGACTTTTTAAATCACCTTTGCCTAATCTGTAGTTTATTATTACAGGCTTGTGGGCTTTTCAAGGACTTTTCAATAATTATTGGTGGAACTGGGGGGGAAATGAGACAAAGAAATGGAGAAGAATCAGAGGGTTGAATGAAAGGTGTTGGTAATGGCATTGGGGATGTATGACTGAGAGTCATGGCTCAAGGTCCTCAAGAATGAATGAAATCTGTCTTGTCCCTTCAGGACTTAAAGGGGTCTATATTGGAAGGTGCAGCTGCAGTGATACTTGGTGAGCTTTTTCGGGTGTGTGAGTGTGTGGTGATGCTTCATTCAGGACAGGATTTGTGACAAGCATAAGGGGTCACTGTAGTATAGATCTGTGGTATAACACAGCTGCTTAGCCTTACCTAATTCAGTGTAAAATGCACTTTCTCCTGCTGATGAGTCCTGTTTAACCTTTCCTGTATAGCACCCAAATTAGGAGCAGTGTAATAGACTAGTGAGAAGTTCTCTAGGCTAAGGATGAGCAAAGATCCCTTTGGGGGCTCGAGTCTACAATTGCTTTTCGCCTTTTGCTGTGAAGTACAGGTACTGCTGCTTTCTAAGATCTCATGGAAATGGGGCCCCAGAAATTTTAGAGAGAGGCTGTTTCTGCTTATGGATTACAAGAAATTCATACATTCATTACAAGGCATTCATGTGCCTCTCTGTGCATTGCCACATTCCTGTGCCCAAACCTTGACCCTTGTATGGGTCTGTTGTGCCAGGAAGGAGCAAAACCTGTGCCTCCATTTTTTTCATGTACCCGAAAACCACAGGTGACTCCTCTGTAAAAAACATATAAAAATGCAAGTGATAGAACAACAGAACTAAGAAGTAGGCTAAGGCCAAAGCATTCTTGATAAAAACACGGGAGAGCTGATCTACAAATACATTATTTCTGGGTTTCTCCTTAAAGAGCAGAACACACCATCGGGTTCTTGTTTTAGAGCTTTCTTCCCTTTTCTGTTCTTTTCCTAGGTAAGTGTCATTTGCAGCATGCAGCAGTGCACTTTGCCTCCCAGTGGATTGTCCTTAGGCAAGACAAACTTTAATTGTCTTATTTTTGAGCCACATGCACTGTAGCCTTGCTCCCTGCTGTAAAACAGCTCCCAGCTTAGCTTTGCACGTCAGCGTTTCCTTGGTGTTCTGATGTCCTCGGCATCTGCTGCTGATTCCTCAAGGCAGCGTAAAAAGGAAAAAACCATGCCTTGCTTGTGGAGTCTCTTTTGTTCGTTGTGTTTGTGCTGCTGACACTCTTATTCCCGAGAACTGCCCGGAATCTTGTGTGGGCACTTGATAAGTGCGTGTGAAATGTGCCTGTTGTGATCCGATCAGACCCGCTCAGGTTTCGTTCCGCTCCAGCGGCTGAATCCTCACCCAGGGAGCTGCATGTGTCACTGTGACACACCGGCTTGATGCTGATATAGAACCATGTGAATCACGCCAGAATAAACCCAGTTAGCGCGTTAGTCAATCTGACCTTTGTGGTTTGGTGGCCTGGGGAGACAGCAGCTGCGCTCGTACAGGTGTCTCAGTAGTCATCACAATTTTCCATTCCCTTTTTCTTTGGGAGAGAGGGGAGTCTGAGGATATTTGAAAAATGAAGCCTATAGAAGAAACAAACAAACTGCCTGCTTTGGTATTAGAGTCATCAATCTTGGTCAGGCATTGTTGCCAAAGGAGAACTAGGCTGGAGAAATATGCCTGTCAGTATTCAATCATTACGTCCATTAGATACTGGCTGGCATTGATACATATTAAATAAAGGAGCGTGAGTTGTAGCTGCTCCAGTTTTCTCTGTGTGGAACACCCAATACAGTGATAACGGGATGAAAACGCTCTCAGCAGCTCGTTTATTTATGTGTACATGGGAAAGGGGATTGGCAGCTGGGCAGGCTCTAACACTGTAAAGAAGAAATTTGGTTATGTGCCAGGAGATCTGTAGTCACAATCAACAAGTTCTCAAGCATTCAGCTCAGGAAGAGTGAAGGCGTGGAGCTGGGACCAGCTGAAGCATTTGCAAAGTGATAGGAGCAATATTTTTTTATATATATTCAGGAGAGGAATAGTGATGAAGTGACTTAGAAGTCAATGGAAGGCTTAGAAACTCATAGGAGGAAGTTGATAGCTATTGATAAAGCTCCATAGGAATTACACCTGCAGATGTGGCTTCATTCCCCTCAAGCTCAAAAGAGTAGTGGGAGGGAGGATCAGATTGGTCTGGGCGAGAGAAGAATTAAGTTAATGGGCTCGGTTCTCTTTTGCTCTGAAGCCCCTGCAGCAATAGGAACCAGCTGTGCCAGCAGCCCCTGCTGTGTGGTGATACAGAACAGCACGGAGGGGCCAGCAAAGACAGCAGAAGTCTTCAAGCTCAATTGCAGGCTCATAGGATGGACTTGGTTTCCTACTAACAAGGCAAATTTTATAACATGGTGACTGCTCCAAAGAAATGTCTTTCTGGCATGTGCATTGTAGCTGTTTTAGAAACAGACACGCAGATACAGGAGCCTGTGCCCACAGAATTGCCTCCCTTGCAGGGAACATAGCTCACACCGGTGATAGATGTACCAAAGGTGACCTGCTTCCTTCTCAGCATGCTTCAAGGCTTTAAAAGTGCAGTATTACCTTTCAAAAGCTTTCCATGGCTTCCTTGATGCTGCAGCTCTGGGTGATAGCAATCCTTGGCTAGAGAAAGGCAAAGGTCTGAGAGCACAGCTGTTCCTCTCCACAGAGCAGACTGAAAGCACTGTAGTTAAAAAGCAGAATTTTTCCTTTTGAAAAATGGAAGAAAACATTTCTGAAGTCCTGATCACCGTGAACAGAAATACCTCATTCCTGCAGAGCCAGGTGGGAGCTGTGCTTTGAAGCCTTGTGCTTCCATCTCTCTTGCAGGTTTCTCATCATGTCGTGTCTCAGCCCAGCCAAGGGCTGCAGAAATCAAAGCAGGGATGGGACCCTGCCCAGCAAACCCAGCAGAGCCAGGCAGCATGTACCTTAAAGTGAGGTATTCTACTGACAGCAGCAGTGCTCCTGCCTCTCAGCGTGACAGAACAGAGGACCACGAGGCAACTGTGTCATTGCCTGGGTGTCTCTTTCACTGTATGGAGCTCTTCAGTGCTCAGGATCCCAATTTGATTTCGTCAGACCCTCCATCTAGATTACTAAAACTGACAGTGCAGAGGATGTCAGCTGTGCCCATGAATTTAATGAGCATCATCTGTCCTAACTACACTTTTTTACTCTAAACTTCATCTTTTCTCTCTAGCCCAGCAATGTTTGTGCTTCTTCCATGCTCACTTTGTTGCTGGACCTTTATGTAGCTCTTCCTTAATTTGTTTTCATATCTTATGGAACATTAAGTTTTATTTGCCAGGACCTAAAATATACATATCTCAGGTAATAACATTGTTTGCCAGCGTCACTGTGGACCCTCTTCTGTTCCCACTGACCAGCAGGAGCACTGGTTCCTCTATTACTTGTGCATCCTATGTAAGATTAATGTACCTCTTCCCCTCAAACCATTTTCTAACATAAAAAACCCTTCTGTTTCACAAAGCACAATTTCTCCTCTTTAACAGGTTCACATTTTGGCTTTTATTTTTCTTCTTCATTCTACTTTCCATTCCGCAGTGCTGAAGCTTTGCAAAACATACAGAACTGGTTGGCTTTGACAAAGGGGAATTTGGAAATGCCTCTGAAGACTGAGCTGTGGGCAATTTCATTCCACACAAGTGTGTCTGGCTGTGCCTCCTGACAGCTGGATGCCAGGGAAGCCTAACCCCAAACTAGATGTTAGAACTGTTATTTCCTGACTGCAAGTCTGCCAAGGAGATACCAGATGTGTTAAATTTCATTGCTCATGATCCTCATGTGTGTGAGCAGCTACAGAGCCTCATATGTTTCAGACATGACTGGGTGGGGCCCAAGATGCTGTTATTTTGTTCTTTTTTTTGCCCCTGTGAACCCCCATAAAGGCAGGTATAATGTGCTTTTTGATCTCTGTAAAACATCTTGACATCTCAAGATGGAATTTTCTCCAGTGCACTCTGCTGCTTTCCCCAGTTTTAGAAAACCTTCATCTTAATCCCCTTATCCGAAATACATGAGACTAAGCAGTGGATTTTGATATATTCTAGTGGTGGGTTGACCCTTGGCTGGTTGCCAGGCTGTTCTCTCACTCCCCCTCAGCAGGATGATGGTAGGGAGAAAAGATAAAAAATCTTGTGATCAAGACTAATATTAGTTACCATCAGGAGCAAAACAGACCCGACTTGGAGAAAACGAATTTAAATTTACTGCTAATTGCCATAGGTTTGGATAGTGGTAAACAAATAAATTAAAGGAATACATGCAGGGAATGAGGCTCTCCTCTGTTTTCACAGTTTTGTCTCTCCATCCTCCTCACAGCCTGGATCAGGCTCCCTAACAGCAATCAAGGAATCTTTGGACACTGAAGAAACAGCTTTTATCTGCACTCAGCACCAGGCACTGCCTAAGTGACAGCTGGAAAGAAGTGCCGAGACTGAGTGGATAAACTAGGGAACTTCAGGCCCCCGGGAACCCATTTCATATTTACTTCCAGCTCCGTTTCAGAACATACGGCTCAAATTCCTGGTGTTGTCCTCGGGATGGGAGAGAGGGAGTCAGTCCAGTCCAATTTGAGGCAGCTCAGGATGATTTGTCAGGCTCCCTTCCCTGGCTGTTACTCTCCAGCTGTCTCCGGAGCCGAGCGTGGGGAATGACGTGGAGGCTCCAGGCTGTCATGAGCACTCAGCGTCCTGTGGCAGTTCTCTGACGGGCTTCACTTGTGTTGTACCTGAGCTAAATCCCCTTCTGCCCACGGTGAGGGTTGTCATCCATCAAATTGGAGCGACTCGTGTTGGCAGGGAGGTGAATGGTCTTCACTGAGTGAAAAAAATATAGGTAAATGCTGGGTTTGCACGTGGGCTTTGGTCTGTCTTGTGAGCAGTGAAATTCTTGCCACAAAGTGAGAGAGAAGGGGTATTTACAAGATATACGGGGTGTGTTGAGTGTTATGCCCTCACAGAGTGAGTCAGTACAGTGCCAGTGTCTTCCTAACCAAAACAACTTGAGGTTGGACCAACTATTGACCAGCAAAGAGATTCAGGTGTTCTCTCCAATACTGGGAAAGATTTTTGTGCCAAGATGCTGCTGGATGGATAAGATTCCACAGCACTGGCTTGGTTAGATGGAGAAATGTTCCTCTTACGGTTATTGCAGTTGTGAAAACCAGCACTGAGCTGTTGGAGCTGAGGCCACCAAAGCCCCCTGGTAGGGTTTATTAGTTTCTCCAAATTTTCATTATTTTCAGTGAATGATTCCTCAGACTGACTTGGTTAAAAAAAATTCAGGCCAAGTAGTAATTTCAAAGGTCTATAGGATAATGTGCCGAGGGCAGGGGCTCTAGGAGGTTTTCCCTGAAATAAACAAATGCATCCATCCTTGGTGAGTGGCAGCTGAAAGCAGCCCTTGTGCATGATTTCCTCCTCCCTTTGTTTTGAAACACGTGTTGACTCATGGGAAATCTGAGTCAAGTTTTGACTCATGGGTTTACTCTGGTAAATTTTACATCCTCCTGGTTTCTGGACTGGAGCAGCTGTGCTGGGGAGAAGTGCAGCTCTGCACCCAGGTTTTTCCTGGAGTAACTGTCCTGGGGGATGCAGAGCTCTGGTCCTGCAGGTGCACGAGCAAGGCTGTCAGTCTTAAAGGATTACTCTGCTATTTGGCCACCTCTTTGTAGACTTTGTATACTTTAGAAGCAGAGAACTGGGAGAGAGATTTATAGTTAATTAAGGACTTCATAATCTAATCTTACCTTTTATTATAATTCAAGCTAATGAGCTCTACTCAGTCATTCACGTACTGAGGCCAGGCCTTTGACAGAGGGCTCCAGCTCTGACTGAAAGATGCAGCTGAATTCACCACATCCCGCTCAATTATGATCATGAATAATTTGCTTATGATATTCGAGGATGCTTGCAGGGTACGAGAAATTCATCTTTGTGTCTGGCTTCCCTGAAGAATATTCCCCATTTCCTGAAAATACAGCAGCTTGTGCTGGATGTGCTCTGCCTCTCTCCTTGTCATTCATTATAGCCCTGCTGAAACGTTTCCGGTGGTGAAGCAGAAGCAGAAATGTGCTGCAAAAGTGCCTGTCTTGAATTGCATCTGCTGAAATGGACATTTTAGTGAACTGCCCAATGTCTGGAAATTATTCATGCTGACTATTTGGGAAATGCTTTCAAATAATGAAAAATTTGCTGGAATCAGAGAATGCTCATGAAAGAGTAATGATGGTAGAGAGGACCTTTTCTTTTACCTCCCCCCCATTTATGTTTCAGCATTAGGTCTCTGGTTTGTATATCTGCTTTTGAAGTTACTGCATCAATGCTGATTTGTTCCAGAGGAGAATTAGCTTTGGAATAATTTTTGGGAGTATATTATATTTAAGGGCATGGAAAGGAAGAGGGGACAAACCCACCTATTATCTTCAGGAAAATAGAAGATTTTCCTTCTCTTATTTAACTTCTGATTTCCCATTTTTACTTTTGTCTTACTTTACCACTGCATTTTCTTTGTAGGGGTTAATTAAGGCTATGCTATTACTGGAAGTTATTTCCTTCTCATAATTAGAATGTGATGTTCATTTTCTTAGCCTGTTTTATTCGGGTCAGTATTCATTTCAGTGCTTAATCATTTCTGCTCCTGTCTGCTTATAATTTGGCCACTTGCAAGAAGCATTGCCCTGGTATTGGTGTTGGTTTGTTGCTGCAGAGTACAATCAGCTTTGCTCTGGGTTACGCTGGGCCTGTCGATGGAGGAATCTGATTTTTAGGATAACAAGTACTCAACCTTTGAACCAGGGATTATCTCCTTAACCTGGCACCTGTGGGAAATGTGGATACATGGAGCTGTGTATCATATGAAACTCTTGATGGCCTTATGGTTTAAGATAGGCTGGGGTCAAACAGTATCTATTGAGAGCTGCCTGGGAAGGCATTTCTAAAGAAATCTGAGCCAGAAGAGCCCAATTCTGGAGAGAAGGGAAGTCCTAAATAAATTGTGGCAAGGCTGGAACTGTGGCTGAGAGCTGAGCTGTGGTGATAGGATTTGGGCATCCAGCAGGAAAATCTAAAGTATGGAGCCTCAGCTGAAGGTGCCCTGGTGGAGTCATGGCCATGGCAGGGGCTCAGTGTCCAGGGGAAAGTGTTGGGTGAATCTGAGAGTTGATGAAGCTGATGCTGGGGCTGAATCCTGTGTGTGTGTGAAACCTGTGCTGCCTGTGACTGCAAAGGGCCTTGTTGATCAAATTGTGGGATTTCTGTGTCAGAGAGTTAAGTGCTGCTTGGCACAGTTTGTTTCATTGTCCATAATGATAGGCTGGACTGCCACGCATTTCCAGCTGTTCTTTTTTCACCCTGAGCCTTGTTTGAAAGGATTGGTGTAGCTTGGCTGATAACTGTGGAGCAGAAAGAAAATGGTTTCTTAAAAATAGCTGAGCCTACACTAGGGAGCTCATTATTTCCACTGTACTGAAAGACACTCCATTCACCAAGACAGGCTTCCATCAAAGAAACCATCAGTGCAGTCTGCCATCATCTCTTAGAATACCTTGTTCTCTTCTCCATAATTAAAATACAGGAAGGTCTATTTATTACCCCCCTGGCAGTGCATTCCCTCCTGCTTGGTTTATGCAGTCCTGCTGAGCACAGGGCCAAATGCTGCCAGGGAATTCTCCATGAGAGGCCCTGAGATGGGTACATGAGGGAATTGTAATTCCTCAGGAAAGGTAAAAGTGTCTTTGGGTTGTTACAGGGCAGCTGCAAATACATCATTTCAATTCTTGCATCATAAACCACTCATTCCCATTTTACACCATATTGCAGAGGGTAGAGTTAAATGGATGTAAGTTAGCATTACATGTGTTTCTGCACTGTTTGAAGCCACGCAGTCTTGTCACTGTTTGATTTCCTTGGCTTTACCAGTCACCAAGGGATGCAGCATTCTGTGAAACCAGATGGAGTGTGTGTGAACTGCTGGACTAACCTCCCAAGCAGATTTAATGGATGACAAATATTGAGCATAAGTGAAAAATGCTGCTCCATTGTGGTAGACAAAACCTAAACAGATCTGGAACTCCACTGTGATCTCCCAGCTTCTGCTGTCTTACTATGCAATTTAGCTTTTAACATCCTAGAGATGAAATTGTCTGCAGTATAAACTAGAGGGTGCCCATTTAAATACTCGTCATGGCATGGAACAATTCTTCAACACTTATTTCTCTAGAAATCAGAAAGTCAGTGCTAAAAGAATATATCTCCCCACCCTCCCCCCCCCCCCCCCTTTTTTTTTTCTAAGTAGAATTCATTGGTTGATCTCTTTCATAAGCAGATAGTGGAGCTAATGAAGATAGAAACCAAGTTTTTCTTGACACAGCTGACTGGGCTAAGTATGATTTATTTGCAGTATAGCAGCAGCCCATTTTCTTTGCATACATGTACTTTGCATACTGTTATTGCTGCAAAGTTCTCACAATTAAACTTTGAAAATGAGGCATACATATTTAAATGACAAGTACCTGCAGAAAGTGATGCTTTAAATGGCTACCTAGAAACAGAGACCAGACAGGAATAAAGGAATAAAGGAGGGATTGATTTGAAAGGCCTTCAGAGGTACACTCTGGGCTCCAGAGGCTCCTGCCTCAGTGCATCCCAAAATGGACAATGACAGCTCATGAGTTCTTCCCACTTTGATATCAGCATCAATTGCCCAAGCAGAAGCCAGGCAAGGATGGAATTTGCCCAAGCTTGCCCCCCTCTCCCCAAGATGAAGGTTTGCAGTTGTTGGGCCCAGGAGGGTCTGGGTGTCCTTGGAGAGGGAGCTGGAGAGGCTTTGTTATGTCAGTGTGAGCATGAGAGAACAGCACTGAATGAGCTCCAGGGAACTGCAGAGTTCCACTGGGCACTGCAGGGTTGGAAAAATATAAAAGTTAAAACCTAAGGCATCAAAAGGACTGACTAGATGTGCACTGAGAATAAGCTCAAAGCATCAGTAGGTTCTTGTCCTGCTAAGTTTGCTAAGGCACAAATGGAGAGGGGAAAGAATGGATTGAAAAGGATGAAACATACAGTTTGTATTCTGGAAACAAGAAGTTCACAGAAGTAACCTCTAAGTACAGTAGAACTGGAAGGTGACATGGCCAAAAGTAAGTTCTGTTGTCCATAGTGACAAAATTGCCACTGCTAAGGAATGCAGTAATGCCAGTGGTGAAATTTACCTTGTGTTGATTAATTATTCTCTCCAAATGCCATCTCAATCCAATTAACCATCCTTTTATTTCTCAGTGTCATGTTTTGTCCCTACAAAATGCAGCAATATGTACATTTCTAAAGTGGTACATTGTGCTAACCTGCACTGCTCCCTTTTCTGACACTCTAGAGTGGCAAGAATTTGACATGAAAGAAGAGCATATGGTTTTTTCCACTAAAATGTTCCCCAGAGAGCCTTTCCCGAAATGGGAATCCACCATCCAGCTCTCATTTTTCAACTACCCATGTAGCTGCACTTATCTTTTGTAAGCTGCAGTTTTCCACCAGGAGAGCACTGCCTGTTTTCATGCTGGGTAAATGGCCCAGATGCCAGTCCCAGAGATGAGTGCTGGCACAGCGAGGCCAGGACCTGCCTGTTAATGGTCCCAAGGGCAGACAATTCCCAATTTCCAGCAGGGAATCTACGAGACCCTGTTGGCAGGGCAGGCTGTGTCTGGCTGGGTCTGCTTTGCAGAGAGGCTGTTCCTGGGGGCATCTGTGTGGTGAGGAAGGAAATGCCAAGGACATCATTGCATTGTGAGCTTTGGGAGAAAACTGTTCACATCTGTTCCAGAAATGGGCTTCCAAATGGCTCCCTCCTTCGGATGTCAGTCTGTGCTCCCTGGGCTCTCTGCAGAGCACTGATTTCCCAGGCACGTGTGAACCCCAGGCTAATGAGATGTGATCCCAGAAACATGGGGCAGGTGTGTCTGGCTGTGATAGAAAATGACAGAGTTGGACAGAAAGAGCTAGCTATAATTTTTAATATTTTTTTTTCTCGCCTTCTCTTTCCCCTCTCTGGCTTTGTTCTCCATACCCTTGGAGGGTGTGGAGCTTAAAATGAGACCTTTGTCTCCCAGAGCTCCCTTTTCAGATGTGAGTGGAAAAAACCACACTCTTTTTTTGTAGCATAGAAGAGGAAAATACATTATTTTTCTTTGCAGATAGGCCAGACTGCCTTGCTTACACCTTCCCCTCACTGAGTTATTACAGAAAGTGGTATCTGTGGTGTGAATAATGCTGTGCTCCTGCCAAAAGGCACACAACACATTGGCTATAGATCTCATAAATGTCAGAGGTATATAAGGAAGGTAATCGGTGATAGTTCAAATCCAGAAAACAAAAGGGCTGAAGTGCAAAATTTGGCTTTGTTGATGTTCGGCTTGAACTTTTATAGACTTCTGAGAAACGGCCGTTCTTGAAAAGCAAATTGCGATTACAGTTTAGCCCTGATTTATTGCACCTCCTTAACGAGGAAGTTTCACTGCGTGCTCCGTGGGCTGGTACTGAAATGCAGCATTAAATCTCCCAGGGACTCTTAGCACCCCACGCTGAGCCAGGCCTCTCATCTGCACTCACTCTCTTACCCGAGAGAAACTGCAGGCAGAAAGATTCTGAGGCAATTTTGGAACAGTACCGAGCAGACACTGGGTGCTCCTTGTGCTTTTCCTGACAGAAGTTCACCCAGTTAAACTTGGTCAAGTATTTCTATTTTTTCCTTGTTTATACACTAACAATTGTAGCCTGGCACTCAAGGTGTCTGTGAGGGGCCACTGGAAAATTCTTGGGCAATTCATGTTGCTCTTCTTTAATGTGAAGTAATTGTGTTCACTCAAACCCTTCTCAATGTTTGGGTGCTTTCAGTGCATTTCTGATCCTTCCTTTTCTTCCCTTTCTGTGGAAGAAAAACTAGAGAAACCTCCAGAGTGTCTCAGTCCTTTAGTGAAAAGAAAATCTCAGGAAAGGCACCCAGCCTTTGGTTTTTTTCTGGCTAAATGAAATGTAGAAATCTCATGGAATGTGTAATGGGTTCAGTTATTCTGGGAGGAATTTCCCTAATGTTTCATTTCATATCCTTGTGTTCTACCAGGCAATGCACTCCACCAAAGGAAGCTGCTGAAAATGCAGCTGGGACTGCTCTTTGCTTGGTAGAAGAAACACTACAGTTTTTAAAAGTTTGGGTGAACAAAAAAAAAAAAAAAGAATTAAAATCAAAATGTTCCTGCAGGTGTTGTATTTTCAGGGTTAATTCTCCTGCTGGCCTCAGCAGCCTGCTCACTCTGGCTTGCTGAGCTAATGAGCAGGAGGAGAGTGGACTTGAAAGCAGCTCCTACAACTGGGGCACTGTCTTTACTCTTTGTGCACCTTGGAAACAAGGATGAAAAGGGAAAAAATCTTTTAATGATTTAACATAATTACTGTCTTTTCTTCATTTTTAAAATCATCATATGATAATAAAAAATATCTTAGCAACGTGGATTACTGTTACTGCAAATGTTTTTCATGGAGCTTTTAGCTGCTCTAAACTTTTCTAGCAGAAGCTCTGATCCAGATTTGAATTCTAAGGTTGGTTAAAATTTAGCATTGCATGTCTACTTTCAGGTTTTAAAAGTTATGAATTAGATGGGGAGTTAGGAGGTGAACTTAAGTGCTTTGGTAATTCAGAGATTTGCATCAGACTCGTTTCTCGAGGTTAGAGGCATTTCTAATCTAGAGACACTGCTGCTTCTCCTGCTGTGAGGACTAACAGGCAGAATGTGATGACAGCTGGCAGCATGTCACTGCAGCATGTTTCCCCTGGGTTAATGAAGATGAGGAGGAAAAAGCTCTGTCTCTTTCATATTCTCTTAACTTGCTAGGTTGATGAAGTCTGACAAAGTCTTTCAGAAGTTTCTGTGAACTGCTTTGTTTGCCACCCATTAATGGTGACACCCCACTAACTCCAGGAGACTCCTGGGGCTTTGCTCAGGGAAGTTATTTTAGGGTTGAATAAACGTTTAGACCACTCTACAGGTGCCATCCAGGATGTAAAGATGCTGATCTTTGCTGTCTTTAGATTTGTCTCTCTTGTGAATTTGCAGTGGTATTGTAGTGGCATGAAATAGATGAGGCAGCTGACAGACATGCTCCCAGAATGAAATGCTTGACCCCATCTCTCTAGGTCAAGACGGAATGGAATTGGTAAAACTGTTGAAAGGAACTTGTTCCGTCCCAGCCTGTAAGGTACCTGCACTGTGCAACAGTGCTGAAAGTCCTTTGAGTGAAATATTTATTGAAGTGGGCATCAGATTTTTTACGGTTCTGTTAGCTGGGCAAGAGGCAGCTGCAGTCTGAGCAGTGTGAGTGAATGAGGAAGCAGAATGAATCCCCTACAGATCAGCTGCTCCCATGTTGCTCCTGCTGCAGGATTGATACTTTGGGGTCTCCTCAGGCTGCAAGCAGGTGTCTGTCTGTCCTCACAGAGAGTAAATGGGGCTGCCATGAGCATTCTTCTGTTCTTTCTAATCTCTGCTTGCCAGAAAAGAGGCTTTTACCTTTAGCAGTTTGTTCTTATTACAGGAAGCATAATGGAGAATTAGAAAAGGTGCAGGAGAGAGTAACTAGTAGGATAAAAGGTCTCAGTAGTTTAGAGCTGTGTGGAGAGGTTAAGAAAATTAGGCTTGAATTCATTAGAAGACATAAAATTAAGAGAGGACATGATTCAAATGTAAAATTCTAGGGAAGGTGGACGGAGCCGAAGCTATGGGAGAGCAAGTTAGAAATAGCATGTGAGCTGAAACTAAGAAACAGAGGTGGAAGAAGATAGAAAAACTACTTTGAAAAAGTGGATTCTTAAAAGGAAGTAGAAGCAATAATTTTTAGACAAAAGAAGAATGAACTGGAAAACCTGAGAAAGTGGATAGCCCAAGGGGAAGCACTGGTAGGATGCCATTAGAGCCTCAATACCAGCCTGATCTCATCTCTCCAGCTCTTATCAGTGTGTCAGTTTTAAGTGGAAGCCAGTACTGGATATGGAAGTTACAGCTCACACCTGATTCTACCTCTGACAGCAGGGGAAGTGGTGGCTTAATGACAGTAGGCATAAATTGGCACCATCATGATTAAAACAAACCAAAGTCCTCTGCAACAATGGTGACTTCTTTCTGCTAGAGATTGAGCCTTGTCCTTGGGGTCTTAAAAGGTCTGTGGAACTTGGGTTCAGGACTGTGAGTCCTTTTGGGCTTGTAAATGCATAGACATGCCCACGTCTGGTTGTGAGGCCACTTCCCTGCCCTGCTATGCTGTGTTTGGCTGCTGGGCAGCAGTGAACCCAGCAGTTGTGCTCGCAGTGGTTTTGGGTTTGTTCCATATGTGCTCAGCAAACCTTTCTCGTTAATCAAAATGAAATCGCTGCCTTTCGCAGATGCTACCCAGCTCTCCAGGAGAAAGTGCCAGAAAATAAATGAACCTTTTTCTCACCTGTCCACGAGTAATTTTAGAACCCCCAGGTGATCTTGCAGCTCATGAGATTTAAATTGCAGCCAGGCCTGAAAAACAAGCACTCAGATTTTTGTGTGTCGCACTGAATTTTGCCCCAGTTGTAGTGGAGTTCAAAGAAGTGTCTTTCCAGGAGCTGGCATTTCCTGGTGCCAGGAGCTGGAAGGAAGGTGGGGACACAGCTGCTGAGCATGTGCTGCCTGCAGATGCAGGAAGGAAAGAAAATGTAAAGCCTGGAAGGATGCTCCAGACTATCATTTGCAGAAATACTTCAGAGGGAGCCTGCAAAGAATTGAGTTTGTCAGATTTTCCATCCTCTCTGCTATTTGGAACAGGGGTTGGAAACTCAACTCCCGTGGGCCCAACAGTATTTACACAGCTGACAGCTTTCATTTGGAAGCTGCAAATGGACAGTGAACTCCACAAGCAGTGCGTCCCAGCGAGGTGAAAGGGCTGCTGTAGAGACACATTAATTGGCAGGCCTGCTCCTTGCCAAAGTCTCGTTGTCCTGATGTGTGCTAATGATTTGGGGAATGGCCGTGCAACAGGGGAGAGCTCACTGTGGGCAGCTCTGATATTGATGTTGAGGAAGAGGTCAGAGCCTGGCCTGATCTTTAAAAGGCAACCTCTGGTGCCTGTGCCCTTCATAACCTCCCTAGGGCTCTGCTGCAATTCCAGCAGCTGCTCCAAGAAAGCAAGCACAGGAAGTATCTTCCTTAAGCACAGTTTGTTCTGCAGAGCTGCCATAAAACCAGCCTGTGGGATTATACACATCCACCCTGAGGGAATCCTAAGGTGAATCCAACAACCTGCAGCTCCTGATGCTTGCCCGTGCTGATTCCCTTCCACATCAGTCACTCCTGGATTCAAGAGTGGCCCCTTGAGGACAATCAATGTGAATGGAAGTGGTCCCTGGCACAAATCTCAGCATCCCATGCAGTGTCTGAACGCTGTAGGTCAGGTACCTGTGCAGCTGTACCTAACAAATACCTTTGTACTCCCTCTTGTCTCTGCTGCTTTCCATCTGGATCAAAAGCTCTGAGGAGATTCCCCACAAAGAAAATACAAAACCCCATCCATTAGACATCCCTTTGGGTCACATTTGCTCTCACACTTTGTGCTTGCTCCAAGATGGAGAGATTAAAATCCTGTTGGCGCAGAGCTTCTTTCTGACAGCCTTATCAAGCCATTAAACGTAATTCTGGATTGCTGCTGGTTCTCAGTTGAATGTGAAGGAGAGGAGTTTGGAAAAGGCTGGGAATCGTGGTGCTATCCTGTATTCCCACAGCTTCCTTGGCTTGCCCTGGCTTCCTGCAGTGCTGAATTGTCGTTCTCTGGGGCGAGGCTCTGTTCCCTGCCTGGGAGGGAGCTGTTCACACACATAATTGCCCATGTGTGTGAGCCTGGGGGAAAGGCTGCATCCTCCTCTTAGCCCCTGCCTGGTGCACGAGCTGGGTAAATAAATAAGCCTGCAGCCTCTCATAATAAAACATGCTTGTGGCTCCAGCTCTTCTGCTGAGTTACAACTTTGGGAGTCAGAGTAGCCTCTGCATCTTCTGTTTGAAACCCGTGCAGCTGAGGCTGGTGACAAAGAGCTGTATTTTACATACACTGTAAATTGTGGCACATTAACTGCTGAGCTCTTTGCTTCTAGGGTCTGTTTAACATTTGGCAGCATTGAAAGAAATAGCAGCTGAAGATGAGAGTGGGAGCACTGTACTGTCAGGTCAGCTAAAAGAGCTGTGCTGCCTTTTCCACTGCCTCAGTTCTTAACACCAGTGCAGTTGCAACTACAACCTCGAGTCTATCTGAATAAGAGGATGTAATCAAACACCTTTAGTTAATTAGTGGCAGTGCCTTTACCACTCTCCGAATATTGTCTTTTATTGGACACCAATCAGGCTATAATTTTATATGATCCTGTACTGCTTTTATTCTGTTAATTTCATGCCCATTATTGTCCATCTTCTTTATATCTAATGAAATGCTCACTTAGTAAAACTGATGAGCTTTTCTAGATTCTGTCATTAGTTCTGCAAATCTGAGTGACTCCAGTTAAACCTAGGCTTCCTGGCAGTACCAACTCTGTTTTTATTGTCTGTTTCCATCTGGGAATTCATTTTGAGCTTACCAGTGTCAGAGGTAAAGGGGATTGTACCAGATGCTCAGCATGCTTTGGCTGTCAGTGTAACCTTGGTCACATCACTTAACCTGTCTGTGCCTTGCCAACAAATGCTTCATCTGTCACCATGGTGCATTTGTGTGTTGTGCTTTTGGAGGCAGAGTCTCTGTGTGGTGCAATTGGATTCCATCCCTGTTGCACTGCAGAGGTGCCTCTCGTCACAAATACCACCAATAAATCCTGCTGGGGTGGCAGGAGGGTTACACCTGCCCACACATGGCCTTGATGCCTTAAATGGCTACCTAGAAACAGAGACTAGACAGGAATAAAGGAATAAAGGAGGGATTGATTTGAAAGGCCTTCAGAGGTCACACTCTGGGCTCCAGAGGCTCCTGCCTCAGTGCATCCCAAAATGGACAATGACAGCTCCCAAGTTCTTCACACTTTGATATCAGCATCAATTTCCCAAGCAGAAGCCAGGCNGAGTGACTGGGGCAGTGCTGTCCCCTGTCCCTCATTAGAACTGCTCCACTGTTTCTTGGCACTCCCCTTCCCTAGCTCTGTCCCTGTTCATTTCGTTCCCAGAGTTAAACGGGAGCTGTTAATTACCCTGCACATATGCTGGGTTTTCACAGGAATGGGAGCACTGCTTGGCTCAGCACAGCTCCGCACTGACGACAAGCAGGGCTCGTTTCCCCTGGCAGTGTGTCAGAAATGCACTTTTCCAGCTGACCTCTGTGGTCACAGAGTCCTGGTTGACATCTCTGGGTCTTTCAGGACTGCATCCTGCTAAGGACTGTCTCACCAGGGCGGCAAGGAGCCTCTCAAGTCCTCTCCAGGAATGCAAATGCAGCACACAGCTGTGTTTCTGCCACATCAGAAAAGATCATCCCATGCTAGCAAAAGCTTTCACAGGCCAGCAGGCAGGAAAAACGTTCACATCTTCTCAGGCAGAAAGCCATCAGTCGTGTGCTGGTGCTAATTAGCAGATTCTGATTAAGTCGTTGGAGCAGTGCCAGCTTGTACCAGATGAGGAGCTGGTCCGTGTGGAATTGGTGGATATGGCACCATATAGCGTGGGCTGAGAGCACCCAGGGGAGGTGGTGTGCTCAAAGCAGAGCCCAGAGCAGCAGCCACGCAGTCCCAGTACCAATTTAGTCTGGGTTTCTTTTCTGGTACTTTATTTATTTGCTTATTGTGTTTCTCTATCTACCTACCTCAGTTTAAAATGAGAAATCTTTCTGTGTGCACACAATATATGTGTGTCCCTACCTTCCCAGCGTACACTGAGGGCTATTAAAGCCTGTAGGAGCCAGCAGTGTGTGTTTCAGCTGTCAGCTGCACACAGACATGCTGGCTGCCTTGGGGATCCCCTCGGGGGGAAGGAGTATGGGCACTGTGCTCCAGTCCTAAGGGATCTGGTTAGGAAATAGGTTTGTTCCCCCTTCAGCTCACCAAACTGGTGATTTATAGGAAATCATATTGACTTATAGGAAAATGAATCAAACACAGCCAAAACATCATCATTGAATTTCTGGGAAAATTTGCAATTCTTTTCAGCTCTGGTCATAAGTGTATGTTCTTAATATAGCATCTTAACATTTCCAGCTATCCGTCTCAGGAGTTTTCCGGTTGCCCCATACCCACACACACACGTTATTCTGCTTCAGTGTCTGGAAATGTTTCTAGATTTAACGAGTGAATCATCATCTCCAGAAAGACTTGGATTTACAGTGCGTTCAGTTTCTTGCATGAAATTTAAATCTGTCTCCATTTTTCCTTCTTGATCATTACTGGTATCTACGGATATGGGAAGCCTGGGGGAAAAGTTCATGGGGTGTTACTTTTTGTCCTTGGAAGTTCATTAGAGAGATGTGTAGTCCAGCAGTATTAATCAAACAAAAGTAATCATTATGATACTCTTAAAGCACAAAAGTTTGACCTTTTTCTCTTCTTCCTCATCTAGCTAAAGCCCACACAATTATACCCTTGATAATCATTCAGTGAAAACACTCAGCACATTATAGGTTTGAGCTTATTAAAAAAATGGAGGCCAATGTATGGCCCTCTGTTGTTCTCTGTACCAGAGAAACCTGTCTTCAAAGAAGACGTGGACAAGCCTGATCTAATCAGGATCTAATAATTTTTTTGCTGTTGGTAGAAAAATCTTCTTCCTCATGTACTGTTCAATGTCAAAATACTGTTCTTATTAGGTACTTACCTACCAGGACCTCTGCTTTAAATGTCAAGCTAAACTGAGTTGGGGGGTTAGATTCTTCAGGCTGTGGACTGAAAACCCTCCTATGCAGCCAAAGTGTCAATGAGCACATTTGCCTTTCCCAAATGACCTGTGTATGTTCCTTTTTCCTGGGGTGAGATGCACAAGGAATGAGATTTGCACAAGGAATGAGATTTGCACAAGCAGTGAGACTGCCCCTGCTCGAGCAGCCAGTCTGTGCAGCTTCATGAACTCTGGTCATTATGAGATCCTCATCTCCTGCTGGCTGCCTCTGCAGGGTACAGCTGCCTAATCTGCATGCACAGGATTCCCTTTCCTCATCATTTAGATGGTGAAGCCTCTGGGATGAAATGCAGAAGCTCTGTAGTAGTGCTGAGTAGTTACTTGGCTGAAAAAAAATAAAGAACAAAACCAGAAGCTCTGAGTGCTTTGCAAAGAGGGACTGTAGGAAGAGAACAAATGCCTGATCATGTGGTGTGATGGAAGAACTCTGATAGTTTGTCACCGCATCTCTGGAGATTGTTCTGGTTTTCCTTCTCAAGAAAATGAGCATTTGAAATGCTTCATTTGCAATTTTGTGCAATTTCTATCAAAGACAAGAGGCGTCATTCAGTGTTGTGTTGTGATGCTGGAAGAATGTTGGTGGCCTTGAGTCTGCCATAGACTGAAATCATGTTTGGGGTTTTTTTATCTCTGCTTTTTATGATGGATCCCAACCAATTATTTGACACAGTGAAGGTTCAGCAGGTGTGCCAATGCTCCTGAGTATTCATGAGCAGTTTAAGAGACTGCTGAAGAGGGGATGGGAATAATAGGATGTGTACAACTGTTGTAGACACTTCAGAGTACTAGCTGCCATCACAGCTCTGGAAAAAGAAATCAGAGCCTGGAAGCAGAATTTATCCAGGGCTATGGGAATATCAGCTTAGGGTTGCAAGGCTAAAGGCATGACTGGCTGGAGAGATGTAAGGGAAAGTGCTCTGGGAATGGATTCAGCAGCTGAAGAGCCCTTGGATGCAGTGAAGCTAAAGGTGTAGGGAATCAAATCAGTGACCTTTTAAGGAATTGCCCTTCCAAGTCACCTGTGAAATCATCAGAATGACAGTTCCCACCTTATAGTCAGCTGGTGCTTGAGCATTATGGAAAGCTGAGATAGAGATTCCTTGTTTGGTTCCTTCAGGTGGGAGGATGGCTCACAGAAGCCTGTGCTGTGTGTAACAGTCAAGGACAGGTCTATGTGCATCACACAAAACAAAATCCAAGCCCTGGGCTTTTAGGTAGGCACTTCAGTAGAGCAGAATTCCATTGTAGCCCGTGGAATGATCTTACTGCTTGTGTCAGTGAATGGTTCTCTTTGCCAGTGTTTGCTCAGAAATGGGCAGTTCAGCTTGTGAGTCCCAGAGCTGCCCTGTCCTCCATGGTGTGTGCTGTGGGGAGGGCACAGTCTGAGCAGTTCAGGGGACAGGAGGAGATGGATCCAGCTTGTGGATGTAAGTGTGCACAGGGAACACACGTGGCTGGCACGTCTGCAGCCAAAGGACATCCCTCACTTCCCTGTCTTGGGAATCAACCTCATTAGTTTAAGTTTTGCTGCACTGGTTTGATAATGCCACTGAATTTCTAGCTTGGTGATATTTTTTCCCCCCCCTCTTTCTCCTCTGGCAATTACACAAAACAATTTTCCTCAATCCTCTAATTTTTTTCCAAATAACGAGCTGGAGTTCTGCTCTATGGAGCTCTATTTCTTTTTTTTTTTTTTGTGCCGTTCTCTGTGATGAGTGTGGTGGGAGCATTTGTCTCCCCCAGCTGCCTTCGCTGTGGCCAGCTGCAGAACAATTGGTGAGACACCATCTGGCTGTCCCTAATTTTCACCAGCTGTAGGTGTAATCAGCAGGATGATTGCAAAGCCCCTCGTCCTCCCGCATGGAAATGCTGGGATGCAAATGCAGCCATGCATGGATGCGTGATGGGAGACTGAAAACATGCCTCGCTTTCCAGAGGGGTACAAGACCTGCATGACGTTATTTTTGTACGAGTGTAAAAGCATCTGGGTTTGGGTGTACCTGCTGAAGGAGCTGCTGCTGTTCAGCTGCTGAAGCTTCTCTGGGGCTGGCGTTTCTCAGTGCAGGTGGGTTGGGGCACAAGCACAGGGAGGTTTGCTGTTTGTCCCTCCTGCTGCTCGCACAGAGAGCTCCCTTTCTATGAGCTGCTGCCTGTCAGGGTGTTTAGATTTTAATGCCTTCAATCAGTGGAAGTTTTCTGAAGTGCACAGCCAGTCGGGATGTGCCATGTCACCCCATGTGGAAGCCAGCAAGATAATGGTTAACTTCTGTTTGTTTTGGCTCAGTGAAGTGTCAGGATTAAGCCCTGCCTGTGGTACTCTCCCCACCCCACATTAGGTGTGACATTTCAGCACCTGTAGCTCCCTTTGCCTCAGCTGCTCAGCCATTCAGTAACCCAGACCTTCCAGAACAACCAGAGCCAGAGGGTTTCTTTCACTGGCTTTTACCTGGGAGAGTACCTGGACTTTAGCTGATCTGTCTGTGTTTTTCAAAACTAGCCACTGGTGTAATGACCTCCTGCTCCTTCCGTTCCAGAAAATCAAGCAGGGCATTCCCAGAGGCTTGAGGCCCTGCTGGATGGGGCCTGAGGGCTTGTCTTGGACTGGTGGAACACTTTGTGACCAAGCTGTGCTGAAATTCCTTGATGCCATGTCTGCTGTAAGCCTCTGCAGCAGAGGCTCCTGTAATGTTGCATTTGAATTATTTAAGTAGTGCAAAGTACAAATAGCTAATGAAGCACCTTAATCACAGATTGTAGGGTTAAGGATTGTAATAAACTTGCATAGAGGTGTAGAGGAGTAGCAGTATGGAAGGAAGATTATTTAAAGCAGGTAGCATTTATTATCTGTTATGCATGTCAGTGTAGTTCTTTTTTTTAGTTAAAGCAATCAGTACTCTATTCTTTCACATCTTCCAAAAATCATTGCATTGGTAAAAAAAAATAAGATTATATTTTTCTCCCATCGGACTGGAATTATTATTGACCAGAAGGGAATTTCAATTATTTCAGTCTCTAAAATCTGTGGCAGGATGACTCCTTAGTTAAGCCCAGCCTGCCCATAGGCTAGAGATGGAAAGATGTATGGCAAGCAACAGTTAACATATTGATTAATTCCATATGAAAAAAACACTGTGTTTTGAGAATAAAATAAAAGGCAAGGTACAGGTTTGTGTTTGAGTTTGGTAAGAACAATGTTAATTAAAAAAAAAAAACACATAAAGACAAAAAGCTGTTTAATGGAAAGTTATCAATTCTGTTCATATCAAGACTATTAATCTTGCTACTAGTTCAAAGCAAAATAAGCTGTCAAAAAAGCCAACCAAACAACAAAAAATGTCCTCCATTGTGCTAAGCAGAAATAGCTGCACAAAAGCTCTTCAGTGGAATTTAAATTTCTGATTAATTAGACTGCAGTGTTAATTAGTGCCAGTGGTCCTGAGACAAATCTGGTAATTAGTGAGTTGCATATCCAGTGGGGAAGCCCAGCAGAACACCTGTTTCAGAGTGGCAAAGTGGATGCAAATGGAAGATTTGCGGTGTTAATTTGCACCCCTGTTAATTTTCCTCGTTCTGTGGCTTGTACTGCAACCATTTGTGTGCAAGTCTGAGTTTGTGAGCAATATCTCTGGAATTATAAAAAAAAAGGGGATCTTCTGTTAGGCTGGAAGTGCTGGGCCAGGTATTGCCGAGCTGACTGAAGAGGGTGACTGTGGATCTGGAATGTGTTATTCCCAGTTGTTTGGACTGCAGTAATTAATAGTTGATCAGGCTCGTGTAAATGGATTAACAGCACCTCAGGCCCTCAAGACAAATGTGAGCAAACCTCAGACCCCAAACTGAATCTGATCCACAGAAGGTTTAAATCAAAAAGTAAGCATGTGAATTCACGATGGGTCCTGTAAGGTTCCTCCTGGTTCTCACCGCTGTGACTGACTGGGTGTTGGCAGCTCCTGCTCACCTCTGATGAGAACAGAGTAACCTCTCAAGGGCAGGTGCTCTCACTCCTGAGACTCTTGTCTACCAAGAACTCCCCGGGTGGTTTTACATGCTCATAGCAGTACTGATAAATGAGGAGTTGTTTCTTAATTAAACCCCTTTGTGTTTTGGCAATTTTTTTTTTTTCCCCGAGAAGGGATTTATCTTTGACTTTGTTAAGTGACAGAAACAGACATTACAGGCTTAAGAGAAGTTCAGTGTGAAGCAATAGCTGGTGTCTGCTGCATTAGGGGAAGAGGTTTGAACATAGCTCTGAGCACTAATTAATTGCTCTAGGAGCAGAGAAATACTGTCTTCATTCCTACCAAGGGTTTTATGTTAAGCACAGAAACCTTTGTACCCTGATCAGATACACTGCCTGCTTGGAGATAATGGGGGGTTTTTTTTGAAAAACAGGCACATCCAGGATTAAGATTTCACTTGGCCTTAATTAAGGATGTCATTGGTTGAATAAAAAATATAGGGCTGGAAATGTCCAGGTGCCCTTTGGGGCACTGTTTGTCCACATGAAATGCCACGGGTTCCTCTGGGTGAGGATCTCCTGCAATGTGAAGCATTGTCAGCTTAAGGGCAGGCTGGAAGAAAGGTGAGGTTCAGAGCAATTTACTCCATCTGAATTTGACACTCAGTGTTGACACAGCTCAGATCTGATTAAGGTCAAGAGGCAGAAAGTTTGTGTCGGCATGGAGTGGTACTGAAAACCAGAGTTTCAGAAGTACCAGGGAAGAAGGAATTGTTGCTAAGGAAATGGGCTTATTTAATGGTCTGTTTCTCTACCAGCCTGGTCCCCATCAACTTGAATATGGTTGTTCTTAACGTGATACAAATAGAGAGGCAAAATGCATCCCCTGGCCATGAGCCAAGCAGACTCAGCAGAATCTTGAAAGAAAAATAAAGTAGCAATCAAGTTAACAAATAAAAGTGGAGATTTGTGTCTTTCCTCTGAGGACAGTTGATGGTTTTTAAAAAGTCTTGTGATCAGAAACCTTAAAATTTAATCTGAGCACAGGAAAAATGCTCCACGGCAATAGTTTAGTCTCTGTGATTTGTATTTTTTTTTCCCAGGAAAACTCAATCTAGTTTTGTAATATTTTTTACAAGCAAATAAAAATACCATGCAAGACACAAGTTAAAATACTGTGACAGGCAGCCAGGATATAGGCCAGTATCTCATCCTGTTACTGCCTTTAACTTTTTGAGGATGGACATTTATCTAAGTAACAGTGAGAGAAAACGTGGGCAGTGTGTTAGGTGGAGCTGATACCTCTTGCAAGACCCATGGATCTCATTATAAGAGAGAAAAATGTAGTTTGAGGTATTCAAGCCCATCCTTTGTCCTGAAATATAAGCCAGTTCAGTATTCATGGCTCATCAACGTGGAGGGGAAAGTGGACACTGACTGTCTGGCATTGGTTTACTTTAGCCTGGCTGACAGAGGTGGAAATGTTAAAGGCAGTCCTGGGCACCAACCTAGCTACAGTCTCTGGTCAGAACAGAGCTGCCAGGGCCTTTTTGCTGTCTCGTTGTGTGTCTTGGGGCTGGATGGAGCTGTGTAGCCCAAGCTGGAGGTCTCCAAGTTACCAAATGCTCTGTGTTCCTGCAGAGGCAAAGTGCTCAGCAATAGCTCTGAACAGACCCTGCACCTAGATTCCTCACTGGACTCTGCTTTCAGCCGGGCTGGATTGGTTACGTGGCTGCAATTGTCAGCTAAATGCACCTATACAGAGTAGCTGTAATCACAAAATCTATACCCTTATGGAAATCAGAGCTGGAGTGCAGAGACCTTGTGGACTTGCAGTCTATCATAATGACCTCTTCAGGTCGATAAATGCTGTGAGCAGGAAGCCAATTCCATCCTCTCTAACCTATCTCAGTTTTGAGAAAGGGCAAATGCTGAGGTTTGATGTAAACAATACCCCGATGATGGGCACGATCAAAGTGCCACCGTGCAAGGGTTTGGGGTTAAAATGTCTCAGTCATTTAACCTCATTAACAGGGGTGCCCTGGAGCTATCTAGGTAGATGACAAAACTGAGATTTTTCTGAAGGTTTCTAGCTTTGCTGGAGGCCTTCAGCCTTTTGGGTGTTACCTGAGCTCAGAAGGAAGATCAAGTAAATCATTACCTTTGTGGAAATGGTGCCAAGGCTTTGGTTGGTGCTCCCTGCTCAACCTCCAAATGTAAAAAATATGTTTTTTAATTTCTGGGGGGACTACAGAAAAAAAACAAATCCTAGTACTTGAAATCCTTTTTTGCTCTAAAGAAACTTGTAAGAGATTCTTTAACAGACGCATGGGAATGGGCATTCTCCTTTAATGTTATTTCCAAGGAGGGTTTCCACAGTTATGAAATATGCCACAGTCAGCTGAAAAAAACTGGCCAGTTAAGGAGAGGCTCAGCATATGTGCCCCTTTGCACCATCTTAAATCACTCTTACATTCTGAATTGTCTATTCCTGATAAATCTCTTCAACGTTGCTAGGTTTGAAGTGTGTGGAATTAATGTCTCCTTATGGGATGTGTTCCAGCTGAATTCAGTCTTGTGTAATTCACTGCATTGGAAGTGGCCCAAAGTGACACTTCTTCCTTTGTTAGTTTTGCCTTTTTTTTTTTTTTTTTTTACAAAAGGGCAATTACTATGCAAAGTACCTCTGAGAGCTATCAACATTGGAAATATCTGTAACTGTAAATAAATTTGGAGTGTTTGTGGCTTATGTCATCCATACTGTAAAACTGATCAGAGTAGATGCTCTGAATTAAAATGAATGAAAAATGAAACCAAACTCTTTGTTTTCATTTAAAAAAAGAAAAAATTCATTTTTTCATTTAAAAAAAAAATGCTCAGACAGGTCACGAGCTGCTGAACTATTCACTGTGTGAATAGTTCCAAGAAGATAACTAATGAAAAGACACCCTTACGTGGTGTTAAAATGAATTCCCCAAACTCTCTTGTCCTTGGTTCCTCTTCCCACAATCATGTGTAGCTTCCTGAGCCAATTCAGATGCCTACCTGAGTGAAAGGAAAATAAGACAAACTGGAGGAAATGAAACTTCCACTGGCAGTTCCCAGTTCAGAACTGCCTCTGTGTGAAAGCAGTCAGTGAATGTCCTCAGAAACAGGGCTCAGTTAAGTCTCTCAGGGGAAAAAAAAAAGGCATGTTGCTAACATGTAAATGTACTCATTTTCTTATTAACTCCATGCTCTATATGATGTAATGTGTATTACATATTGGTATGAGGCCTTTGTGTGGGCCTGGGCAGGACCCAGGTGAGCCTGTTGGGTGCTGATGGCATTAGGTTCCTGCAGGCTGGGGTCAGCCCTGCTTTGAAAAACCTCTCCCCAAGCCCTGACAGGTTGCTGTAGATTTCAATTTCTCATCATGCAGACTTCTGAGAGAGCTGGTGCTTGAAATACCTGCCTGGTGATAAATACTCCTAATAACAGATCACTCGGATGCCTGTGGTTTCTGGCTAGGTCATTTGGAAGCAAAATTCTGGTGGGGCACCCTGGTGATGAAACAAACCTATTAGCGCTTTACTTGCAGTTTAATTAAGTGTAGAGGACTGGATTTGCTTGACTGGAGGACTCTGGAAGAGATCCAGTTCTGTCAGCCCTAGGCTCGTCCACTAATTGCCCTAACGAAGGGAGTAATTTGGAGTGGTTCTATGGAATTTTCGCCACCAGAAAAAAAAAAAAAATCTCCATTGGGAAAAGAGAACTTGATTCAGGAGCAGAGGTTTGCAGCTGTAGTTCTGCACTGTCCTGGAAGAAGGGGTTCCTTCCCTGGAGCTGAGCCATCTGATTGACCTTTGCTGAGCCCAGTGTGCTGCCCTGGGGCTGTGCTGCTGCTGGGGCACAGCCTTCTGCTGCCCGGGCAAGGAAATGTGCTTTGCTAGAAAACTTTGGAGAGGTTTTGGTTTGGTTTGTTTTGTTTTGTTTTTCTTGCTAGAAAAGGTGATTATTCCAGTTCAGCATTGGTGCTCACAAGCTTCTTTCACGTTCCAGTCTAATGGTCCTTACTCAGACAGAGGCATGCCTTGCTTTTACTTTGGGAAATCTGCTTGTCACTTCATTAGACCACTTACAGCTGGGTGGCAGGGAATTTAATTTTCTTCCTTTCTTTGCTGCTGTTGAGGAATTCTCCCCCATCTCTCGTGTCACCCTGTCACGCTGGGGTGATGTTTGTGCTGCAGAGATGCTGTAGCACAGCCTCAGCTCACAGATAATCAGCCGTCTCTTATTCTGCCTTGGTGTCACCCAGTCTTGATTTCTGTGTTCCAAAATCCTTGACTCACCTGTTGCTTAAACAGCTTCATTATTTGACACCTTGCTTTCAAATCCTCCTGGCAGGGCCAAGAACATGAGCACAATGTTAGAAACTTGCTCAGCATCCACTGGCTTCAGGGGAACAGCAAGCTCCAGGATCTGAATTTTCGTGTCCAGTGCCATCTAGATTGAACAAATAGCCTTTGGTGCCTCCTGGCCAGGCTTCTCCCTCCTCATCCTCACCCTTGCACTGGAACAGAAAAGTTTTATTTCCATTGTTTTCTTCCTCCCTTTCCCTTCTCCCCCACCCCTGTGATCCGTTCCTTCCTTTATCTATGAAATCAATGAACTCCAGTCAGAGACTTTTCTTATCTCTTGGCAGTTCCAGAAACTGCACTTGAAATTCTAGAATCTGAGTGCGTAGCAGAGCATCTGGAAAACTTATCTTCCACAACTTTGTATCACTGCTGTATTGCAATTTTCTGCCTCTGTACTCTAGCTGACCTATACATATAATAGAAAACTTTCCCCTATATTTCTCATAGTCAAAAGTTGTCTTATCTTCAAGGAAGAAGAAAATAGGTTCATTACTCAGAGAAAGACAAGGAGATGTCATCCTATGGTAGGGTTTTTTGAGTGCTTTGTTTGGGTTTTATAAGTGGCCACTTACTGAACTAAAAATTGCAGGGGAAGAAAAAAAGCACAGCAGCTTCTCCCATTACTATTTTGTTTTCTAATTAATCCTGCCCATTCAAGCTTTATCTGCTTTGCTCATGCAGAGTTTGCTTTTATAGCTTAAAAAAAGGGTCGTGGGGAGGTGTGAATGCCCTCCTCTGCTAATGCATTTTGATTGCTTTTTCCCCCACTGTTGGAAGGCTTTTAGAAACACCCACAGCTCTTAATTTTTCATGTGACACTGGTTTCCCACTGCTCTGGGTTGGTTCAGCTTGGTAAACATTTTGCCTGAAGGACTGCCCTTCCTTTGATGCACAAGGTGGTGAGCTGAAAGTTCCAGCCGCTGCCATTGCATTTGATGAAGACGTAATTAGGACAGGCTAATTTTTGTGCCTGCGTGTTTAATAACTTTTGAATCGTGGAAGTGAACAGTTCCCAATGCTGATCACTGCAAACCAATCCTGTGTTGGGCCAGTGCTTGGAGAAAAGGAATTCCCTGGGGCAGGGGTTATGTGGCTTGGCTTTAGGGTGGCTGGGTGAATCAAAGTCAGCCTCTGTGGCAGCTCTGTTGATGAGCACTTACCCTGCTGCTCTGCTGCCTCTGTTCCCTACACAGCCAAAGGTTTTACCATCCTCGTTCATTTGGAGCTCATCTGGATTGTCAAATTTTGGTGGTGTAATGTTGGAATCCAGGAAAGTCAAAAAAAGCTTTGCCTGATCTTTTGGGGATGAGATTCACCCCCAAAGCCCCACAAGAAGGCTTGGCCTGGGAACTAAGCCCGTGGGAAAAACTGCCCCCACTTCTGGGTGAGCAGAAAACACCAAAGAAATGGTAAGAGAGTTGTTTAGTGTACCACAGAAAAATGAGTTTGAAGTTTTGGGGTTTGCCTCATATATTAATATGGGGACAACATGGAGAATTCAGGGTATCAGTTTGTCCTTCTTCTTCTCCTTCTCCTTCTTCTTCCTTTCTTCTCTGACCTCAGTTCCTATCATGTAGTGATTGGTAGAAAGAATCTAGTTTAGAAGAGACATGCTAACAATATTAATAGATATTGGACTTAGAAACAAAATAATATATGTAGAGCATTCCTATTTGATGATAAAAACTATATAATCTCTATACCCCAAGCCTCTGCGGCCATTGTGCACCTGGACACAGCAGAGAGGCTGTTCCTGAACCTTTGATAAGATAGAATAAACAACCTGAAGCAGCAAAGAAATCTCTGTTGTTTTTCCCTGACATGGGAGATTCAGAAGAAGAAGCTTCCTGGGCACAGACCAACTTTGTGGGGCCCACAGGGGTCCCACAGTGTAATAATACCTGATTGTATTTTGTTTGGAAAATGCTGCAGGAGTTAACTGTGCATGGTCCTTCCTGCTGCAGCAGTTTCCTTCTGACCAGCACGTTTCTCTTCTAGGAAAAGCAGCTTTATCAGAATTCAACTTCACAGTATGTGTCACTTGGGTGAAACTAGATTTTTGAGAGAAAAATGGAGTTGGAGTATCTGAGGAAGATCAGCTTTTAGAGCTGCAAAGTTGTGGAGCAGACCTGATATTGGCATCAGTTATTTTCATGATTTTTTTTCAGTTAAAATGAAGCAAAGTGTGTTTAAAAATGCCCATGAAATTAAGTTTTTAGAAGAATTATTATGGCTTGGAAGAGAAACTACACTCCAAGAGCATTTCTTCTGGAACAGAAATTGCAATTTTAGCTAATATTGGTGATACAGAAGAATAGTACCTATCTCTTTGATGTCCTATGCACTCATAAATGAGAGCCTATAACACCTCAGAGTTGAATAGGTCCATGTAAGTGCTATTATTGTTTATTGCTATTTAGCATTAGTGGATTTAGTTCTCTCAGGAATCCGATTAAAGCAGAAATAGTGATATTCAGGCCTTCATGTTCCTATTTGTCTTTCAGTGGGTTTTATTTCATTACCTTTGAGACTACTTAGGGAATGATTTCTGACCCTCCCTGGGTAATTTTATAATCTGTTAATGCTAAAATATCTCAGAGAGTCCAGATCTCAGGCTATTTTTCTTCCCCTAAATGTTTCTTGGAGCCATTTAAAAAACCCTTGGAAAGTATAACAACAAAAGCCAGGCAGTGTAAGTATGCATGACTTTAAATTACTGAGACCCTCGTTCTGTGACAGACAAATCCCTCTTTGTATGCAGCATCATTCCCTCCTCTGCAGCCTTCCCTGGCTAAAGCTGTCAGGGCAAAGTGCATTTCAAAGCTGAAATGTTCTCAGTGTCAGAGCAGAGCTGGTCTGTCATTGCTCTTCAAAGTTTAATGTGGTATTTAGAGGTGAGATCGAAGAGCTGCAGCATCCCTGCAGCTGCCTCTCCTCTGAACAGCTCAGCCCTTGAGGGCCCTTGTGACGGTGCCATCTCCAAGGTGCTGAATGAAAACTCTCTGTGGCTCCAGGTGGAATCCAGTGGTTTGTTTCAGAAGTGCCCTGTTGAAGCTTCCCAGCTCCCAGAGTGTGCCAGGCAGATGAAAGCTGTGGCACGTGTCTGTGCATCCTAGAGCTGCATCTTCCAACTGCACTGCAGTCGTTCCCTCAGGAGCTGTGAAGTTTCATCAGTGTGCTGCTGGGGGAAAGCTGGGTTGAGGAAATTACTTTGCACACAATCTGAAAGCAGTGTTCTCTCTGATCTGATGGGGAAGGAATTTGTACAGTTCCATGCCCAGCTTTGGAGTAATTGCATTTTCAGACTGTTCCAAGCCTTCCTTCAGGTGTTGATTTTGTCGTCGCTCCATTGCCATCTAAATGGTGTAGCTGTAGAGACAAGCCTTGAGCTGATTTGGAGAGGATGCATGCAGAGCTAAAGTTTGGGAGTGAGATCCATTAAATAATGCCCAACTCTGTGCTCTGTGCAAGGAGGCTGTAGCTGGCAGATGTGTCTCCATGACGGTGAATCCTCTGCTGGAAGGGTTATTCCTGCCAGAGCCAGGGACACCTTGCAGAATGGGCACAGATTCCCTTTGCTCTGGGTGCAGTTGGTGAAGCAGTGAGGAGGTGAGAGCTGTGTTGCTCCAGCCTGGCCAGATGCCATTCAGCAGAAACATTCTTAGTTAAAGGGACTTGACTAATCACTGCTCTTTACAGAATAGCTCTGGTAGTATTTCCTAGGCATTTCCATTTAGTGAACTCATTTTTCTCATCTCTTTTATGGCTGGAGCTCCTGAGCTGGGTGACTCTTTTAACAATAACGTTGTCCTCTTGGTTGTGCATAAGGAGAAACTGAGGTGTCAGTAGTATTTGTGTCCTCCTGGGTCCTGGTCCTCAGAAAGAATTGAAAACACAGAACAGCCAAACTGTAATTTCCCTGGGCAAGGCTGCAGCACTTCCAAACCATAACTTTTCTGCTTTCTGTGACAAAGGTTCAGCTTCTGAGCTGGAATAGGAAGCAGAAATTTCCACTTGAAAATAAAGATGTATATGGTTATGCTTGTTTTCCTCCAAGACCTTGTATCACTGCCTTTCTCTAAAAGATATGTTGTTTACCTTAAGCTCTGTTTACTTTTCTGTTCTTTGAAATTCTCTTGTTTTCTATTCACTGCTGCTACTGGCCAACTCCTTTTCCATGTTAAGGGGTCTAAGACAAAAAATTTTTGGTTGTCTGTGGTGGTGAACAAGGAAATGAAAATTGTCTATATTACTATCATATCCCTTTCTTCCACTTTCCATAAGAAACTGTATTTCCTCCCACATTGAAATCTACAGGCATGGTAGATTTGAATAAGAGGAAACCTATGGATAGTAGGAAGGGGGAGGAAGATGTTTGATTAATTCAAATCTGAATCTTCTTCTATATCTTTTGTGTTTTAAGCCTCTCTGAAATACGTGTTTGTATTAAATAGTTTGGTAAGAGGACACTGAAAATCCACTGTAAAAACTCCCTGAGAGGTATCACCCTCCTGTGCAGAAGGAAAGTAGTGCTGATGCTTTACACAGGTTGAACTTTCCTCACTGCAAGCCACAGTCACAGGTGATAAATGACCCTGCAAAGCCTGAACTTTTGTGTGAGTGTATTATCTGCCACCAGCTCCTGGGTTCAAAGTTTCTCCAACACGTACGCTTCTTCCTTTACCAGCAAAATAGGTTTGGGGTTTTTTTTTGTGGAGCTTTCAAGCAGTGTCTTCTCACGGCCTTTCCCTCTGGCTGAAGCAGCAAACATGGGACTGTGACCTTGCACAGTGCTGGAAGCAGCAGGTCCTGTCCAGCAGGAAATGCCACGTGTGTGACTGGCTTTGCACTGTGTTCCTCACCCTTCTCCACCTTTGGGATGCTGGTGCAACAGCTTCACAGGATGCTGGGTTCCAAGAGGTTGAATATTATAAAGTAATAGCATCAGAGCATATGTAATTCTGAAGTGCACAACAGTTCAGACTGTAAAGTATTAAAGGGTGATTGTAACGTGATAAACTGGTTTAGGAATAAATCACAAGGCAAAGTGCTGATTGTGATCAAGGGGCATTTAATCAAAGCTAATCATTGCTAAGGATAACTCAGAGGCCCTTTTAATAAATGTGTGTGTGCTGTGGAGCAGTGTGTTAAGTGGTGGTGACAGGAGGCTTGGATCCTGGCAGGTGTGACTGTTAATTGTGTAGATGCAGCAGAGCACAAGGAGCACCTGGAATTGAGCAGCCGGGTCTGGTTTTGAGCAGGGCACTCTGATGACAGATTTATTGCTCTCTGAAGAGCTCAGAGGTGTGGGATGGTGGGATCCCCTTCTGAGGTTGGTGTCCTAGTGTCATACTCTGAGTAAACTTTGCTGGAATGGATTTTTGCCAGATGCCTGTGCCTCCCTCCCTCTGCCTGACCTGGTGATACAATGCAAATCAGACACTCCTGTCCATAGGGATGATGGACTCTCCCTTTAACTTGACCAGCTGGACACGGGCTAAGTAAATTTTGCTGGTATTAACAAGGTCTTTAAGGGTGTGAGTCCCAGCTAACTCTTACAATCTGTCATTGCACCTTTAAATCGTCATCAGAACTAGAGCTCTGAGTCTTCCCAGGACTGTATTAATTGGATTTCATGCCACTGGGAAGGTGTGTGGTTTGTGTCTTGCATAGCAATTGCAGGCACAGCCACTGAGGATTTTAGTACTCCTTGTTTAATTCCTCCAAAACTGCCATTGCTCTTGAAACTTTTAATAACCACCAGCTTACCTTTTGTGAATCGGGGATTTGAAGGAGTAAACAGAAGTGGAATAGCTTTTCAGCTAATGCAAGTCATCCATGTTTTTGGCTGACTCTGTCAAACTACGTTTCTTTCTTTAACCTTTGGATGATTTTCTTTGCCAAGGGACTGCCTGGCACCGTGGTGGCCTCAGGTCCGTAAAACAAAGTAAGCATAACTTATGCATCTGAAAACTGTCATCTTTAATCTCGATTTCCAGAGTGCATTGCTGACCAAACTGCAATTTTAAAAGCTTTATTCCCCCTTTTTCTGTCGAAGCGGTCTAGTCAGAAAATAGTGGAGAACGAACCCATTTTTCAACCCAGATGAAGTGCATAAAAATTACAAATTGATTTTTATAGTGCTTGTTGAACTTGCTTGCTCAATAATAAATTATTCCAGTTATAATGTAACCAATGCATTCCTCGTAACTACCTGCTCTCTGAACAGTGACAGTCTACAACTTGTATTAATATAAACCATATTGAGCAACCAGCAGAGCATATGCAGTGTTTCAATGCAACATCAGCACTGAAATCATGATAAAATACTTGAGAGTGTCAGGCTAGTCTGTGACAGGGAGCTGGTAATTTGGTCTGGTCTTCAGGAATGCTCTTCAGGAGCTACAGTGGAGTTAATAGGGGAAAAATAAAAAGGTTCACTGGCAATAAAGGGCTGAGTGGCACTTTATTTGTCTGTTCAAATCAAGTATCAGATGCCAATTAAAAGGGTCTCCTGCAGTCGCTAATTAAGCAGCACTGAGGGATTGATTAGCCATTTACCAATGACTGTCAGTACAAATGCATTTGTTCTATTATCCCAGCGTGTACTTCAGGGAATCGACCAGTTTCTGTTAATGAATCCGAGCATGTTCACGTGATAAGCACAGGACTCTGGCATTCAATTTGTTTTAATATAGAAACCATTAATTTTATTGACTGGCCTATGCTCTTCAGCCATGGATATGTTTTCTATTGCTTCAGAGGAGTTTGTCTTCCAAAATGACTCTCCAAAAGGAGAGGAGCCATCCCATAAAATGGGTAAAGGTCAAATTACTGTGTATTCCACAACAGCATATTTGTGTTCCACAAATTATAGTATATTCCAACACTCTGGACTTCCTGCTGCATCTCTGGGCCAGTAAGGTGAAGATACAAATGAAGAAGCTGGTAGTGAAAAACATGGTTTTGAAAGGCCCAAGTTGAAGATCAGTGTTGGACATCTGTAGCCTTGCTCCAGCCTCAAGTTCTGTAGCAGGATTTTGGGCAGTTGGCCCTGCCCTGGCCTTGGCAGCACCCACTGGAAGGTGCTGGAAACCCTCAGAGTGCCAAAGACGGTGTTTGGATTTTCAGTGCCTCTGTTTCCTTCACAAACGTTTAGATAATGACTCAGTTTTGAAACAGAAAAATACTTTCCACAGTGTTTGTCTCGAATGCAACCCTTTTATTTTTGTTGAGTTTGAAGAAAACACTTCTTTGTGTCAGAATTTCCCACCTCATGGTCATGTTTGGCCAATATTCCTGCCTCATCCTGTTAATGTTTTTCTAATGGAGCTCCAAATGCTGCAGGAGATACTGGGATTCTGAGAGAGTCACCTGTGAATCCTTCCACGGCTGTGCTGAGAGCTGGTGAGCAACAAAGTCTCTTGGGAAATAGGTGTGAGAAACCAGCTGCCCACCAAGGTTTTTAAAAGCAGATTTGCTGTGACAGGGTCAGTGGTTTTGATTCTACACCTTCTGTGGCAGGTTTTGCTTCCTGACTTCAGTGGGAGATTTGATGCAACATGGAAAGGGAAGGAGTTCAACACAGGTGGAATATACTGCCTTTATTTTCAGAATTCAAAGTCCGTTTGAGATTAAAATGTAAATAAGCAGAACAAAAATCTCCTCAGAAACCATGATGCCTTATTCAAGATGCTGCTATTTGATGCCTGTTCCAGACTCCATCCCAGTTTTAGTCTTATATGAAAGTCTTCCCTAGTTCTGATTTAATGTTTGGGGAAATTAGATTTGGAATGAAATATAGTAGGAGGAAATATTTCTTAAATTTGATAGTTGAAAGAAATACCCTTAATCTCTCCTGTTATTAGTACTAAAGGAGCTTTCAGAGAGTAATAAAACTATTGCACTAAGCCCCTTAATTCTTTCCTTTAGTCATTTCTTCTTCCATTTTTAATTTGCTGTTTTTTCCCTTCTTCTGATATTATTTTTTTTTCTTTTTTCCTCTGCAGTTTTCACCTTCTTTCCCTCAGTTCCACATTCTGTATTTAGTACTCTTTCCCCCCACTTCTCCCTATCTCTTTTTAAAATTTAATTAAATTATTATTTTTTTCTCCTCTTTTCACCCTCCTCTCCTTTTTAGCCTTTTATTCTGCTTCATGTTTTCCACTAGAACTCAGTCCTCTGCTGCCTCTGTCTCTGTGGTCACGGTGGGTGATCCATGGTGGGCTGTAGAATGGCTGTGCTTGCTTTTCTGAGAGCTCCCTGCCTGCACTGCTGCTGTTCTTGCATGACAACATCCCTTGCCTGCTATTACCAGAGATGTTTTGCCTGCACTCACCACTCTGGTGTGGCTGTGTGTCAAGAAATGTGCCACGTGCTGGGTAGTTTGAGAGTGTGTAGGAATACTGCTGGTGAGTATTTTTTGCTCCTTTAACTTGGTTTTGCATTGTTCTCCTCCTTTTCCTTTGGCAGTAGCTCTGTGCAGTCACTTTGTATGTTAAAAAGCTGCTGTGAGGGCAGCTGTGGAGAAGGAGGTCACCCAGATGGCTCATTAGAACCAGAAAGTCAGGGGAGGCAGGAAAATTGAGACTTGTCTGATATGGTAATCCTGCTATTGTGAGTAAAAGAATCATAATAAGTATAATGCTTGTGTAATAAGAGTGATAATCCTTGTGATATTTGCAATGGAAATGGTTACATGTATGAATAAGCCTTTCAAAAACAAAGGTGTTGCTAATCAGCCATCAGGTGGTTACTTTCATGGTACAACTGTGCCACCACCTCTGTGCCTTGTGGCCCCTTCCTCATTTATCAGTTTCAGTCATAGCCGTTGGACATCATTAAGTGGACTTGATATGCAAATTGAGCCGAATATTATGGTCTACAAAGAAAAGATTTGGATTAAATATAAGACACAGTCCTAATACTAGGATTTGGTGGCCCTAAATGCATGTAGTGCCTGAAATTAATCTTGTGATTACAGCACTTTTGTTCACATTGTATAATAGAGTAAAATGCTTTAACAAATGCTTTTTGATGACTGTGATCTTCCATAGTCACAGAAACTTTACCTGCAGTTATGAAAATTTAAAGAATAACAGTAATGCCCCAAATCTGACAAACAGACAGCCTCAGTTTCCGATGGTGAAGTCCAGGCTGCTAATTTGGTTCCTGGAATCATCTTTATCTCAGCCTTTGGATAGTCACTGTGCTGACTAAATGGCCTGACTGCCCCAGGGGCCTTTGCAGTGGGGTATTGTTGAAATTCCAGTTGGCAGCTGCTGCTCACGCAGGGGCCAAACTCACCTGAGCTGTAGAGACTGCTGGAAAATGCCATTTCAGGTAGCCAGGCATTCTGCACTGACCATCTGCTTTACAGCAGGTGTTCCTGTGCCTCATCAAACCTAATTGTTCCTGTGATTGTTAATAAGGGGAGGGGGGGAGGCTATTTCTTGTTGTAAACTTAGTGGTGATATTTCCTGAACTATAAATACCAGTCCCTCTTCAGATATCCACAGGCTCCCATTTATCAAAGTGACAGCCAACCAGCCAGCAAGCAAACCTCTCAAAATGGGTGATAAAATTAGCTACAATCGATACTCCATTCAAAGTAATATAATTAAGCCCACAAGTTTACGTTTAATTTCATCTTTGTTTCAGAAGGACCTGATTTTTGCAATAGCCTGAGGAGATAAGCACAGGTCACTTTACAGTTCTCGTTGGACAGCTGCACTTACTAGGAAAAAAAATGTTAGGGAAAGTCTGACTGATACATCTGTTGCAGGGAGACAGGTATCAGCTACCTCAAATTTCAGAGCAAAATAGCAAAAGTTTTATAACACAATTTTTTTTTTTTTTGAGGACTCTGGCGCATGATGAATGCTGAGACACAAAGCACTTTCAATTTCATGTGATCGCTGGTGCATATCAAATTTAGTGAGGCAGAATGCAGGTTGGTATTTATAACTGGAATTATCACTTATAGGAGCATATAGCATACCAATTAATCTTACCACCAGCTGAGTGAAGAGCTGTAAGTAAAAGAATTTTCCAGAGTTTGAGTCAACCTCCACATACATGATAGTTATGTATTTTAATATGCTTTAGTGTTGATTTTCCCTGATAGCTGCCCTTGGGTCACTGAGATGTTTGTGCAGCTGGTTCACTGCTAAAAAGTGCTGAAAACTTTGAAAAATTTGGTGTGGGGCATTGCACCATTGATGTCAGAGTGTATAACATCATTAAGATGTCTTTGAACAAGGTCTTGAAGAGGAGCACGGGGTGCCACCAGCAATGCTGGTGCTTGTTTCCAGCAGAAAAGATCCCATCCTGCTCCTTGTGTCCTCTCTTTGTGCACATGGGCCACCTCATCCTTCAGCATTCCTGTGCCTCCTCCTGCCTGGAGTGGCACCTGGCTCTGGTGCTGCCTTGTCACTGTCCCCCACTGCTGTCAGGCAATGTCAACGAAGCCATAAATCAAGTCTGCTCTGAAAACAGATACTTGTAGAAAGCTAAGCGTCCTAAAAGTTCTGCACAGTGCACAACCCAGACACCAGGCTGATCATCTCTTTCCACGCTGATCCAAGCAAGATGTTTCCTTTTATAAACTGGGGGTGGCTGCAGAATTATAAATTTCTGCCGGCAGAAAATTCTGTGCGGAGATAAATTCTTTGTGGGGTTTGTTCTGTTTCTGTTTGATCTGTTACTCTGCCTGGAAAACCCTTTCCTTTTGGCTCTTGGCTTGAGGTCCTGCTGTGGGTGTGGGGTGAGGTGTCCGTGTCCTGTGTGGAAGAGGGATTGGCAGCAGTTGCGAAAGGGAGAAGTGTGGAGAGTTTGAGCAGGAGGGTTTTGGCAGCTCCTGCTCGCAGCAAATCCAGAGTGTATGATAGCACTTACAAAGGAAGTGTCAGGAGCCAGTGCCACATTAAAGAAAGCCTGAACTAATCTTTCCATTTGGGCTCTGAGAGACTCTTTACAGCGGTGGGCGTACGTGTGCACGCACACTGTGTGCTTCTGTGTGTATAAATAAAAACTGGCCTCTGATTCCTGTAATCCCTTCCTGCTGGAAAAAAATGTCATGGTATTACATGGATTTTTTGGTCAATTCAGAAGCTGTGTCTTAGCACATTTCCAATCAATTGGTCCTGGGAACATGCCTCTGACTGTGCACTTGTGTGCTGCCTTTAGGCAGTATGTGTAAAAAGGCAACTACCCCAGGAGCTTTAGCTCTGCCCAGCGGGAGAGCAGTATTTTATGAGCTCTCTTGCATGCTTTTGTCTGAGAAGTGATCATGTTTGCATTATAGGTCACTTGGAAATGTTTTCTTCTGAGCAAGTTTTTTCTGTTTGAGCTATCGTCTAACCCAGAGCCCAGCCGTGCAGCTGCCTCTTGGGTAAATCCTCTGACAGCACAATTCTTGTCAAACCATTTCACGTGTTCATCTAGGGTAGAATAATCAGAGCTGCCGATGTGTGCTGCCATCAGCAGCTGCATTGGCCTGGGCACATCAGTGCGTAGAGTGGTTAATTAAAAAAAATGAGCCGATCTCCGTTCGCCCAGGGCCAGGTTAAATTGTAAGGAAACTTGCAAACAGCAAGGCCTCTCACTGGATGGCTCCTGACAGTCACAAAGCAGATGCTGGGGGTGACTTCTGAATTCCCTGTGCGGTCGGAAATGCAGTCATCTCAGGATGACGGAGATGACAGGACTGGAATTACAGCCCTGTTCGTGTCAAGCTTTGTAGAGATGTGCTGTGGCTAAGGCTGCCAGTAGCCTTGAAATTGTATCTTCCTTTAGCGGATCCCTGACAGCAGCAGCTATTTCTGTTGAAATGCACATCAGATTTGGGAGGTTTATATTCCACGCTTTGGAGGCGTTTTTTTGGCGAGAACTGTCGTTCTTAGTTGAGGCAGCGATGGCTTCCTGGGCCTTTGCTTTGTGAGGTGTGGGTTTGCTGTGCAGAAAGACTTTAAATGTGTTTAACTCCATGCTCTGTGTGTTGGCTTCGAAGGATTTGCCCACAGCTCAGAACTACAAACCCCTTCCTCTCCCGTGCCAAGACTGGCTGCTTTGCTCTGCAGAGGGAGGTGAAAGGTGCAGATTGCTGTGACAGCAGCCACGGCCTGTGCTTCAGCTGCCTCACTTGCCAGACAAAGAGAGCACAAGGCTCTTCTGATCTCTAGTGTGTGTGGGCATCTGAAGGTTGATGTGTGGTGCAGGTTGCTGTGAGTCCCTCAGACATGGTAACCGTGAGGATCCATCTGACTCTGCAGCTCGGTCCAAATGCTACAAAAGTGGATTAATGACTAATTAATCATCAGTGTTCCTTGGCTGTAGCTGAATGATGGAAGGTGGCCCAGCACTCACGTGCTCCCTGAGAGCTTGTTTCTCCAGAATGTGGCTTTCCAAATGCCACTGGAAAGATGATGATGATAACTTCATGTGAAACACCCTAAGAGGCAAAGTATTCCACAAATTAGCTCATCGTCTTAGTAATCAATATCATTTAAGATGTGTGTTCCAAACAGTGGCAGCACTAATCTGAAAGTGTTCCCTGATTCAGCAGCTGAATGGAAATACCCATTAGGGAACAGGATGCTTCCTACTGTTCAGCCCACGCCTTTCTCTTTTTTGGAAGTAATTCATGTTCCCTCACAGCTGGTGAAGGCAATGAGCTCCTCTGTGTCTATGAATTCCTGAGGCATGAGGAGAAGTACTGAGATAAAGAATCAAAAGAAGTGGGACTGTGATAGAAATCTACCAATTAAGACAAGCAACTATCTTAGCTTTGGTATTGGATTGACTTTTTCTTGGGGGCCATATGGTTAAATGTGGGGTTTGGGCCTTAGAGGCATTGACTGGAGTTAGAAAATGCTTGGATTTAGACTAAGAGCTGTTGGATAGGAGTTACAGTTTGGGTAGAGGATAGAAGGTGCCAAACCCAAACACTCCTACTGGTGACTGGTGTAGTGCCTGATAGTGTGAGGTGGCAGGGGCTGACAGCTCTGTCTGGGCAGGTTTTGACTTTGAACTATGAGGTTTTGCTGTCATCATCCTGGGGCTTAGACTACTGGGACAATGGGGACTGCAAGGTGGGTAGAAATCAATGCTGCTTTGATCTAGGATTGGGTTTAGGCAGGGTTCAGGACACCAGGTTAGATGGAAATGGTGTGTGTGGATTAGAGGCATCTAGCCTGGTAATCTGTATTTCCTTTAAACTGGAGAACTCCATTGAGTTTTGAGGGAGCATTTAGGATAAGCTGAAGGGCTAGTTGATGCCTGCTGGTGTTTTCATGTTGTACTAGATATGGGCTAGAGAATATCTGGGTCTTTGTTAAAACTAATCACTCATGTAGAAATCAATGAAACCATTTTTCCCAAGGGCTACAGTAATTCAGCTCTCCTGACGGACAGGAGTGGTCAGTCACAGGGCAGCATCTCTGTGTCTCAGTGAGCTTTATTTAAACAGACTGACTTGCTTTTTACCTCAGGCTGTGTTTGTGGGCATGGCTTCTGTTTCTTCCCTTCCAGGCTGATGGGCACTGCTCCTGGCCATTGGGTGCAATCCTGCTTCACCACATCAAGCTTTATGGCCCACTCATAAAAGCAGATTTAACAGCAGCAGAAGCCTAAATGCTGCAGCATTATTGCAAAGCAATCCAGGCTCCAGAGTCCCTGCTTCCACAGCCTTGTAAGAGGCTTGGCTAGACAGCAACCTGACAGCCACCAGGGTAAATAGAGTGCCTCCCAATCTGACTCGGTTTCAGATGTAGTTTAACACTCATTTCAGACGGATGAGATTCTCTGCAGGGATCTGCAACACGCAGAACCTCAGTTCAGGCTTTCTTCTGGTGCATCATCTCAGTTTGTGTGGGGAGGAGATGTGCTCTCAGTCCTTTATGCACTGGTTGATGCCTTGCTGCCCTCGGTGCTCCCCCATTACTCCCAGCAGATGGCTTCAAGAACAAAGGGAGGTTTCATTATTGCAGTTCAGCTGCAGCCAGAGAGAGAGATGGGCTGCAGATTCAGGCAAGAGCAGACAGAGAAAGGGAGTGAGCATGTGAGTGTGCAAGGCAAGTGCTTAAAACACAATAAAATGAAAAAGCCGAGGAGAAAACAACTCTAGGCAGAAGGAAAATCTTTAAAGACCTGAAATCATTCCTGCACTGATCACCATCATAAATCCAATACTAAATTCTGATACCCTCTTCCTTCATTTTTAAAGCAAGGTTGTCCATGGAAAACTGTTCTATCTCACCTGCTCTGCCAAAAGGCCCCATGTGACAAACGACCCAGGAGCAAACACAGCATTAGAACAAAACAAACCAACACTTTCTGTGGGGAGAAAAGACTGTTCTTACCTCTTGTTTACAATCTTCTTTTGTACTACTGCCACACAGGTCCACAGATGTTTTATGTCCTGTCACTCTAGGGGAAATATAATATTCTTTAATTTCCAGGAAAAATCCCTCTACCCCCAAATTCTCATTATAGGATACAAATGTCTTCATCTCTGTTCTTTGAGAGAATCATTTGGGAAGTCACTACTTTAGTCCTACTGCAAGCAGCAATAAAAGTGCTGTCGAGACTTTGATAAGCTGTGTCTACACAATTTCACTGCAGAGTTTTGTTTCTTGATTTCTCTGTGCCGTTCTGCTGTGTCCTGGTTGTGCTCAGAGGATCTGTTTGTTCTTAGCGAGACTGCCCCGGGCGTTATTCCCCAAATGATTCCAGCACAGCCTCTGAAAATCTGGCAGAGGAAAAGCTAAAATCCAGTCTCTCAGAGAGGTTTGGTAGCAAAGGGCAGGTACATGCCCAGAGAGTTTTTCTCTGGAATGCTTCCTTTTTTCCCTGGCAGGGTCCACCTCTGAGGCTGACAGCAGCACAGTCCCAAAAAGCTGTCCCACAGTTCGGAGCTGCTGCACTTTGAAAGCAGATTTCTGGCAGCTGGATGCAGATTGAGGGCCTAGCAGTTGGGAACTAGCTCCTAGCCAACTCAACAGTGCAGTCCCTCGAATTGTTTTTGTGTACAAAAAAAAGCTTAAACAAGATTCATCAGCTGTAGGGGTGTTTTTTGGCATTTAGGCTCTCCAAAAGCCAAGGGCTTGTAGGACATTTGGGGACAGCTTTTCTAACTGCCACCACTCAGTTTGTCCTGCAGCTCTTTGACACATACAGTTTCGTTAAACAGAGGGATTGTGTGCATGTGAATAAATTTGAATTTGGATGCTCCTTTGACAGACTAAAGTCTGTGCAAGCCTGGATGAGATGTTAGCAATGGGTTTGTAAAAGAGAGTGTCCTTAACATAGTGATGGACTCTCCTAGTATGCCATTATATTCCCCATGCATTGTGCAGATAGTGTTTGCTAGTGGGTGATCCTAAACACTGGTGACTTGTTCTGTAGTATCTTAATATTAAAAATGTATCAAGCAGTTTGCCTTTTTGCAGTGCCTGTTGTCTTTGGATGCCTTTTGAACCAAGCACATTATCCAGGCAGCAAACAGCATGGCAGGCTGTGAAAACAAACCTGCTCTGAGTTCAAAGTGGAGTTATCTCCATTTTACTCAGGGCATGTTGATCCCTTAAATGGCTACCTAGAAACAGAAACCAGACAGGAATAAAGGAGGCATTTATTTGAAAGGCCTTCAGAGGTCACACTCTGGGCTCCAGAGGCTCCTGCCTCAGTGCATCCCAACATGGACAATGACAGCTCCCGAGTTCTTCACACTTTGATATCAGCATCAATTGCCCAAGCAGAACCCAGCCAAGGATGGAATTTGCCCAAGCTTGGCCCCCTCTCCCCAAGATGAAGGTTTGCAGTTGTTGGGCCCAGGAGGGTCTGGGTGTCCTTGGAGAGCGAGCTGGAGAGGCTTTGTTATGTCAGTGTGAGCATGAGAGAACAGCACTGAACGAGCTCCAGGGAACTGCAGAGTTACACTGGGCACTGCAGGGCTGGGAACAATATAAAAGTTAAAACTAAGGCATCAATGTGAGCCAGCACAAAACCTGGCCGAGTTTTCTTTGCGTCCATCTAAGTATTGCTGTAAAACATTGATACATCCCTATTGATCTGCACAGTACTCTGCCAGTGCATCTAAATCACCTACTAGAGAAGAAAAATCTTTATTTTTTTATTTTAATTTTTTTTCTTTTTAGTGGGCAGCCTGTGAAACCCTCTGTGAGGTTAAACTGCATCCCTGTCTCAGTTGCATCCCTCTGGCTCCAGCCTGGCTCAGTAAGGAATAAACCATTTACAGGGTGAGGGCTCCAGCAAGGAGCCTCCCCACTAGAGAACCACCTTGCACAGTCATCCTGCGTTTGGGAAACCAAGGAGTAACAAAGTGAGGGCTGGCAGGGTGGGTGAGGCAGCATCCTGCCTTGGGTCAGTGGCTGGAGGGTGATGATCCCACCCTGCCCCGAGCCTCCTCCAGCTCAGGGCAGTGAGGTACCTGCCTCTGCAGCTCTGTGCACCTTCCCTGGGGGAAACAGCTGGAATTCCTCAGGCAGCTGTGCTTGAGGCTAACAAGAATTCTTTTCCTCTTATTGCTGGAAATTTACAGTAAAAATGAAGTCTCGTGGAGCTCTTTTGCAGCCAGCCCCAGCTTCCCGGGAGTGCGGAGGCTCAGAATCCGAGCTGCCTGAACCAAATGAGACAGCAGGAGCCCCGAGAGCAGGAAAAGCCATTTAAAGCTCTTCTGCTTATATCTCTCACTGCTGAACTTGCTGTGGGGGTAGATGTTAATTTAATGAGTACTCATTAAATTATCTTACAGTAGCTCAGATAGGTCCCAGCAGGTTCCTTGAACATGACACAGGATTTTGTTTTGTATTGTTTGGGCTTAATTAGTTTTTCTGAGGGACAGTTATAGTCCTAACAGAGCAGGGTATAAAAATACTATTGTACAAAACTTTGTGGAAGGAACTTATATTAAACCCCACCTATGCTCATGGTATTTTAAAATTAATATTTAAAATACAGTTCAGCTTTCAATATTTTACCCCCCAAACATTCTAACTGATTTTTTTTTTTTGAGATGTTAGAAACTGTTGGACTGCACTGGAGCTTCAAACAAAGAAAAACAAAAATTTTAAAGCAAAACCAGTATATATAACTTAAATGAATTTGAAGTAAATCAATAAGTTTTTTCAGGGGTTTGCCTGGGAAAAAACCAAACATGTTTGTCTTGGGATCCATCAGAGTTTTCAGATTTCCCACAGATGCAGAAGGTGAGTTGTTCTCAACACTACAGTCAATGTGAGCTGGAAAGATTAATTCCACCTGAGATGCACAGTTATAGGTGAGGTGTCACACCTCTAGCAGCAGTAATTAAAACAAACAAACAAAAAAAATAGGCTGTTCATCTCAAACTGAAGGACAGTACCTGGAACTGTAGAAAAGGAGAAAAAGTGGGAGATTTGGAACAAAGAAACTGCCTGGGAGTGGTCACAGATGATGTTTTCCAAGGCTGTTCCTAAAGATAAATAACTGGCGGATTATTGGAGAACAGTCTTGTGTTAGAGATAATTGGGGACTAATTAGCAGCAGGGATCAGTGTCCTCACTGATCAAGCCTTGGCCAGTCTGGGTGATGGGCAGTCAGACACTCACCATGTCCAGGGCTCACAGGGCTGTCCCTGCACTCCCAGGGCAGGTCACTCCTGGGACCTGCTCCAGCTCCTCTCTCTGGAGAATCCCTTCCCTCGTGCCAGGGGAAATACAGGCAGAACCATGGATTTTGCAGAAATGGACAAGCCCTCTAAGCAGCCATAAGGTCCCTTTCCAGCTGGTGTGGCTGATTCACCTCTTCCCTTCCTGGGCACATGATACTGATGCCTTAGGTTTTAACTTTTATATTTTTCCAACCCTGCAGTGCCCAGTGGAACTCTGCAGTTCCCTGGAGCTCGTTCAGTGCTGTTCTCTCATGCTCACACTGACATAACAAAGCCTCTCCAGCTCGCTCTCCAAGGACACCCAGACCCTCCTGGGCCCAACAACTGCAAACCTTCATCTTGGGGAGAGGGGGGCAAGCTTGGGCAAATTCCATCCTTGCCTGGCTTCTGCTTGGGGAATTGATGCTGCTATCAAAGTGTGAAGAACTCAGGAGCTGTCATTGTCCATTTTGGGATGCACTGAGGCAGGAGCCTCTGGAGCCCAGAGTGTGCATCTGAAGGGCTTTCAAATAAATCCCTCCTTGATTCCTTTATTCCTGTCTGGTCTCTGTTTCTAGGTAGCCATTTAAGGCATCAATATCCTCTGAGCTCCAAGCCCTCCTCTGTTACAGGAGTGGAACAAAATACCCTGGGGGCTTCCAGAGGTGCTCTCTGCTCCTGCTGTTTCCCACATCACTGAATGAGAGAGCTCAGATCAGGCACAGAGTGAACGAGCAGGATGTTCAACAGCTATTTTTATGTTAAAAAAGAAATTAATTTTTTCTTTTTTTCCACTTATTTGGGCTAACAGCTTATCAGCGTGAGTCAGGCCTGGAGAATGAACGCTGTGTTACATGGGTTTACATACAAATAAGCTCCCATTTTCTCAGCCTGGGCATTTTCTGCTAGTTTAGCAGAATTTCCCAGCGATTGGGGTTTTGAAGGTCCACGCAGGCTCTGCAATAAGAATACTTGCTGATGTTAGAATTCAGTTTTTATTGGGGATGAGGTGTGGTCTGGCAGTTTATTAACAGCTGAACTGCTGTGCAGCTGGTGGGCAGGTCAAACCAAAGGCAGCATTAGTTAAACTAACTCACTACGCCATGGTATGTTTATTTTAGGGAAATATGGAAACCATTTCCGCTCTCTCTGATAAATAACATGCCAGGCTTGCAAATTGTATTTTAAAGGAAACTTCAGGTTAGTGTTTCCATGCTTCTGAAACAGGCACCCAAAGTAGGCTTCAGTTAGCAAAGTGTGGGGAGCAGCATCTGAAATCATTTGCCTATAGTGATAAATTTTGGATGAACTGAGGTTTCCAGGGGACACAGCAACTGAAGGTATTTACTTGAAAGCGTTTCAGCAAGGAAGGGCTGTGATGAACTTATTCCATGGACATTCTATATATTGTGGTTCATTTCTGACAACTCACTGTGGGTATCAGCAGCTTTATTTTACTGAGATAGGTGCCAGAGGTGTCCGAGAGTCACAGAACAGGTGGAGCTTGGCAAATGGGGAGCTGTGGTGAGAGAGGACAAACAGAGACCTTGAGAGAATGTTTGGTGGATCCCAGGCTGAGAGGAGAAATTGCTGTGTTTCCTTTCCAAGGTCATCTCTGGAAAGTGGCAAGGAGACCTCCAGAAACGAGCCAAGGGTGTTTTTTATCACAGGTCTTATATTTTCCAAATACAAACCTGGTGTCTGTGTGTGTGTGCTTACTTTTTAAGAGTATGTATAGCACTTACCATGGTAAACCTGTGGTTTCTGGTCAATTTAATGATGCTGTAAAATGTGGTTTATGGCTGGCTTTCTCCGTGTTAATGCTTGCAGGAAACTGGGGCTTTAATTCTTTTTTTTTTTTCTGTGAGAAAACTAGACAATGACTTCTCTTGATTCTGTGGCTGAGAAGTTCCTGATGCCTGATTTTGTTTATTTGAGGGTATTTCTTAGTGGAACCCTCACTGCCTATCTCAGGTGCAGGAAAGAGGCTGTTTCGTTACCTTGGTTTATCAAGCAGCTGTATCCACATAAACACTTGTTTTGTTGTCTGCATCCAACCCTTCCAGAATGGAACTGGGATCTGCTAAAATTCAAGGAGATCTGATGCAAGCTGATGAATTATTGTAGGAATTTAGTGCAGTGTTGTTAAAATAAATGAATAAAACATTAGTAATGAACTCTTAACTTGTGGACACAGAACAGTTCTCCAAAATGCAGATTGTTTTCATACTTCAATACTTTCTCCATTATGAAGCAATTAAGTCTCATCTGTTGTCTTTCAAGAACAGAAGCTTTTGTTTCAAATGTAGCATCTTCCTGTCTTTCCAAATATCTTTTTGCAGTTTCTTAGTCTTTACTGTTTTGGATGAAAGGTTCTTGTTCTCCTTTGTGTCACAGGAACAAGAGCTGAATTTTGATGTTTTCAATTTCCTGGAGCACAAGTATTGTTTAAGGTTGAGTTCTTAATATCTTTTTTTCCCCGCTAAAATTAGTATTTATTTCATTGCAAAATGAAGCAATTGCAAAAATATGGGAATGTCTGCACCTTCATTGAGGTGACAGAGACTTCAGCAAATTATTTTATTTACTTCAAATGGTGGTTTCCTCTGATCATTATAGCAAACCTAGATTAGCAGTGTGATGTGCATTGCAGAGTTTGAGATCTGTTCTACATCATAACTCAAAATGCTTGACTTTGCCATCTGATTTCAACATCTTTCTCTTGCACTGCCTGCTCTTTGAACTGGCCAAAAAATCAAAGTGCAAAAGGTGCTGTAATTCTACCCATGCTTGGGGAAACAAAAAACTGATTGGTACTTTGATGGAAATGAGATACAATTCACATTTCTTAATACAACAGCAACAACAAAAATCCAACAACAGAAGGGTCGTGAATTTAGCTCTAAGATTGAATTGTGTTAAATTGGAAAAATGTTTTTGTGAGTGTTGGAGGACATATAAGCCTGATGTCCCACTTCCTAATTTAACCCTTATTTGTTTGTACTCAATTGGTGTGCTATTTTGAATATTACTAGCCAGGGCAAAAGTAATTATTTTATGCATAATTTTAATGATGTCAGCAGTTTTTAATTTGTGTGTAACCTAAGCAGCACGTAAGCAGACCTTTGAGCAGCTTCTGGTGATCTTTGTATCAGAATAGTACTCCAGAATTCCTTGGGCTTTTTTGTTTTCAGGCCCTTTTTTCACCAGGGCACAAGGTAAATTGAGGAATTTAGGCACATTAATTCAAATTCATTGCTGCTGATTCATTGCATTCCCTTTATTTATTCAAGTAACCTGTTTTTTTTTCCTGCTAAGGCCAAAAATCTCATTCTTTCTTATCCCATTCTTTAAATTTCTCAACCACAGGTAACTTTGGTTTCAAAAAGAAACAACTTCTTCAGGAGAATGTCACAGCTATCTTGACAAGGCAGAACAGTAATCTTTGAAAGGCTGTTGTGAGGATTTGTCAGACAGACTCATAGGTGTGTGGTTGAACCACCAGGCCACGTTGCTGTGAATTTTCTGTTTTATTGTGGAATTTTTTTGGTCCTGGTGGTTTGGTTCGTGGTTTTTTGTTTTGTTTTTTCTTTTGAACCCTACACTTAAATAACTGTGAACTGTGCCAGACCTTAGGCTGAAATGATTCAGAAGCAGGATTTGAACTCATCTCTGCCACCTCCCACATCAGTGATTCCTATTCTAGATTTTGGAATTATTTGTTCTATTTTTGGGGGTTATTTGGTTGAGGATTTCTTTGGGGGTTTTTTTCCCCCTCAAAAAGAAATGAAAATAAGCGTAGATCTCATAATTTAGAGATTAAAAATTTTACTTCTGCTTGTGTCTGCTATAAAATGTTCATTCTCGGAGATGAGTTAGCCCATAATATCCATTTTGACAGACTGAACAAGCTTTGGTTTAGGTGCTGTGTATGTTAGAGCAGTGACCTTACCTTAATTCTCACCTTTTATTCTTTCAGTCAAACCCCTCACCCCCCCATTTATCAGCACTAAGCTGTATGGGAAATACAGAAGTCCTATTCTAAACTCCACTTCCTTCTTTTTTTCCCTCCCCTCTGCTTTTTTAATGCCAAAAAGCTTCAAAAAGACACTTGAAATCCACAGGGGAAAGAGAAATTAGACTCCAGCTGACATGACTGAATTTTAAACTACTAAATATTTTATAGTTAGATTAGATAATGCGAGGTTGCACTAAGCACAGCATCAGGCTCTTTGGGGGTTTTGCTTTTGACTCAATCAGTGCTTCACCATCTTGATCAAAACTGGTGTAGAACTTCCCTGCAAAGCTGAGAGAATTTTGACCTTTCCCAGCACTTCTTGTAAGTGATCTCAGTTTCATCCCTGGCTGGTCAGGGTTCACCTTAGTCTCTAGGAGCAGCAGAAAAAAAACCCAAAGTGTTTCCTTGGACTGGCTCTTTCTGGCTCCAGCTGATAAAGGTGGAGATGCTGCCTCTGTCACTTCTGGAAAAGGCTGCAGATGACAAATCCTGCAGTTCTCCTCTCCCAAATGATGTGACAATTCTTTATCATAATGCTTCATCTGACCCCTCTCACAGTCCTGCTTGGAACTTGGTCCCAGACTGGGAATTCTGCTGGCTATTTTTGATATTTTTTTTTTTTTAGAGAAAGATGAAGTAATCCAGGACTAGCACACTGAGGTGGCTGATCCAATCCAAATAATTACATTTTTCATATTTCTGAAAAGATGTATTTAACTGACTGAAGGCAATGTAGCTGCAAAGGCACTCCACTCCTTTACTTTGATCTGTTAAATATGGTTACAAATGTCTAAGAGACTCAAGTGCATTCAGACAGTGCTGAGACACATCCTAGAGCACTGTGCTGTGAATTCTTTTGGACAGAAAGAGGTGAGGGTTGAGCACCAGACATCAAAGACTGAAGGTAATTCTATCCCACTTTTTTATTTTCATTCGTTCCATTTAGAATGGAAAAATAAAATTTCCGTTTGGAAATCTTGCTTGACAAAAGAGAAACCTTACAAAGTGCCTGGATCTTGCTCAGGAATGTTGTTTGTGGGCATGCTGTGCCTTTAGGGCAGCTTTGAGGTTCTGCTGTAAGATGAGACTAATGGGATCTTTCTGGTGAATCCTCACTGTTCCTCTGATGCAGCAAACAGGATCGCAGACCCCTCAGTCCCACGTTGGTCATCACTGCTCTGCACATGGAGATTCATTTGATCTGCCTGTTTGCTGCATATGGATCCTCCTCCTCCTTTTCAGAAGGGGCAGGATATTTTTCAGCCTGAGGATTTTAGTAGGTGCAGAAGGGGCTGCTACATTGAAGGTCAAACGGCATTTTGGCTTTTCCCTTCTCTCTGCTGAAGACAGCCTGCAGTTCTTATTTCAGCACGTTAATGTTGAGCTGCCACAAGGGCCTGGTGCCCTTTGTGCACTCACACCTTGGTGTGACACTGGAAGCAGTGCTCAGTCACTGGAGCACAAGAGTGGATTTGTGCCCCTGCACGTTCTCTTGGAAACAGCAAAGTGCATGAGAACATATCTTGTGCTCCCCCAGCAATCTGGCGTGGGGGCAAGGCAGGGACTCAGAGGGTTTGGTTTTGTAGCAAGAAGCCAATGTCTTCTGTTCCTCATACTCCTTGAGAAGCAGCTCTGCTGGTACCCTCCTTGCTCCCACAGCCTGCCTACTCTGAGATGCCTGGACACAGCCTCTGGAATCTACCTGCACAACCACTGCACTGCCGCTTCCTCTGATGCCAGAATGGTTTTTTGCTTTTTCTTTTATACCCCTCTTACATACCCTTTTATATAGTATATATATTTATATAGTATTGTATTATATATTCTTAGTGCCTTTAGCCCACATACTTGTAACTTCCCAAGGCTGATAACTCAGCTCAGCCCCACGGCACCGTTAAACCAGGAGACCAAACATGCTGGGAGCCCCAGACACCAAGGGCCTCTCCAAAACATATTTCTGTAAACTAAAATAAGCCCATCCAAGGATGGGTTTTGGTTCCTCAAAACGAGAGGCTCACTCGAGCCTCTAGTTAAAAAATATTTGATAAATGTGCTAATTTTGCAAGGCCTATAATTGTGTGTATTTCGGTGTAGTGAAGTGCATGCATTTTTCGAGGCATTCCACCCGGACCAAGTGCTGCACCCAAGAATCCTGAAATAAATACTGAGGTAAAAAACCCTTTTCCCCATAAACCATGTTTTGGTTTTAATTTTAAGACCAGAGAAAGGCAACGCCTCCTTTTCTTTCCTTTGGAAGAGTCGTGTGTACAGGAGCTCCTTTGGCCTAATTTTTTTCCCTCTCCCTATAGAGTCATCATGTCTTTTACATTGTGCTGATGTGCAGAAGCACAGGGGGACATTTGCATATATGCAAAGCCTTACAGAATGTGCTGAGAGATGTAACCTCTTCTTGGGTGAGCTGTTTTCATCTGCTTGCTCAAGAGCCTTCCTCCATCCTGTCCTCTCTCTTTATTTTTCACTTCTCCAATAAATTAGCTATCATTTTTTTCCATAGCAGTGGCAGCTTGTTACCCAGTGTGTGTCATCTTCTCTGATGAATAAGTCTTTTCCCTACCTGTGCTGTCAGAGGTTGTGGAGTGAAAGAGAATGAGCAGTTCTCTCACAGCTGCTAGGGAACAGCTCCCTCCATGGTACTGGGACCAGTGCAGCTGAACTGTCACAGAAAGGGACATTTGCAGGCCAAGTTTAGAGAAAGGAAAGTGTTGTGAGCTTGAACAAGGACGAGGTTGTACTGCTGAACTTTCATGGGAAGAGAATACGAATAAGGATGTTTGAACTGCAGTTGTTTCCAAGGCACTTCTTCAAGTTAAAAAGGAAACTTTATAAAAGTGACAAAATCATATCAAATCAATTATACCCAGGCTGAGTATCATTTCAATTGTCATACATACAACTTACTCAAGTCTGTAAGAATGTGTAAAAACAGTAGAAAAATGAGATCATTTATTTCAATACTTGGTGTTAGACAAACTAGAGGTGCAGTTCCCAGAGCAGTTTCATTAAAATGCTGAAGTCCTGGATGGAGAAGAGAGAGGCAGCTTTACAGTTATGCTGTATTTGATATCAGATGTTATTGAAATGTCGAACCAAAGCCACCAACCAACTCCATCAGCAGTTTATACACATGGAAATGTGCCTCGTGCCACTGCCAGGTTTTGTCACAAATTGATGATTATGGGGAGCAGCCTATTTGAGTATCCAGCCTGAGAGGTCTTAAAAAGCCCTTTACTGAGAGTGCTGCCAAGCTGCTTGCTGCCTTAGGATGTTTCAGCACTGGAGGCACCTCAACCAACTCCAGTAGGTTTTTGAAAATCTTGGCTGTGAAGTCTGAAGCTGTGAATATCTAATATGTGATGGCACCAGGCCCAGCTCGAGTACAAACACACACATACAAAAACACATGAGAATAGGAACAGTGCTAACAAGATAGAGGTACTGTTCTCTGCTGCTGCTCTCATCCCACTTCCATAAAATAGCATATTGAAAAGGAGAATTTACTCTCTGTCCATTTCTTCTAGCCTTAAGGCTTAATTCTGAACTTTATGGGACTTTCTGGTTTCCTCTGTTTTTCATCTCCCCTTTCAACTTAACGTTGCCTTTTAGTTTTATTATCTTGAAAGCTCAGAGAGACTCTGAATTTTATCTGTGGGGAAGCTCATTTGTTTTTAAATGATTTTCAGTCTGAAAGTTGGGAGATTACAGGCAGCTGTAAAAAAAAAAATTGCCAACGAATAAAGATTAATTTCTTGGTTACCTGAAAACCAAAATGAGTTCAAAAGGAGAGTTTAAAAGATGAGATTCTTTTGGGTGGTTGACCAATGATTTTGCACCTCCAGGGCTGTTAAGCAACGAGAGGCACTTGGGTTTCTTCATCTCTTTTTGTCTGTCAAACTCTGAGCTGTGGCAGGATGTGAGCTCTCTGCTGGATATCAAGCAAGAGCAGGAGAGCATTTACTCTGTGGCACTGTTGTAGTCAGCTTTGCAGCTAAAAATCTCCCAGCACTGGGAAGGGATGTGTGTCCCACTGCTCTGCTCTGGCAGGGACAGCTTGGAGGTTGACAGGCAGACCAAGAAAGGGACCCCAGGTTCCTGACTCTCCTCGAGAGCTCTGCTGAGCCTGCAGGAGTGGGGAGACAGGAAAAAGCCCAGTGTGCTCTGGTGGAAGTGTTCTTACCATTGCATCCCTATCCTTAGGGACTCCAGGGCATCAAAGTTTGGGAGTAAGATGATGCAGACCCTCATTTATTCCTTTGGTATAAACTTCATTTCATGAAAAAGGGACAAGTGAGTCAGGAAAATTATATGGCTGTCAGGAGATTTTTATGTTTTGTGAGACAGGTAATATTAAAATACTTTTTAATGGATGGTTAAGCTTAATGTGATTAATAGATCATTTGCCTCTTCTGCAGTTAGGATGATATATGGAAAAAAGCAGAACAGAAACCCTAGGGAAGTAATATTTTCATCCCAGTTTTTTTAAAATATGCTTTTTATAGTTTCTTTTTCTCTCACCTCTTTTTTTCCCCCTTTTGTTACTTTACTGTCATCATTTTCCTTTTAAGGAAAGATAATTGGGAAAAGAAAGAAATTTAAAATTAAGACATTTCCAAGTTAGTCTTCTAATATTTTCTAAGGAAACTCAGATTGCCTCTGTTTTCCATTTCAAGTTCTGTGCTGTGCTGTCCCTGATAAGAGACTTCAGTGGTTTGAATGAACACCAAAGTATTAGCCTAAAGCAAGAAAACTGGCAAAAAACAACTCAAGGCTGTCTTTTAATGGACAGTGTTTGTTCCTTTCTCCGATGATTCCCCCGTGGCTGTGATCAGGAATTCTAAGGACTGTGGTACCTGCAAGTAATCTGCTGCGGATGCACACACAGAGGCACAGTGGGAGGAAAAACACTGCATTTGATCCGAGGGATCAAACATTTTGGGGAATCATCTGATCTCAAGGATATCTGTTCCTTTCTTCCCCCATGTTGTTTTTTTAAAGATGCATCCCTAATCAGGCTTTGCCACTGCTCTGTAAGCAGCAGGCCTGTTAGTGATGCTGAGAGATGAAGAGATTGGTAAAGAAAGACAAGGGAGCTTTTCTTTGCACTTGTGTTTTAAATATTTATTCTGGATGTGTGCTGGACCACTCACTTCTGATTCGGCGAAAGGGACCTCAAACACAAAGCAATACTAAACCAGACAAGTCTTATGCAGACTGCAGTCCTTGGTTTTTATATTCCTCTAGCACATCCTACCCGGTGGGGATGGAGAAGCTGCTCTTTTGGGTCACAGCCCTTGTCCAGTCTTGTCTCCTCTGTGGCAGTGGCTGGTGCTGGACAGGTGCACAGGGGTGGGAAGGCTCTGGGAGCAGCACTTTTCCAGTCCTACAGACTGAGCAGCAGCTTCAGTGCTTGCCCAGAGCTGCCAGAGTTTGGGTGGAAGTTCTCACTGCTCTGCAAAGCCTCCCTACCCTCGGTGAAAAGTGCTGTGAGCGTGGGCCAGCCTTCCTTTCCATGGAGTCCAGCAGCATTCCTGCCTCTCTGTCCTTTTAAGACATCTGAATTTTCGTGCCTGCTGAAGCAGTTTCCAAAGCTGTGAAGGCATTTCTGCTGTACCTCTATTAAAAACCAAGTACAATCAAGACAGGCTTTGGTTTTTTTAAGTCTTTCAAAGGTGATTTCTGTCTTACCAATGTGTCGAGGTGCTTGGAACAGGTTTTACTGTGTGTGTAGCACTGTAATTCCTTCTAGCCTTGACGTGTATTTAAAAAGGAAAAAGTGTAAGTTTCCCACTCAGCTTCACAAATAACAGCCTCACAAATTCCACATGGGATGATTTATCACTGGCTAAAAAAGCAGTGGGCTCTCAACCCTTAACTCTGTGTGTTTCCTGCATAAATCCACCAGTCTGGCACTGATCTAAGTTGCTGTAAAGAAGTCACACACAGAATTTCTTCTTGTTTGTTGAGAGCATCCAAAGTTGACTTTCTGACTGCACAGCAGAAATACTCTATTTGCTACTTACATGAGCATAATTTTGTGACTAAATTACTTAAGTCAGCAACTAATTTCGGTGCTGCCTCAGACCTGCTTTAAATGAACAGGTATATTCATCAATCACCTCCCTTCTTCTTTGAGTACCAGCCTAATCAATACATGAAAGAGCTGTTTAAACACTTTCCTATTAAAAAAAAAAAGAAAAAAAAAAGGTAGACAAAACAGCAGAATAAATATGAGAGAGAATTTTAGGGACAGGCATTGAAGTCAGATGCTATTCTGCATTAGGACTTTATAAATCACTAGGCAAGACGGATTATGCAATGGTACCATTCCACCCTAAATTACCAGGGCATGGTGATTGCAGGCTTGTGGTTGCATAGAGGTAAATCTGACAGCTTTGGAGCTTGGATAGTTTTTAAAATACCTCAGTGCAAAGGGATCACGTTTTGCTGAGCAGCGCGAGCACTGAAAGCACATCCCTGTCAGAAAAGGCAGAGGAAGAGCTGTGGATGTGTTCTGTGCTGGCCACCAAATGCTCAGATGCAAAGTGTCTTGCTCAAGACTCCTTTAGGCTGGGAAAAGGGCCAGAAAGGGGTGGAAGAAGGTCTCTGGAAGAGCTGTGGTGTGCTGGGTATGTCAGACCCCGCCACCTCCCAGTGAACATGACTGGTGCTGGTGCAAGGCAGTGCTGTGGGCTTGTGATACACAGAGCTGGGCTTGTATTCCTGAACTGAAAGGTTCTCTGCACAACCTGCTGGCTGCAAAAAGCAAGGGGTTTTAAAACACAGGTGTCACTGTGCAGTGATGCCTAAGCCATATTGGATATGCCCAAAGAGATATTTATGATTTGGCTTTTTTATTTCTGATCTAAGCAATGGTCGTTGGCATGGCAGTCAGTGCCTCAGGGCTCTGGCACCGTGAGGGGTGTCCCACTGTGTCCTCACAAGGGGGGGATGTAACACAAACCTAAGAGCTCAGGGATAGCCCCACTTTGCAGGAATTCCACAGAAATGGCCACAGGCAAAAGAAGGATGCAAGGCATCATGTAATGGATAGCTGCTGGTGTAGAAATCTCCACTCCCCAATTAAAACCCATAAGCCCCACAGGGCTCTGCATGTCACTGGAAGTCACCATTGTCCTTTTTATCCTGCATTTTGCAGCGTTGAGGACTTTTTGGCTTATTGACTTTTCTTCTCTCAGCTTTTATTCTTGTGCTGTGTAAGAACGAAGCGGCTAAAATGTGTTTGCAAACCAGAAATGCTAATTGTTAGAAATATAATTATCATTTCTTTTGTAAAATTTATTGGAAGCCTGAATTAATGCTTTTATGTCATGATTCGTTTAAAATAAATGTTTAGTTAGATATAAGCTTTGTTTGCATGCTCAGTGTAGTAAGACTGAGTCTGAAGTTCTTGCATGAGCAATATCCTCCTCTCTCCCTCTTTGTGTTTAAAACTCCTTACCTACACATTAAATAAAATGAAGGTTTAATAACTTCCTTTTCTCTCTCTAAATGTATCAGTTAAGTCACATTTGTCTATTTTCCACCTGTAAAACTGCATTTACATGCTTAATCACATAATCTCTCAAACCCATTATTACCTGCAGCATGTGCTTTTATGATCATTTTTTTCTCTCTTTCAAAGTAAAAAGATGCCTCATTATTCAGAAAGTGGAGGTGTCTCCTCTAGATATTGTGTAGAAGAGGACATGCTGCCGCATGTTAAAGAAACATGAGATGTGCAGATCAGCTTCCCTGTGGAGGAGACAGCAGAGGATCAGTATATTAAATGCAGCTCTTTATTTATCTTTATTTACATACCCCTGCGAATGCTGCAACAGAGGCCACCACAGAGCAAGTACTCTGACGATTCTGCCTTCCAGAAATGCCATCCTGAAAGCTAATTACACCTTCCTGGGAGGCTTCTCTACCCTTACAGATTTAGAGGGCTGGAAAAAATCCTGGGAAAACCAGCCCTGCTCACCACCACTGGTTTTCTCCAGGGGTGATTGCTGAACAAAAGTTAAAACTAACACTTTGTCTTTAAAGACTGAAGCCTTCCTCACACGTCAGGGAAAGAGTGATTGGCCCTCAGTGATGTGAGGGCTAAGTTAGGAAAAGACTTTTCTTTGCAGTAGTTATCCTTTGTAGCATATCTGAACCCCTTTTCTCCTTCATCTGAAAATGTCTGGGGCTGCTTTTCTTCTTCTGTTTGTGTACACTTTTAATACCTGCTAAAATCAGTGCCTCTAAGGAAGATTTCATTTTCCTCAGTGCAGGAGGGTACAGCTCTGCCATCTAAAACCCTGGGTTGGCAAAACAAAAACCAAAGCTGAAAGATTCCCACCTACTGCTCCTCTAAATCCCTGTTGATCTGTAGGGCATAGGAGAAGAGAATTGCTCCCTTCAAAGACAGGAACATTCAGATGAGGAAATTTTAAAGCTGCACGTTTGTTTCAAATGGATCCTATTTAGCTTGACAGTAAAAGAGCCACGGGGCTGAATTTTATTAGATATTTGTGCAACAGGCATTAAATGTTTCATGTTAAGAATATATTAAATTCCATAAGAAAAAAAGCCACATTCAGATACAGAAAGGAGTAGCATTCCTCTGAGATTTTTGTGCACTGAAAACCTGAAGATTGAAAAAATAAGTGAGGAAGGCAATACAGAGGATTTAATCACATTTCCTGCCATAGCTCTGCTGTGTGGTTTTATGGCTTGTTTGTGTGTTTGGATTTTTGGGGGGCTTGTTAAGGTTATTTTGTGTATCTGAGTTTTTGCCAGTTCAGAAAAGCACCTTCAGAGGTGTCAGCAATCCCATCATTACTTCAGCACTTGCCATGAACTTGCTGGGCCAAGTCTTCTTTGCTTCAGACCCAAGCAAATGCTCTCTGAGTGGCGTGAAAATCAATTTGGTGCATCAGTCCTGAAGAACCAAATCCTCCCATCTTCCCTTTTGTAGCCTCTTTGATTTGGGTATTGTCACGGATTTGTGCTCAGTAAAGGTGAGAATTCTGCCTGTTTGCAGAGAAAGCAGCTCTTGGGCACAAGTGAAATGATGGAAATGGATCTGAGACAAGATGAGAGAAAAATGTGCAGTGTTATAACTCCCTGACTTTAGTTTGAATTGAAGAAATCTTTTCACTGCAGGTGACTGTAGTGAGAGGAAAAATACTCAGCAGAATGTAGGTGTGGGGCAGTTCCTTGCTGTAGTCTTCACTGGAGTGCCATACCATGAGGTGGGGCTCTCTTCTGCCTCACACTAATTGATAAATGTTTTCAGGGTAGGATTATTTGGAGGGTTTTGCTCCATATCCTCTTGCAGTACCAAATAAATGTTCCTGAGCACTGAAACAATATGAGTGTGTTCTGACCTGGGGAGTCATAGACAGGCAGATACACAGATTGCTAATTGCACTGCCTGTAATCGTCTCCATTTCATAGACAACTTAGACCCTTCATTCCTCTGCTCCCATCTGGCTCTCTGCTTTCCTGCTTCTGCCTTTCAGCCACACAGCATTAACTGAGTTATAGATGCCAGGGTGGAAAAACACCATCCTTGGAAGCATGTGGGGGAGGAATGGTGAATGACTGGCATTAATCATGCTGCAATTAAGTTTCCTTGTTGAGACTTTGATAAGTCTTTGGGTGACCAAGCTAACAAACTGCCAAGTGTTTCTCATCACCAGACTCCTGTGCTGGTTCTTACCCGAGTTTCCTTTTAGGACATTAGAGGAGTGATCAGTGAGCAAGGATACAAACTGGTGTGCAGTACGTGGGTGAGATCTAACCTTTGTGGGCTTAGCCCTGATATCACAGCCCCTTTAGTGACAAAGATAGTGGGACTGGAGCAGTATGGAGAGGGCACTGCAGCCCCTGGGGTGATGGACACATCTGACCCACATCTGAGAGCATGGAAAGGGCCCCATGTGTTCAGTGTGAACCTGACTGATCCCATAACACAGCCAGAAGCAGCATTACTGCTGAGGCTGACTGCACAGAGCAGAGCCCAAAAGGAAGTGCTGGCTTCCCCATTTCCAGCAGTCTTTTTTAGCCTCCTGAAAAAGAAACTTTGGACGAATACAGGTTCAGAGGGCAGCATGGGAGCAGTTCAGTAAAAGAGAAGACCTTTGCCTGTGTGCAGTAGCTCTTTTACTCTGGTCTAAACTCTCTGTGTTAGTAACAGCCACAAAGAAGAAAATGCCTTCCAGGTCTGCAGACAAGAGTTTGCTTTGAATGCCTTTCCTGAAGCACCAGCAGTGACTCGTCTGAAGGGCGATGTGGCATCTTAGCAGCTTCTGAATCACCCAGGATGCTTTCTGCAAGTGGCAAGCCAATGTGACTCATGTTTTAGCACCAGAGGTTTCTCAAAGCAAAGCTGTTTTGACAGCAGCAGTGTGGCTTTTGTGTTATCCTTTGGTTTATCAGAGGAATTATATCTCAGGCTTGTTATTAAGATTTCATTTCACTATCTGGGAAGCCTTGACAGGTTATGACTATTTGCTCGTATTGATGACTCAAAATGCTGGATCTGGACTGGATTATTTTCAGAGGCCTCTATGTGCTCTGTCAAAGATGTGGAACTAGGCCTGGACCATAACCAGGAATAGAGGGGTCAAAATATATGATTCCAATCTCTCTATCTTTTTCCAAAGATAAATATACGTGCCAATATAAAGACCTCCATGAGCTTGAAAGCTATTACAGATTTAAGGTAATGGCCCTAAAATGTGTGAATAGTGTTCTTTTGCGTGATGTCCCCTCATGATCACTTCATATTTCCCCTTGTTCCATGTACAGTAGAAAGTGCTGACTTCCATTTGTGTTGTGGGAGCAACAGGCTCATTTATTACCATGGTCATTGTCCTGAAAACCTGATTAAAGAGTTAAACTAAGGGTGAAAGTGAGCATTACCTATGCACAACTGACAAGATGTGGAGCAGGGAGGAGGCTGCCTCACATCTATGCTGAAGCTGCTTGTGATATCCAGGACTGTGATTTAGATCTTCTCTTCCTTTTCTTTGCTGTGAGAGTTTCTTTGCTCTTCTGAGTTTTCTTGCTGGCATTTTAGGGGTGGTGGTCACAGAGTCTAGAAACAGAGTGAGCCATGGAAATGGTTCTACCTACTCCTAATCTAGTGGGTAGCTAAGCATCAAGTTTTCAGGCATCCCATAGGACTCTTTTTTTTTTTTTCCCTTGGGATCCTGATTGATAAGATGTTTTTCTATCAGTTATATCAATGGCTTCACATCTCAGTCATGTTTCTCCAATTCACTGTTCAAGAAGAATGTGTTCATTGTGCCTGAACATTTAAATGTGCAGGTTCTGGCTGTGCATTTCAAGGTCAACCTAAAGCTTGGATGCTTTGTCTGAATGGGTAGAACATTTCAGCAGGTTATTTTCATTTACCTGTATGATTCTGATGCAGAGCAAAACTGAAGAAGAAATGAGGGTGGCAAGTAAATATGCTTCTCTTGTTTCTGGGGAACCATCAGCTGTGCACAGGGGGCCTCAGGAGAGAATAGGCACTTCAGGTGATGGAAAATAAAGGAACATGCTGGTTACTGTGTGATTCATCTGTTCAGCTACCTTCTTCTCATGCAGTTCTTAGGCTTCTTAATGTTATGCGGTACTTAAGAATAAACATCTATTGCCTATTCATCCTCTTAGTTAAGGCAGAATGGGAAGCAAATCTGAATTTCCTCCCCCCTCTATCACCAAGTTCACTTTGTCTTGGCATTCAGTAGATCCTGAAGGAAGGAGCTGAGTGACTGGGTCATGCTGGAGCAGTAACAAACCAGATGGCATCTCCGTATGTGCCAGACCAGGAGGTTTTGAAGCTGTGCATCTGCTTTTAAGAATCAAGTTTAAAATGAATTGACAGTCCTGTCAGATGGGCAGCACAGAGCTGCTCCAGCAGGTGATAAAGCTGCTACAATGCACAAGGCTGCTCTGAATTTCCCAGTCTGGAGCCTGTGTGCACTCAGATGAATCTGAATGTGAACAGGGAGATGCAGAGTGGTGGTGTCTGGCCAGGCCATTGTCTGAGACATGCCCTGGAATTAAAGTCAGAAATTTCTCTAGCTCTTGCAGAGATTGCTTGGAATGTGCCTTTTCTGGAACTGAATGAGCATTTTTATTCCTTTAGGTATAATGATAATGTTTTGTCAGCAGAATTCAACTTGATACTGCATCCCTTTCCATCTCTGGCTGAGGGATTTTTGCGCACCTTACAAATAAAATCATTGGGACAGTCACAATTTTATAGACTGTGTTATTAATAGGACTCTGTAGCATACCCTGCTTTGGGAACAAAAATGCAGGTCTGCAGTTCTATCCCTATGTACTCAGCAAGGGCTGTCCTGCTGCACACCTGTGCCAGGGCTGCTTCTTGCTAATCAGAAAACCTGAGGAATGTGAGAGTAATCACCAATTTCTGCTGTCTGTGAGGATGGATTCACTTCATTTGGTGCAATGTCTCACAGCATCATTGCTTGCTCAGACAGTTGCCCAAGATTCATCTTTCGTTCCCCCTGCCCCAGGATGGAAAATACTTGATCAAGACTTTTTATTTCTGCTGAGGGCCTACATGGCTTTATCCAAAGTCACAATTGTGCATTAGAAGACGAGACACAGGAGCCTGTACACTTATTTGGACTATTTTCAGTATTCCTATACCCACTCTAGGATGAGGATCATTACTCTGAGTTTTGTTTTTGTTTTTGTCTACATAACTCCATGCAAAACAGCATACTAAAAGCCAGATGCCATCCTGGAATACAACTTGAAATAATTAGTGGGGAATGATTTCAAAATTCAAGAACATGCTGTTTAATTTGCTGGAGGAATTTGTTAGGAAAGCCTAATTGTTTGCTCTGTAGCATCACCAACTTTATCTTTTATTGGATAAATATTTAACAAGGGTCCTTTTGTGAAGAAAATGCAAGAGAAAAATATTATCATACAACATAAAGAGCTAATAATTTATTTGCCACAGAATTGTTCATACTCTGTTTATATGCCACTTTAATGCATTTCATAAATCTTTCAAAAAAAAAAAAATTAAAATGCTGTGAGCTTGGGCATTCCTTCCACTGCTGTCTAGCATCAAAGCCTTGGCTCAGCAGGAGCAAACCCAAATTTGAACAGAAAACCACACTATATATATTCTCCCTTTACTACAAGTGCCTGTTACACGTGAAATGCTGTGAGGAGCAAGCAAAGCATGTGCAAATTGCAGGAGAAACCGTGCAAAATAGATTTCTCAAATGAAATATGACATGCCATGATAACTTCTTCAGCGCTGGAGCTGAGGACTGCGGTGAGACACAGGAAAGAAGGATTTGCTTGCCAAACCTTGGCATTGCAGTGACACCCAGCGTAGCCCAGGAGAGCTGAAGTGTGCCAGGTTCAGCTCAGGGGTGGGATGAGGAGTTTCCTCCCTTCAAAGCCTCCCACTGCAGCCCAGCTCTCTGTGTCCTGTGTAGAAACTGGCATAAAATCCAGATTCTCACATTCTGTAAACAAAATTCAGCTGTTTAGAAGATTTCCAGATGTTGGATTCCATCTCCCATCATGGCATCAAGGGGATAAAGGTTTGCTTTATTTGTTACAAATGGGTTCAAGATATTCCTGTCTTAACTATAGGCTTAATTAGAAGGAAAGGTCAATATTTAGGATAATAAAAGCGCACAGGTAATTAGAATAATAAAACTTCAGAGATAATGAAAACAATTAAACTGGGTGACATCAGGATTTGGAATAATCTTCAGATCTGGGATTTTGATTATAGTGAAATTGTCTCTGACCTGAGAGTTGAATAAGAGCAAAAACCATTTAAAACTAAAAATGGCAGAGCTGAGCATTTCCCTTCTCATTCTTCTGGACTGTAAAAGTCTGTTTACCTGAAAAAACATTTAATTTTCTTCAGGATCAGAGGTGATCATCTGTTTTCCCTTTTTGCAATGCAAGCAATAGTGTCACCTACAGCCCCAGTCTGAAGAGATGCAACTCCTCAGGAGAGATCCTCCTGCTAACACAAGTTATATTTCAAAATGCAACAGAGATCTTTTGAGCTACGAGAACATTGGAATGTCTTTTTATTAGCCAAAATTTGCTTCTGTTTAATAAAACAGAGGGATAGGGCTCATCTCCCACCTCCCCTTCCTCCTGTTTGTGTTTTATTGTGATGATAAACTCCAGGCACTGTCTTGTGTGTGTTTCTTGAGCCCCTTCCCCACTGAACCAGAGCACCATTCTGGTGCCAATCACAGAGACCATTTAGTGGTGTGGAGCATCTCAGTGTGGTTTCCATCATAAGGACTCGGTGGCCTGGTTGTGCTTAATTTCTTCCCACCATTTCAGACTTCTGGTACAGCCAGTTCTGCAAATGTTTCCTCTGGGATGTGATCATCACCTCACAATGTTATGTAATTCCACCTCCAGACTAACACTTTTTTTTTTTTTTAGCTGATTGAGTTGGAGTTTTCTGGTTTTTTTCCTTCAACCACCTTGGTGAAAATAACACCAGAGTGGACGTGCTGAGATGCACTGGTGGGAAAGGTACTATTATCATTCACATGGTGAAGAGGAAAAGCAAAATACTTATTGTCTGCAACAGCTCTCTCAGCCAGGGCTCCTGCTGAGTTTATGTTGGTTTTGTTGTTGTTTCTTCCCCATTTTCATTAAGGCTGGTAGCATTTCTTATTTCTGACAATATAAACTTGGATATTTTAGATTAAGCCATGACAAACCGTGCCTGGAGCTGTGACCAGCCACTGCCGCATGTGGCTGTGTATTGGGACCTGCAAAAATAAGAGGATGAGGGATGGGATGGAGCCATGGCACTGTCTGTCACCTTCATTCTGGAGTCAAGAAAGGGGAAAACTCTACAGACAGGAAAGCAAGCCAGGGAAGGCTACTAGTGCAGTCCCAGTGAAAAGGTGAAGTGTGAGCAAGAAAAGCAGAGGACACTCAGTAGCACAGCTATAAGGAAAGTAAAATTATGTCCAAATCCTACTTGAAGAGTTCTTGGTATGTGGGCAGGAGCAAAGTATCTGTGTGACTGCTGGTGTTACAGAAAGATTTTTTCTTTTTTTCCCCACTCTCTCTTCTGGTTAAAAGAAAGCTTCCCTGACAAAAAGAAGCTCTGCTTTTCACAGGGAATTACTCGAGGATTTGTGACTGTGGAACAATGGATCGATATTTGTTTGCGAAAAGCCTCAGTTAAAGTGGGACAAGAGGAGATTAGCCCGATGATCTGCTGGTTGTCCATGGCTATAGATTTCTCCTTGTTAGCTGGAGAGGTTTATCTTGCCCTCCCTGTTCAGAGCTGAGAAGTGATCTGGGATGGACTGTGTGGCTTACAGGAATTACAAATAAAAGCTGTAGGTGCCACAGATGCAATTGGAAAGAAGGTCTTCTCTGAGGGAGAGAAGTGTAGGCACCTCGGAACCTCTTCGTGCCCTGGACAGACTGCCCATCCTTCAATCTCCCTTTGCATGAAAAGAAGCCTGAGCAGGCAGAGGTTATGGGCTGGGGGTGAGGTTAATCAGCCTCTGGTTTTATAATTGCTATGTAGAGATGCCACAGACACAATGAAGAAGTCTCAGTCTTAAAAGGGTGCACTTTATTTTTTTTTTTGTGGCCATACCCTTGTGCCCAAAACAGAGCTGGGTTTTCTCTCCAGTCAGTTTTGTCCAGATGCCAAATACCAGCTCTAGGGGTTTGACGAATTGACATTTGCCACAAATTGCTCAAAGATCCACTAAAATCAGGAAGGCTCCGGCTGAACACAGAGGTTTAACCTCGTGGCTCAGACTGCGGGAGATAAGGCAGGATGTGATTTCCTCTGAGATTCAGAAATGTTCAGGTTGGAGTGAACCACACAGTGTTTTTAATCTGAGTTTTTCGATGCCATACAGTTAGGTCATTTTTATACCAGCTGGATTTGTTCCAGTGTTTGTTTGTATTTCAGTAGGGAATGGCAGGACTTAATGTGGGGTTTTTTCCGTGATGTGGATGTATTAACCAGAAGTGTCTAATTATCTTTATTGATTAACCTTATCTTATAAAGAAGTAGTCACTCAGTAGAGCAGTCCATATCCTGTACACTGCAGAAAGAGAAAATGATTAATTTACTCCCTGGGTTGTACTGCTCTGTATGCTGCGAGAGTAAGTGATGGATAAAGGACAGCCTGCACTGTCTTGGGTCAGAACAGTAGGTCAGAGTCATTATTTACCTTTTGAATATAGAGTGAGACTTTCCTGGTTTTGCAAATCATGATCCCAGTTCACTGGTGTACAGGGAGAGGCAGAACTGGGACACACACCTGTGTTCTGCATATATCTGTGTATATATAGAGCTGCATTTACTGCAGGCCTGAAGGAGATGTGGAGGGGAAGTAGGTCCTGGGATTTCTGAGATGAATTAGAAAAGCTTTCTGTTAAAAGTCCATAGAGCTTTACTGTTCATTTCTTTCAAATCATACTTTTCAAACTGTCTTCCTCTGTGATGCCAAGAAAAAATGACCAGACAGAGTTCGTATTTCCTTACTTTTTATGTCAGCCAATAACACTTTGCTTTCTTCCTTGTGATCCACCACTTGTTAGTCTGATTTTATGGCTGGAGCTCTTGCTTTGGTCTGTGTCTGTAAGTCTTTAGTGCAGTAAGGTCCTGATGTGTGGTGAAGGAAATGCAGTTTAATGACACAATCTGACCTTTATCCAGGTTTATGTATGGTGTGTGTATGTGTGTGTCTGGGTGGTGTGTGGGTACATATGATTTCTATTCACATCTGGAGATGCCTCTCTCTTACAGACATCAGACAGGAATGCTCATCCTGAATTGAAACTATTAGTATATTGTTATATTTACTGCAATGGAAACAAGGTTATGTAAGCTATAACCCAAAAAAAATCCCAGAAACAAAAAGGTTAACCCAAGAATGCTCTGTCAGTGCCCTGTGGGTCAAGAGAGCTGAAGGTTTCACAGCATTCCTTGCTGTGTTTTTCAGCCTCTCATTTGGTTTGTTTTCTTGCCCACTATGTCTCAGGTTTAGTGTCATTCTCTGCACAAGCAAGATTCTCTTCAACCATTCCATATTCTCAGGTTTCATTCTGCATTTTGTGATCCTGGTTTCTTTTTTTTGTCCTGGAAGCAGTCTTACTCTTGTTTACATCTTGAATGGAGTTTCCCTCTTCTTTTGTTATTTTGCCTGCTTTTCACATTAAGGAGAGCTTCCTCTCCTGCAGCCCATCAGATGAGGCCCCTCCACAGTGATAATCCATGGTGACCATCACATCTTCTCCTGCTGGCACCTCTCTCCTGTTCCTGCATCACTGCTCCCTTCCACTCCAGCAGGATGTACTGCAGCCACTGGCACTAAAGGTCCTGTGTTCCCCTTAGTGCTGAACCAGCTCTCCACTTGGTGCCCAGAAAAATGGGCCACCCTTGATCTTTGGGGCTCTGAGTGTTCCCATAGCATCCCAAATCATCCTGAGAGAGACTGAATACATTCATACCTATCCTTCTGAAAGGGCTGGATGAAATCATCTTCTGATGAGTCAGATGCTTCATGCTGTTGGTAAAACAAATGTAACTGAGTCAATTTTGCCTTTGAGTAGTTTCAATTTTATTATTTCCCACCTAATATGCTGACATTTTGACCTCTTATTTAAAAAAAAACCCGAACAACCTAGTGATTTTATGTGGGGTTTCAGGATTTTTGAGGATAGTGCTCAGTGGTGATTTTCCATATTCCGGGAACTGAAGACTTTAGACATGATCAGGGAGTTGCATGTCCTTATAGCCAACCTGATGCCTGCTTAGCAACTTCTGTCTGTTGTCCAGAGTACCTATTTTTGTCTCTAAAGGACATGAACTCAGTGTTCAAAAATACATCTCCTCCTTGATGTAGCCCTGACTTTTATGATTTCTGGCAGAGTCCTATTCATATATTTTTTATTTCATTTTTACATTATATTTATTTCAATTACACAAGTGTAAGATCATGAGATTGAATGATAAAGTAATAAACAGGCATTTGCATTTATCACAGATTCTGTATCCTCTACAGAATTATTTTTCTGTCAGTCAGACCTTGTTTTCCCTGCTGACATGAGTAACAGCACTCTTGTGACCAAAGAATAGTAGAAATTTTCCCTCTATGGGGAGAAAAGCTAACCTGAGCAGCACTGCTGATAGAATATTCTGTTGATTTGAAGTCGTCTGGTTATGAAAGGCAGGTGGGGTTTGTTCTTCAGGCATTAAAAGGGAGAGGTTTTTAGGTTTCATCTTCGTTTTCCAAATTTAACCCACAACATTTATTTTAGATGATTGTATCACGCAGTACAAAGTAAACTTGTGCTCGATTAAAAGCCATTTTATGGAGTTTACACTTTGCTGGTTTTACAGAATAGCATAAAACATAAAGGTACCTTGGGATTTTTTGTTCCTCCACAAGAAATTGAGGATGTTTTGCTAGCTACTTGAAAATGGAATACCAGAATGTGCATTAGTAGAAAATAACCATTTTGATCATGTTAATGCTGCTCTGTGGGGCAAATTCTGCCTCATGAGGGCAACCTTAAATTTTTCTACTATTGAAATAATTATGTTCAATTACGATTTGTAATCCAGGGTTTAATTTAATCCACGGATAAAACGTGTGCTTTGTCTTCATCTTCACTATCCAGCTGTTTAATGGAACAGAAGGGAAGCATTTATCACTGAGAAAATTTGTTTTTTAAAAGTTCGTGTTATAGCTTTGCTTCCATCAACTTGTGCAAATCAAGGCCATTCATTAGTGGGTCTTGTCAGGAGTGTGACTGGATAATCAGCACACACAGAAGTTTACAGCTTTTCTTTCCACATTTTTCCATGAGAGGCACTCAGGATGGGGAGGGGTCTTGTGGAGGTTTCCCACTTCATCCTCAGGCTCGGGCTGATCTATGCCCACATGGCAGCTGATCCTGCTTCCTGAGGCAGTTGGCTTCAGGAAACGTGCAGTGGGGAAATGTCAGGCTGAAAACTGTAACGTGGAGAGGTATGGTTAGAAAAACACTGAAATGATCTTTGGGGGAAACGTGAGACCTGGAATGATGCAAGTTGTGTTTCAGGCCATGAGTAGCATTTACAAAGCAGAAACCTCTAAGTTGTCTCTCAAATAAATATAAGTGTGGTTCTGGAGCTATAAGGGCATGTTTGGGAAAAGGCAATACCTTGTAGTGTCTTTATTGTGCCCCTAATAAAGACCAAGACTCGAGTGTGGGGTCAGACTGGGACAAGGCAGCAGGTTGAGCTCCTCCCATGGCCGGGTATGACCTGCTCTCCTTTGTGAATTTTGCTGTTCAGCTTGATAAACTTCTGCAGTTTTTCTATTACACAGGACAAAGCATCACTATTGATTTTTACAGCCTGATGAATTTTATTTCTGTTCTCTTGCAAAATCAGCACAAAGGGGAAAAATCAGAAATCATTGCACATAACTATGGAAAAATTTTCAGCTTAATGAGAGCTTTGTACTTGCATCTGAAATTTTAAAAAACACGTGTGCTGGACCATCCTATTGCTACTATTTTTTCCTCTGGCAGCAGCATTGTTGAAAACAAACTGATTGCTGGTTTGACCATTTGCTATGTGGAAAATCAAACTGTCATGAGCTATTGCTTGTGCTTTTCATCTGATGAGGGAAACATGAACGTGCAGCTCTGGCTGAGTGGGCTGAAGGAGAAGTTATTGAACACAACCACTCTGTGTGTCTTCATCCAGTGAACCTCCAGACATCAACCCTGAAGTCGGAGCACTGAATCCTGCTCATGAAATCAAGTCAGCAGGAGCTTTGTTTTTCAGAAATCTCAAAACCCTATCAATTAGGAGAGGCTCTTCCTAACAGTCGCATGGAGCAGCCTGACATTTTGTTGCCTGGGAAAGCATGGGGAAGGCTGATTTTAGCATTTCACTGGATAAGGAGAAACCTTTCCTCTGCTTCACACTGTAATGGCATATAAATATGTCAGGTATTCAAGAGCGAAACAGCCACAGGAAAAATAATTTCTTCCTTTCTCCTAGACTATAGACCCATTTTGAGGTGGATTTAAAGACAAGAGAAAAAACCTTTCCAAACTATAAATTAATGGCTCAAATATTTCTAAATGAAATTGGAACAGTGTCTGGTGTTTTATTATCTTTTGCCATACAGGGCTTCTTTGAAAGGGGAAAAAAAGCTTAGTAGAAAGTAATTTCAGAGCCTTGACTGCTTTTTGATTACAATTCGGGATTACTGTTTTAATCACTGCTTATCAAGTAATACCACAAACCTCAGAGCATGACCATCTTTCTCAGGGGAAGCCAGATTTAAAAGCCAATTTCCAGCAATCCCTCCTCTTTCTTCCAAACTCCTCTAACGAATACGGAGGGATAATAATCTGTGATATTACAAGGGACCCTAAGCAACACGTGAAACTTGCTGTGTTCTCAGATCCCCTCTGAGTTGTCCTTGTTGTTGTGGGAGTGGAAATATTGGTGTAAGTTTGAGCCAGCTCTTGTTCCAAGGCAGCCTCCACTGCAATGCAGGATCTCACACACTTGCCCTTTCCCAGGCAGGTGACAAATTTTGCACCTGCAAACGTGTCCAGATGGAGCCCAAGTGTGTTTTTAGGGGAGGTCTGACACGTGTGCCTGACATTTGTGTGCAAAGCACTGCTGCAAAATGGCTTCATGCAGCAGCCAAAGCTCTTGCAAAGATGTGGGTGAGCAGCCATGAGAGATACTGGAGCTGAAAGATGGATTTTAACTCGAAGTTTTGTTCCCATGGCTGGAGATGCGTGGCAGCCCTGCATCTGAAGCAGAGTTAAAGAAGAGGGAGTCCTTTGCTTCTGCAGTGCTTTGGGGTGTTTGCAAGGGGAAAGACCCCTCTGTAAAACTTAAGGAGATCAGTGAGGATCTAAAGTGGCCAAGATCAGCTCTGGAGCTGTTTTCTTGAGTTTTCCCTGGTGGCTCTGTCTCACAGTGGAGCACCATGAGCCTCTCTGCAGGATCCTCTGCTGTGTCTCAGTTCCTCCACATAAAGATTGCTGCTGCTCTTTTTAAAAGAGAAAGCAAAGCCTCCCTCCTCACTCCAAAAAGCTTGCATCTAATTAAAGTAATCAGATTCATCCTGACCACAATTAACTTTTCTCTGTGTCATTCAGATGCTGCTTGGTAATTCTAAGGATGGGAGAGGACCAGTGGACCTTTACATTTCTGCTCTGTAGAAAAGCAGGATGTGACCTGGTGGGAGATGATGTATTTTTTATCGGTGCTGCTGTGAGTCATCCTTGCCACCAGGCTTGGAATGTGCTGCTACCTGCTAAGGGGCCTCCAGAGCTGGTTCTGTGTAAGAGATAATTTACATGAGATACAGGAGCTTGCAGACAGTGCTTGGAGTGCATTTACTATGGCTGAGGAGGGCAGTGTTCACTCCCAGGTTGGTTCCTGTGAAAAGAACACTTATAAACAAATCACTGCTTTTGTTTGTTTGTGTTTGGGGTTTTTTGTGTGTTATATACACAAAGAGGGTTTTGAATGAGGCACTGAGTAGTGCTAATGAACTGATAAATGGCTGGAAGGGATAAATTGGTTTGCATCCAGCTTCCTGGAGGAACAGAGAGCTCCCACTACCGCTGTGGGCGTCCATATTTTACCTACAAGTGACCAGCATTGTTCCATGAGTCAGAGTAAAAACAATTACAAAATCACTATGAAATATTATTTCAAAAGGAAGTGAACTCCTTTACCTGTGGGTCATCAGTCACAGTAAAACTGGCAGGGAATTACAGTCTGGAAGTCCTGAGCTTGTCTGCGTGGTAGGCCACTGAGATATCTCTGGTACAGGAGCCCAGAATTCTATCCCTGCTTGTTTCTGCTTGTAAAATTAACATCATCTTCATCTGCTCGTTCTGCCAGCCTAAATCAATGTGCCAGCCAGCTCTAAAAATATAAAAAACAAAACCCTCCACCCTGCTAAGAAAATACATCAATGCCAGCAGCTCCTACACATGAATGAGCCTCAATAAGCAAACCACTGTGCATGGGTGGCAGAGGAGGAGAAAAACAAGGAATTGATAAAGAAATATATTTCGCATTCAGGCTTCTAAGACGTTGGCTTAAAAACAACAGAGAGAGCAAGTAAACCCAGTCATTTTTTAAAATCATGAAAAATACACTGACAGGCCTGTGAGATTAAGTAGTTTAAGGTGGGGGAGGTTGCCTGCAGAGGTAGACAGAAGGCTTAGGCCTGGGAATTGTTTTCATTTATTGTTCTGGGCCTCTAGTCAGGTTCCTCAAATACGGATTGACCTTAATCTCTCTAAAAGCACAAGTCCTGGAGCTCTTACTGCTTGTAGTGTTCAGCTAAGGTTTTGGATAGGTGTGTTAGACTCCTTTGTTTTTAAGATAGCTACAGGAAATGGTCTCTCTCGTGCTGTCATCTCAAATACCGAAGCAAAACTGCCTTCAAACTCAAATGGTCTGCTGGTAATTATGAGTCAGGGCAGAGGATTTCCCTCTGGAGAGACAGCAGAGTCAAAGTGCTCACAACTGAACACAGTCAAGAGAGTCTTGATACTGACCTAGAGCCTCCCAAAAATGAAGCAGGCCTAACGACAGAGATGATTCAGGTGGGCAATTAACTCAAAATTCTGGGGCAAAAGACATATTTTAGCACGTGCAGAACGCATCCAGTGTGTCAGAACAAAAGTGGAGGTAAAAAGGCTTAGATTGTTAATACCAGTTCTGCCAGAAACAACCTTAAAGAAGATGGTTTAATCTTTCTGCAGAGTATGTTGTGTTCAACATGAACACAGTATTTTATGAAACAGGAGCACTGGCTGGCTCCTTGACTTGAAAGGGGGTTGTTAACAAGTCTAGGCTTTCATCAGAAAGGTGCAAAAAAAAATCCTGATGCCTTTTGTAGCATCAGTTCTGTGAGCCTGAATGTGCTGTAAGACAGGGCCTGCTGTGCGGGCCCATGAGGACTGGGATGTTCACGTGTGTGTCTCTCTGCAAATCCTGCTGCACAAACACATTTGCCTACAGCAGCTGAGTGTTTCCTTCTCTCCCACACTGTCCCACAGAGGTCAGATATTCCTGTTTTCCTCTAGTGCAGGTGACGTACTGAGGCTGATGCCTTAAATGGCTACTTAGAAACAGAGACTAGACAGGAATAAAGGAATAAAGGAGGCATTTATTTGAAAGGCCTTCAGAGGTCACACTCTGGGCTCCAGAGGCTCCTGCCTCAGTGCATCCCAAAATGGACAATGACAGCTCCCGAGTTCTTCCCACTTTGATATCAGCATCAATTGCCCAAGCAGAAGCCAGGCAAGGATGGAATTTGCCCAAGCTTGCCCCCCTCTCCCCAAGATGAAGGTTTGCAGTTGTTGGGCCCAGGAGGGTCTGGGTGTCCTTGGAGAGCGAGCTGGAGAGGCTTTGTTATGTCAGTGTGAGCATGAGAGAACAGCACTGAACGAGCTCCAGGGAGCTGCAGAGTTACACTGGGCATTGCAGGATTTCAAAAATATAAGAGTTAAAACCTAAGGCATGAAGGCAGAAAGTCCAAGGGCCAAATATGTAAAACTGACTTTTCCCGAGATCCGAGTCCATTTGCTGATGGATTTTGTAAGTGCTGAACTCCCAGTTGCAGGAGCCCATCTGCATCTTCAGAGGTCTGAATTCTGCTTTGGCCCTGCTGCTGGGCGACCTGTCCAGATCACAGCATTAGTTCATTGCTGTGGGAGTCTCAAACGCGAGGCTGGAAGTGCCTCGTTAGAGATGCTGAGGGGTAAGGTGATGATGCCATGTGGATGTGACAAGGGAGGGAGGAAAGGTGCACTGGGGGACTCGTTTACATCTTCCTCCAATTTCTTGGTGAAGAATGATGTCCATGAGAAGCTAAGTTTTGAGGGCTTCCTCACCCTGCACAGATAGAGGTTTTCTGGACTTCCTTCCACTGTGTTCTTGACAAGGGAGGGTTGCCATGTCTGTCTGGTGTATTGCTCACCAGGACCATGTTTGATTTATTTTGCTGTGTAGGTTTTCTCCCCATGCATCCATAGAAAACATGGAATAAATGACACAGACTGACTGAAATCGTGTCTCCCAAGCCTCCTCTGAAAACTTAATTAAACCCACAGGGTCTTGTTTGGGGGTAGAAAAACAGCAGGATGTGGTACTGAAGACCAGTAAATAAATTGTTGATGTTCCTTGCTATTTCACTGTGCTGCTAGGGATATGAAAAAAGTAAAAATCTATTCTTTCTGCCTGACTATTTTATCATTAGCAGCTTCTTTTTGTTTTATCCATGACTTCTTGTTGAGGAAAACTGCACTGGGGAAAAGAGAGTTTTTAAAGGTTGGACTTAGGCTCATAAATATACAGGGAGCTTCTCTGCTGAGCCTGAAATTCGTTGCTGCTATTTTCATCCAACAGGCTGAACTGGAGACTTGTGGATGTGGTTTGAAACACCACTGTGACTTTATGTGACACTGGGACACAGTGGCTGTGGCAGGGGACAGAATCCAGTGACCTCTGTAGTAAAGCTTATCATGCACAGCCCATTAACCATCCTTAATCCTTATCCCCATGTTTGGTAACTTATCTGTTCCAGGGAATTGTGTTTTATATTTTCAGTGGTCTACTGAAGTAAGACCCCAGGTGAACAACTGAGGTACAGTGACCCGGTCAAGGTCATCTGGAAATCTGTGTTTGGAGCAGGGATCTGGAATGCTTTTTCCATTGAATTGGTAGCAATGGATGGGGCTAAAGGAGAAGTATATGCCCCTGTCAGATCTAGGCAGAAAGCAGAATACAGGAACAGTGTATGTGTAATGAGCAGGAGAGGTGCTTGAGATCCTGGCAGCCACAGGAAAGACTAACAATTAAATCCTGTCCCTGCTCTTCGTGCTTCTTCAGTTGTGGCAAAATCTGGAAATGACTGGTACCTGAAGCTGACAGTGGTATTTGCAGTCTTCACCTCTTCTGTGAATGACATATCAGCCTAATAAACAGTGGAAAAGAGGAAATGCCAATTGCAGAAGTGCTCCACAGCAGTGTCTGTGCCTGGAGGCCATGGCCAGGCAGGGCTCCTAAAGCCCCTCATGGGGGAAGTAAGGAGCTTCAGCAGGACGTGGGCTGGCACAGTTGGCACAGATGGAGACAGGATTCCCCAGCACTCCACGTCTGGGCACAAAGCCCTGTGGCTGATCACCTTTAACCTGCCACTGTGAGAGGAAAGGGGCCCAACTTCTGCTGCTGGGTAGGAACAGCCAGATGGATTTAGCAGACCACAAACTCTTTCCTGCAGGGCCTTGTGGATGCACTTGCTCAATCCTGCCTTCATGTAGGTAGACATTAATGGAAAGATGCTGTGGACTGGCCTTTTTGGAGACTGGTTGTAAAATAAGATGGTTAGATTCAGTCTGAATAATTGCCGTGTTTCCATCTTCTGTTTGATGAAATAGAAGAAGAGGAAACTTCACAACTTTTGCTTTACATGTAAAAAATTTCTCTCCACATTTCTCTTCAGGGCCTTTCCTTTTAATGGTGTAAGTACAAGTGGAGGACAAGCAGTTCTTGCTGCTGTTACATGGAAGTGAATAAAGGTTTTGGGCAAAGACCAAACTGTTTCCAGAAGGCTGCTCTTCCCTGCCCATTCATCTATATGATATAAAATGAACTCAAAATATACTGGCAGGAAAAAAGGACTGTTTAGTATTCAGAGCTTCAAAGACATTTAACAACATTGCCCTCACCTAGGAACCAAATTATTTCTTCAAGAACTGTATGGAGAACACTTGGCTTTCAATTTACAGCAGGGTCTGTTGGAACACACTGCAGTGCCAAGTGTGCTGTGGCAGCACTGCTGAACTTGTACCAGTAAAGGTTCTGAGCAGCATCTTGCAAATCTGCCATGTGAGAGGGTATGTTGGAGATTCAGATCAGGAGGCAGATTTTCTGATGCTTTTTCCAGTGTTGTCGCTGTTTCTGGAGGATGAATGTTCTACAAGAGAGAAAATGAACAGCTCAGAGCCTTGTGGTTTAAGCAGTAGATGTTCTTCAGGCTTTGTGTCTGAGCTTCACTGGCTAAACTAGTCAATGCATGCCTTGGTTTCCACTTTTTAAACTGGGATCATTCACCCCTTCTTACACCTTTTCTCCAGACCAAATAGCCTGCACATTCTCAGTTCCACGAACAGGAATTACAGGGCTTTTAAAAAATGTATTTGAGTGAGGCTAAGACTTACAAGGGCTGAACTGTAAGAGCCACAACTGGACTATATACAAATATGAGGACAAAACTTCAGGTTTCACCAGGGTTGAAAAAGTTGTGGAGAGTCCTCTGAAGTTCCCTCCCTTCCTTTGGACAGAGAAGAACATTTTATTATCTCTTTTCTAATTTCATCTATTTACTCTTTGGCCTTTTGCTGATGTTGCTAATGTTCATAGTTCACAAACAGGCCAGAGTGTGTGAAATGAGAAGCATTTTTCAAATCTTCATGGGAATGTGTGTTACTGCTTTTATGCTGGAGAAATGACCTGGATAATGTTGGGTTTTGTTTCTTTAATGCTACTGGCTTCACTCATTCCTGGACATATGAGGTATTTATTCATTCCAGTTTATAGAGAAAATTTGTACCTGAAGGCTAATTTCATTAAGACCTTTAGAGGCAGAAAATAGCTCTAGTAAGTTAGTCTCTTGAAAGGGAAAAAAAAAAAAAGAAAAAAAGGTAATCATGCTAAATCTAATTAAACGTGGGGGGAATTTGTTGTGATTTTTTTTGTTGTTGTTTGGTTGGTTTGCTTTCTTTATCTGGTCTCTCCTTAGATTCCGAGGCCATTTTGTTAATGGCACAATGGCTGGCGTGTGCCCATGCTGCCTCTCCCATGATGGAGGGAGATGTGCAGCATGAGCTGCACATTGTGAAGAGACCATGCACAATCCACTGGGGACACAGAGGTTTCCACAGCAATTTTGTAGAAATCCATAACAAATGCATTGTTAGGTTGGTTTATTCCTTCTCTCTCCTGCTGTGTAAAGTATTTGATATTCAAATTAAAATGGTGCTTGTTTAGGACAATTCAGTTATAGAATAAGCCTGGTAATTGGTGCCCGTGGGACTGTTTACACTCTGCTTGGTGTAATCCACTTATGGAAAATTAATGAAAGGCAATTTCCTCCTCCGTTGTAGCTGTTTTAATATGTACACTATGTCGTTTCCTCTTCCAGCTGAAGCTTCAGATGGTTATTTGGGGACAAAAGCTCAGACAAACTGATGTGCTCCCCGGAGAGCCCCTTGGGGTCGCGGGCGGTTTTGGCAGCGCAGAGGTGGCACAAGAGCCCCGCAGAGCAGCGACTCTGAACTCCAAACTCTTCCTCTTCCCGGGGCTTGTTTGCTACCAATTCATAATTTTTGTTCATAACAACTTAAGAGACTTCCCAGTGGCAGCTGAACCAAGCTGGGGCTTTGTGCAGCCGAGCTATGTGGCCGTCCCCTCTGGAGCTCAGCGCGAATCCACACCCCAATGTTCAGACAAGGTGTTTCCTCCTGCCCCAGCTCTGGGGAGCTGCTTTAGGGAGGGACTTTTCTCAGGAAACACATGGTGTGAGTCTGAATCTCGACTGATCCACCTGTATTTCACTTTTCAGCTTCCTTCAGCCCTTTCTGTGATACTGAGGGAAAAGTGGAGGGGAAAGGAAAGGGGTTATTGCACACCTGTATATTCTGTGATATACTCAGTGTGCAGCAGGAGTGTGATGCAGGAGTCAGCACCACTTCTGGTATACCTGGAGAGACATTACTTTCCCTGCAGGCTGATGAAGGGAGAAAACCTCTCAAAGGGCCTGAGTGAAGCCTGAGCTAAGGCACTGCTGTCACTGTGCTCTGATTTCCTGTTCCCCATTTTGTCAGACCAGGAGAGGAAAGCCAGCATTGCTTCTTTACTCAGGAATATTTTCTAGTCGTTTCATAGGGGGATGACTCTTAAGTGCAGGGGAGGATGTGAGAAATGAAGGATTTCAGTAAGTAACTGTTCAATTTTGCAAACAGCACTAAAGCAGTTTTGGGCTGTGGGATACCTGAGTCAATATGGCCAAAGCAGAGAGCTCCAGTTCCAGAGCAAATAGCAGCAGCAGAATTGGGAATACTGACAGTAGGAGTAACATTGTTCTGTTATTCACAGTGGCTACAAAAAAAATCGCTGAGGAAATATCAAATGCAGAAAGCTGGAATTCAAATAGGAGAATGAAATCAAGCTGATCCTGGAGAAATGACTGATCTGCTTTGCCTGAAAGGGATGTGAAATCATTGCTTCTTACCTCAGCAATAAAGCATCAGGGGCAACATAGGAAATATGCTCCGTTTGACCTAGACCTATTACCTAGATACCAGCTCTTCACTGTCTCACCCCAAATTCCCTTCCTTCCTTCAGGCAGTGGACAGACTGTATTTTCTTTATCACTTCTAATAAATGCTTTTTTTCTTTCTGTGTTCAGTCAGTTTCTTATCTAGACTGTCACACCTTCAAATCAAAAATATTGTAACCTTCTCTCAGTGTCCTTAAAGCTACCATAATTCTCCCTGACCTAGACACAATTACAAATGCTGAAATCATCATTCTGGTTCTCCCTTTGCTTGTTTTCCTGGGAGTTCCTTCAAGTCGGGGCCCTCCTTTCACATTCTCAGGCTCAGAGATTTTTTGGGTAAGACAAAAAGAGGTTGATGGGGAGGGGAGGAGATTGTCCCTTTATTTGTCCCCCTTTGTCACCTCCCCAATGTATTTGCATCTGAATAAAAAACAGACTCTCCCTAGATATTGATGTGGAAAAACTCAGTACTTTACGTGCACCTTTGCCTGGTCTACTGATGTGAAACACTTGTTTGGGGAAGGTGTTGTTTGCCAGAGAGGGTCCTGGTCAGAGCTGCTGTGCTCTTTGCAAGTCCAGAGCCCAGAGTACAGGCAGCAGATGCTCTGCTCAGCTGTTGTTTTCCCCAGTTCAGCAGCATCCCATGCACACCTCACCTGCACAGCGCTGAGTCTCGGCTGCTGAAAGCTTGATGTATTGCACACAAGGTCCAACCCATAACAGGCTGCGTTCCACAGCTCATTTGGTGTCGTTCTCAGAAGCATCACTCAGCTGCTGGCAGTGTGATCCCTGAAAACAATGCTTCCTTTTGCATCTCGGTCCTCTGGGAGGCGGGGGAGATTTACTGCCTGCAAATAATGAGGATGGGTGAACTGGGAATGGGATGGAGGCAGTGAGCTTGAGAGATGAGCAGCTCTGGGGTCACCTGGGTGTTCCCACTGGCATTATCAAACAGAGATGAATCAGATTCACTCTGCCTCCCCACTCGGTTGTGTTCCTGAGCAAGAGCTGAACCCCTTCGTGATGCAGCATCTTCCAAACGCTGGGCCATCAGTGAGATGCCCTCAGAGATGGGCTGAAGGGGAGACAAAGAAACTTTTAAAGGTTTTTATTCAGTTCATCGATACTTGACAGGAGTTGAAGGAAAAGACATTTCCGGAAAAATTACTTTTTCTCAAGCAGTCAGTTGGGTGTCATTGAGAGGTTCTGTCTGTTATCTCCAGCTGATTGGCACCTCCTGCTCTGGATTGAAGGAAACTCTCTGTTCATATTAACATAACTTTTATCCTTTTGTCACTTTTGAAGTCCCTGTGGACTCTAATTTTTGCTTTAGGCACGGTGAACTTTATTATAATTTCATTTGAAGAAAATAATGAAAGGGACTTGCTTGAGAAGTGTCATATTTCCTCAGGACTCCTGGGTTCAAAAACCAAGACCTCCAGTTGTCTTTCAGCAATTCACACTTGGTTTTTGCTATGCATTAAATTCTCTTTATGGATACTAGATGTAAATGGTAAATATTCATCAACTGCAGGAGCTGGGTTGCACTTCTTGCCCCCAGTTGTGCAAGGCAGAGTGCAGCCTGTGGTCCACTGGACCACCTGGGCAGTGTTTTATAAACGGGGAATTGTTTAAACAGGGTGTGAGAGCTGTCACTGGATGTGATGGGAGATGGGCAGTGACTTCCCCTGTGCTGAGTCTTACGATGTGAATGCAAGGGCAGGAGCACAGAATGGTTTTGTTAAAATGGGCTTCTTCAGGAACTGCAGTGGCAGGACGAGGGGGAATGGCTTCAGACTGAGACAGGCTGGGTTTAGATTAGATGTTAGGAAGGAATTGTTCCTTGGGAGGGTGGGGAGGCCCTGGCACAGGGTGCCCAGAGAAGCTGTGGCTGCCCCTGGATCCCTGGCAGTGTCCAAGGCCAGGCTGGATGGGGCTTGGAGCAGCCTGGGACAGTGGAAGATGCTCCTGCCCGAGCAACCTGGGACAGTGGAAGGTGTCCCTGCCCATGGCAGGGGGTTGGAACGAGAAGGTCTTTCAGGTCCCTTCCGACCCAAACCCTTTTATGATTCTAACTTGGTTATCTCTGATTCTGGGAACTACTCAGATGAGTTGTTGTGGTAAAATAGTATTTTGCACAAGGAGCTTGCCTGAAATGGAGAAGGAATATGAGGTAGGTAAGAATATTTGGTTCTATGGCTCAGTTCTTCTAAGCAAGTAAAATTAAAGGAAGCAAAAAAGGTCTCAAAATGAGTACATCCCTGTTCCCTGATTATTTTCTGCAGGTTATTGGGAATAAAATAGAGCAAAAAACAGAGAGTACCTGAAAATCACTGCACTGTCTGTAAAACTTATGACAGATACTTTTCATTTAATCCATTCAGGAAATCGATGTGTCTTACAGAATCATTTGACTGCGGTTAGCAGGGAGATGATAAATATACATGAAAACAGAATTGGATTAATAATTTTTGACAGGTAAAATAATGCAGCTGTTGCTGAATGATATTAACGAGAGAAGGCATGTTAAGTCCCAATGTCAGAGTAAGGCTAGGTGCTTATAATGTCTGAATAAATTTCATGCTTTGACTGAAGACTCTGGATGGCAGATGGAGATCGACAATATAAAGTTCCATTAAAAAGTCCTTTGCTTTGCTAATTCTTGACTCTTTTACCGGTCAGTAGTCTGCTCATCGATCTTGGCTGACTGAAATAGAATTTCCCCATTCTGTCTGCCTGAGCCAATATATTTCATTTGCAATATACTGAGTCGTGAAAAAGGGGGAAACTTCACCCTCCCGAGATCAGCATCCCAAGGAAGGCTGTGGTCCTCTGGGCAGCATCTCTCTTTTACCTGCCTTCTTTCCCAAGTAAAACTGAGAGTTTTACATTTCTTTCTTCAAGATTGAGAAAATGTTAGTAAATGAATATGAAAGACAATATTTTCTTTGTGAAAGACATCAGATTGGAGTTTTTTGCAGTTTTTTTCTTCCAGATTTTTGTTCTTTTTTTTTCTTTTCCTTTTTTTTTTTTTTTTCTGCTAACCCCCTAGACCAGTTGTCAGCTTTCCCTTGTGTGGGATTTTCTTTCCCCAAGTATTGCAATGTAAACAGAACTCAATTTAAACTGCCTATGAATTCCGCCTGGAAAAGGATATTACATGTGCTGTTTCTTACCAGAGAGGCCTAGATAATCACATTTTGACACTGTTCACAGAATGATGAGATGAATAAAAGTACAGTGGGGGTTTTTCTGTAGAAGGTCCTGTCCACATCCCACAGAAATAGAGCACCTCCATGAAGAACTGCTGTCTGAAACTGAAACTCATTGCAGGGTTTGTGTCAAGTTTGGATGTCTGCAAAAGGCTGAGAATTGCTGCAAGCAATGAAGTGACTGGGAAGCAGAAAAGGACCTGGTTCAATACCTTTTATAACACTAAGAAACAGTTAACTTGGGGAGAAGCTGGAATTAACTGAACTGTTCAGCCATAGCTCATCCACTGCTCTGTCATGAAACCATCAGAGCTGCCATTTTATTACTCAGCCAGGACCTGGACGAATATTTAGTGAGACAGAGTAGATAAAGAAGCAAGGAATATAATAGGCAGCACTGGAATTATACAACTCTTATTATAGCTTGTTTCAAAGATTATTTTAATTTAATTGATCAATTAGATAAAATTATATACCAGCGTGCTGCTGGCACAGGCTTGGGTGGGTGCTACCAGAATTTGTAATGTCCATCATATCAGTCACAGATATCTTTAAAGTGATTTACAGGATGGAAAAGAATGTTTTTAATTAGAGCATTACTTGTTATCTTTACAGGATTATTTAAACGAGCTCTGGGAACAGCAGCTCGATAATGTCCCTGTAAGAAATAATCTGCCAAGAGTACAACCCATAGATCTTGAGATAGACACATTTTGACTGGCTTTACAGCTTCCCATATCCACTTTTGCAGTGATTAGAAATAAAATCACATCAGGAGACTAACCTTCATACCCAGGTTTAATTGCTATCACTTAGAAGCTGGGGTTTTTTTCTTAACATGTTAGTTGTTTTCCCCTTCTTCTTGTCATATTCATCTTGATTCTTTCAACACATAGCAACATTTTCAGCATAATTTGCTTGTGCTAGGCTTTTAATACATAGTATTTAAAAATAAAGAGGCTTCCTGTTCACAGTTCTCTCTAATCTGAACAGATTCTCCTCTTGTTTTGATAACTTTATGGCCTCTTCATTTCACCACCTTCCACTGCAGAGTGATCTTGATACCTTGGACTACTAAAATATGGAACATTTTCTGATACTGCTCTTGTACAGAAATGGCATCTTTCAGGGTGATTTCAAAGCCTTTCTAAATAGAGCTTCAGCTGTCCTGTGTATTAGGAAAACATCATCATCAGGCAAACTACTTACATACAATTAAATGAAATGTTTTCAGAAAATATCTGATATTGTCTAGCAATGCTTTGTCTTTTATTCACAAAAAACAGCCCAAACTCTTTTAACCCAGCTTTTAATGTCACCTTCTTTAGATTTTTGTGTCTAATAATTGCCAATGTTTTGCAAATGAACATTTCACAGGAACAAAAAAGGCTTTGTTCAACTTCTCCCCAAGAAAGGAAAAAAAAATTAATTACCTAACTAATCCCAATTCTGACAGCTCGGCTGAAGCAGAGAAGATGCCTTAAGTAGCACAAAATATGTGATAAACACAGATAAAGATGGATCTCCATGCTCTGGGTGACTGATGCCAGACAAATCCTGGCCAGGCCTTGCTTCCTGAGAGAGAGGTTGGAAGAGGAGGCTCTGTGCTGAGCACTGAAACACTTCTGGAGGGCTGAAGTCTTCCCTTGATGCCTTAGGTTTTGACTTTTATATGTTTCCAACCCTGCAGTGCCCAGTGTAACTCTGCAGTTCCCTGGAGCTCGTTCAGTGCTGTTCTCTCATGCTCACACTGACATAACAAAGCCTCTCCAGCTCGCTCTCCAAGGACACCCAGACCCTCCCAGGCCCAACAAATGCAAACCTTCATCTTGGGGAGAGGGGGGCAAGCTTGGGCAAATTCCATCCTTGCCTGGCTTCTGCTTGGGGAATTGATGCTGATATCAAAGTGGGAAGAACTCGGGAGCTGTCATTGTCCATTTTGGGATGCATTGAGGCAGGAGCCTCTGAAGCCCAGAGCGAACCTCTGAAGGCCTTTCAAATCAGTCCCTCCTTTATTCCTTTGTGCCTGTCCAGTCTCTGTTTCTAGGGAGCCATTTAAGGCATCACCCTGGCCTTCAACTCTCTGTGCTGCGTCGGCACGTTCCCAGGAACACAGAAGATTGATATTTTCTGGTAACTCTTTGGAAGCATTCAGCTGGGTAAGAGGGGAGGCATTCTGCTCGGGAACTCATTTCAGTCTGTGTCTATGTTTCCAGTCTGTGCCATAATGAGATGAGTTACTCTCCAGACACGCAGGACAGGCGATGCGCTGCGGTTGGACTGCCCCCTGCCAAGCCCTTCAGTGGCCGTGTGCCTGTGCAGGCAGGGGAGGATCCTGCCCTGCATTCTGCCATGTGCCTGGTTTCTAGATGTTGATGTGAGCAGAGTGAAGGGAGATTTGCCAAAGCAGAGCAAGTCGAGCGCCTGCTGCTTCCAGTCCTCTGTGTGTTGTGTGCATGCGAACTGCACCATGCAACCATGGACCTCCTCTGGGTTTGTGACACTCAGGGAACCTGTACAAGTGTTGGGACTCTCCCTGCATCACAGGCCAGGCCAAACTCCACCCTAGGACATCAGGGTTCCAAATTGCTGAGCCTGTCTTTTCTGATTTCAAGCATTTTTTTCATTTATCTTGCGCAGAGTAAAGCAAAGGACTGCACAAAACAGACACGGCCTAATCAAGCTGTGATCTGTCCTGTTCTTTCAGCAGATTGCAAGATGAGATGTATGCATACTGCTGGGGGTTTAAGGGCAAAAATATACATTTCTTCCCAGTCTGTACAGCTTTCATTATTTTTTTCAGGGAGAACAAGATGGTTTGAGAAGAACCCGAGGATGAAGTTGTTTCTTACAAAGGCGTGTTCTACATTTGCTGTGTGGTGGTGTAAAATAGGGCAGATATTTGCAAATCGGAAACTGAGATGGGGACAAAACCTAGAGGAGATGTCTGTGTTTGTTCTGCAAGTCCACAGCAGATACAGCAATGTGTGTTAGTTTTCATGAATCACGTGCTTTAACCAGACCTTGCTGGTTTAATGCTAAAGAGGAGCCATGCTGTGGTGGGGCCCTGCAGAGGAGCTCCTGTCACACCCTTTTTTTGGGGTGTCACTGCTCAGCTCTGTGTCATGCTTCTCCTGAGCAGGAATATAACCTGGAAGGTGGCTCCATGAGAGCAGCCTGTACCTGCTGAGAGCTGCAGGATCAGTCAGGGGATGGGGAGGCAGGAGCTGTGTCTGCAGCACCATTCCTTCCCCAGGCCCCTTGCTTTGTGCCAGTCCTACACTGAGCAAAGTCAGGTCACAGTTAACTATGAGGTGAGCGTTCCTTTTAAATAAGTTTGATGCTTTTTAAAGACTTCAGGCAGAGCATAAGATATGCTGGGACCCTGAAAAAAAAAGGAAAACACACAAACCCTCCTCATGTCCATCTTTCAAATGATATGAGTAGTGTATCTGATTTATGAAAAATGTATAAATGTGACTTGGGAACAGCTTGTGCTTTCACGCTAAATAAAAGGAGAAGACAGAAGAGGGAACTCGAATGTCTGTGAGCATACTCATGTATACAAATGACTGTCATAAATCTTTTTGCATGATTGCTTTGCTTTGTGGCATCTCTTTGGGGAGTTCTGCAGGGAAAAAAAGCCCTGCAGTTTGGGAAACTGGAAAAAAAAATTGCAGAAGAAAATGGATTTGCTGATATAATTATGCAATTCATCTAGAACATATTTGGTCTGCTAATCAGAATGGAAGGGAAAAGCCTAGGCAGTGCTGTTGGTTTAAGGGAATTGAATTAAAAGACCAAACATCCTGGATGAGACTGCTGCAGCCTCAGGAGACAGGCCTGGCTCTGGAGGGAGTTGAAGACAGAGCCCCACAAACCCTGCTAGTGTCTCATGACTGAGGAAAGGAAATGCTTTATTCTTGCAAGGTGGGGTGGGGAGAAAACAGATTTCTCAGCTGGTATAAATCTGCCTTGACGTTGGTGCTCATTCACATTACCTGCAGCTGTGGAGCACAGCATCCTCAGTGGGGTCTAAAGTCACTCCTGATTGTGGTGTGGCTCTGTCAGACTGGGGTTCAAGGAAGGATGCAGAGCTGCCCAGAAGGGCAGTAGGAACCCGGGAGAGCTCATCTCCCCCGGGGATTAGAGCTGCCATGGCCTCAAGGGATCCTGGACCCGAGCTGAGGCTCCTCTCTGACTGCAGCAGCTCTGCCCTGCTGAGCTCCTTGCAGCACTGCTGCCCTTCCTCTTCAGGCTGGGAGGGGAGTGATTCTTAGTACTCCTTCTGGTGTGTGAAGGAGAAGAAAGTGAATGAGATCGTTCAGAAGGATGGCAGAGAGAAGAAATGAGCAGAAAGACAGTGGAAAATAAACAGGAAACTGGTCATGCCCTTCTAATGTGGTCGATAGTGCTGTGCTTTCCCAGGAAAGCTCCATCTTCTGCAGTGGGGAAGAGGTATTCCTCAGCAGACCAGGCTAAGGAAGTGTGCCTGGCAGCTCTGTGGCTTGTTCCTGCCTCTGATTGTGTGGTCCTGATTTGACCTGAGCTGTACATCCCACTGTTGCTTGCATATAACCTTGCTGGGGATCAGGGCGTACCTGAGAGGTATTTCTGCAGAGGAATGCCTGTTAATTAGCTGGGCTTTTGCACACTTGTGAAATAGTTAAATAATGTAGAAGAAGTATTAATACTTATAAATAATAATTAAAAACCCCTATTAAAGCTACAATAAAGTATCCCCCAAAAGTATATTTGGATAGCAAGGAAGGATTTAATCTGATGGTATTGAGGACTTTTTGCAAACCGTGGTGGTTGTGATTTTCTCTTCTGTGGGAGGGTGTGTGCATGTGTGACAGAACAGCTCAGAGCAGCACTGCTGGGCCCTCGTGCCTGTCCCGAAATGACCATGAATGGTGCCAGCAAGTTCAGTCGAGCTGATCTGTCCTGCTCCTCCTCACATCAGCCACATATGTGGCTGCAGACGCTCCATGCTGTGCCTGAGCAGCCAGCTGCACTCCCCAGGCCCCTCCACTCCCTTGGACCTCAGCCACCTCTGGGGCTTGAAGAGAAGCTCCAACTTCCACAAAGGTGGAACTCCAGAGAAACTCCTTCCTTTATATTCAGTGAAAAGAGCAGCCACCACGTGGAAATGCCATCGCCTTTTGGTCCTGTCATTGAGCTGTCGTGCAAAAGGGAAGGAAAGCAAAGATCACAGCAGAGTTGCTGTTAGTATGGGGGAAGCAAAGTTCTTAGCTCTTACCCACTGCTGAGGTTTTATTTTTTTTTAAGGAGCTACTTATAGTAAAAGCAAAAATAATTGTCTCTGATAGATGTTTGTTCCTTGCAGTTGAAAGCCTCTTGAATTTTGAAAACCAGTAGAGAGCCCCTTTGCCTTCCTTCACAGAGTTTTTGAAGTAACCAGTGAGATTCATGTTGAGAAGGGAACCACAAGACCTGTTCTGTGGTTTCCTCGTGCTGTGCTCAGTTCCTCCAGCACTCAGCATTTGTTTGCTCTGGCAGCTCCCAGCAGAGCCAGGCCTGGGCTGACTCCGTTAGCAGGGGCGAGCAGAGCCAGCCCTGGTTCATCTACCAAGGCATTTGTCTGAGACTTTAAATTCTCCTCTAAGTCCCCAACTGCAGCTGTTGGCAATCTGTCTCCCCTCTGGCTCTCTGGCAAAAGGAGCACAGCCTCTGAAGGACTTGAGTAAGGACAGGCCACCTGTGAGCAGCCTCCTGGTGTGGGGAGCAATATTTTGGCACAGACGCTTTTGCTGAAGGGAGGGGACCACGTCCCCAGTGCTTTGTAGAACAGAGTAACAGAAGAGAGGGTGGGATGTATCTTGCTGTAAATGCCATTCTGTACTCTTTTGAAATAATCTTTGATAACTCAGAGAAAGGTGCAGCTGTGCCTTTCATTGAGTAGCGATGAGTGTGGTAGAAACTGCTTACCCCTACTTATGCAGGCTTTTCTTTTACATTAATAGCCATCTCTCTCCCTGGCTGGGCTGCCCGGGGCTCACTCAATTCCTGTGCTCAGCAGCCAGGATGGAAACTGTGCCACCAGCAGTTCTTGCTGCTGTCATCCAATTTTCCATGGGGTGTATAACATTAGCAGCTGGATGCAGCAGGATTTGGAGGGTTATTTCCCTGTGCTGGAATCTGCCTAATCTGCCCTCTCCTCAGGCCTCCCTGCATTGTTATTGGAAGCCAGGTCTGCTGCAATTTTCCAGGCAGAGGTTAATGGGACAGATTAGCATTTTATTACTATGATTATCTTATTGTTCTTTGCGTGACACTGACCTAGAGCTTGAAGCTCTGCATAAAACATAAAGGAGAAATGAGTCCCACTCATAAAAATAATCTTTAGTGCAAGGCTGGTCCTGCAGGCACTCGGGAGGCAGTGTGCTTTTTCCCATTCTCCTTCCCAGGCTGTTTGTGGGAGCATGGTGCCTGTACAGCTCTCTCCAACAAATGCCTTGTATGTGGCTCCTCAGAGGTAGATGCAGCATAATTAGGAAGGGAATTTAAAAGGTTTCAGCAGGAGTTTTCTAAAGCTCCCAAGTTATTATGGAATGCAAGCAGCAAAGAAATGGAGTGACTTTCGTGCTCTTGAGGCCTGAGATGCTTCTGAAATCCCCCTTATTTCTGCTTGGGACCTGACACAGCCGCTCTCAGTTGCTGTGCTGCTTGTGGAGCACACTGGTCCCTTTCCTACACATTGTTTACCCTTACTGGTTTGCACACAGGCTCTGGAGGACAGTTCACCACTTCTTCCCTTGGGATGTAGCCCTGGGTGCTTTTCAGTCTTATTTGTTGCAAGACATGTTTGGAATTCCTTGTCCCAGTGCTGTGAAAGGTGACACCTTTGAGTACAAATGCTATTATTTCAAAGAACAACAAAAAATGTGCCCTCAGTCATTCACCTGGCCACTGTCAAAGAAAGCAAGTGCCCCTCCTGGTGTGTTCCAGGAGCTCAGGGTTGAGACTTTTATCAAGTGGCACCACCAAAGCCCCTGAATGAAAGCCCAGTCACAGGTGTCAGTTCAGCTACCAAGCCCACTAAAACGTCTGTAAGATTTTTGTCAAGGTAGTAGAAAACACCAATTGCCTACTACTACTGAGAAGTCTGTATTTTAATATTTCTACCATCCAAAGGTGGTGTCAGTGTATTCCATCACCTGCCCTGAACTGTCATCACTCAGAGCTCTCCATTTCCCCATCCATCCCTTGGCGGGGGAGGGAAGCAGCCACAAGCAGGTCTTGCTGCTGCCCCATCCCATTTTCCATGTGGTGCCTGGCATTTGCAGCTGGATGCAGCAGGGTTTGGTGTTCAGATGTGCAGGGGTGGGAGGCATTGCAGGCTCCTGCATCCTCATCCTCAGGCTGTGTCTGTGAGCCTCGGGTCACACAGGAGGCGTTGTGGGGAAGAGCTGTCATCACTCACAGCTCCTGGGCCAGCTGGGAGCCTAAAGACACTGCTCTTCCAACCTCGAGTACAAAACTGTGTTTGGTTTTTTTTAGATTACCTAAAGCTGATTTTTTCTGGTCAATATATGCCCTACCATGGACTATTTTTTCCCCTTTTGGGAAAAAAGAGGATTTTCTTCTACCTCTTTCTGTAATCACTTGCTGGGGAAACAGCTCAGTAGCAGATATGAGTTTCTCAGCAGTTTGAAGTGTTGAGTCTTAATTATGGAGTTAAGAGCCTGACTGTATCAGGGCTGACTACATTTTGGTGTCTTAGCATAATATCATAAACTAAATTTTATCTAGTGAGTTATAAGACATTAAGATCTCATTAAGGATGAACTCTTTACCCTGCAGCAGCCTGCAGTGGCGTTCATGTTGTTTCCCAGTCTGTGAATCATCCTGGCTCTGCTGTACACTGGATAGAGACTGCTCCAAAGAGCAACTGGATGTTTGAAACTCACCTGCAGTACTGCTGCCCTCTGTTCTTCTCACAGGGGAGTCAAAGGAGCCAACCAGGGAAAAAACAATTTTTAAAAAAACTATTATTTGAAAAACAGAACTTAATTAGTGTGCAGACTGATGGCCACAGACCATTCCATCTCAAATGATGGTTTTCAGACCCCTTTAGAACTAAACAAAAAAGAGTCTAGAGAGCTACCAAATGTGAAGCCATTGGACCTATTTCCCATTGGATTTACTTCCATCTGTGCACAAAAAGTGGAGAATCCACCCAGGAAAAGTAGCAGAGTTTTGCATAGGTTCAGATGCCTGTGTAGTGTCAGGGCAAGGAGAATATGACCTCATGTTTCTCTGTGGAAGACAAGAGATCACAAAATAGAAATGTGGTGTGGTTCCTGGTTTTGCCTTGCTAAACCCAGTGTCCTTGTCATGTTAGTTTGGAAGGTTGGTGCCTCCTTTACAACTCTCTGCCTCCAGGAATACTGTGGGCTGGGAATAAAAATCCTGTCAGAGAAAGGACTAAACTCTGCAGCAAATAATGCTGCAGCTGTTGATCATGGATGCAAGAGTGATTATTTTTTATTTTTTTAAAATTAGATAAAGTAATGGTTATTTTCCTCTAATGAAAGAGATTTGTCTTTTCACTGAACCTCCAACCTCCCAATCAAGGTTTTTTTACCCTGTTTTTAATTCTTTTTCCTTCCCCTTCTTTTCCCCTTGTGCAATCAACAGCAACAGACCAGGTCTACAGCAGTTTGATGTTTATAAAGTGGTCCAATCATAGCATCACTTCTGGGCAGGAGTAAATAAATTCATCAAGCAGTTGATGCTTTTGCGCTGCTGTTATGATAAATGTTGCCATCAATTATACCAGTATGCTCAGACTGCAAGGAGCAGAACTAGCTGCACATGCTGCCTGAGAGGAATGACAACAAGACAATTCGTGTTCCCTCTCTTTATGCTTTGTATTCGCAAGCACAACTCTCCAATTATACTAATTTGTTTGTTTGGATTAGCCGATGGATTAAGAAATGTTTTTATTTAACACTGGAGCATAACACACATTAATATTTTGGCAAACATGACATAATTCTCTGTGTTGGGCTGGAATCAGTGGGAGTTTCACCAGCTCCACGCCTTTGGAGTGTGCTGAGGGAGCAAACACCTCTCTGGCTGGGACCTGCTCACTGCAGCACCAAGAGAAACCCAGATGTGACCAATATGGGATAGATCCAATGGGATCTGGTATGTGGCAGCATCTGAGAATCACCTGATTTCGGATTCCTCTAGAAAAAATGGCACCAGTCCCCTTACTGAGGTGTTTGCTCATTGATGGTTTTGAGGAGGCTGTAGGGGGTAGTTTTTGGGAGATGTTGTGTTGTTTCGGCTCAGGACTGGCAATAACAAGGCAGTAAATGGCTTTTGTTTGGTTTCAACATTTGATCCCAGTGCCCTTGCTCTGTGACTCCTGCATGGTGTTTAGCAGAGTCCTTACATGATGTGTTTGCAAAAGATTTGTTAAGGAAGTGGAAACCAAACTAGCAGATAGCACATTGTAAAACCTAAACCATATTTAACGTTATTTAAGGCATTCGTTCTTTGATCACAAACTGTGAAGTTGAAGCCTTGCATGAATTGAAGGAAATTAATTAATTCAACAGAGAGTTCGCTTTCTTCCTTTGAAATTAATAAACAGCCAGTGCCTTTCAGAATTGGACATTGTCACTAAAATACCAAGAAAAAAGTGCACTTTCCAGCTCAAAGTAGAAGTAAACGTACAGCATCTGCTTCTTGTGGCCCAGAGTTCAGCATGCTTATTTGATAACTGGAGTTTTAAAATTAGGCAAGTATATATGGCTCCTATATAAATGGCTAGTGAAGCATTCCTTACTTGTATTCTTTGCTCCTAGATTGCCTGCATGCAGCAATTAAATCCAGAACAGAACTCTGTCTGTGGTGTGCCATCCTAAGAGCTTTATTTACCATGTCTGCTCTTGTCCTTAACTCATTCTTTTCCTGATCATATCCTATGGTGGGGTAGCTGGTGTAGTGTAGCTGGTGGTAGTGCCCTGTTGTGTTTAAGTGGGAATGGAAATGAGGCGTGTCAAATACCTCTTTAATGGACACTACTGGCATGAATTTCAGATCTTTCCACAGGTAGGATTTAGGTCGAGAAATGTGCAATTCTTAGCATAGGATCAAAATCAAACTTCCTTTTCTGTCTGCCTCAGTACCTCTGAGGAGACAACATAACTGACAATCTGGTCTCTGTAAACAGCAGTTGTTATTTGTTATTCTTGGCAAAAAGCAAAATAAAAAGGATCAAAAACATTGCAAATTGATGTTCCAGTAGGAGGTGTGAGGCCAGGGATCAACTCACTAGCACAGCTGGGAAGACAGCCCTGAACAGGACCAGAAATCCCTGTGTGCATGAGACTGCTGTGAGCACAGGAAATGCGTGCAGCTGGTTCTCTGTGGCTCAGCCCACTTCTCTGATCCAGCCAGGACCAGTGGTGACCTCAAGGCAAGCTCTCTGAGAAGAGGAGAGCAAGTTTTTGGAGCAGGATGCTCTGTATGTCCCACATCACACACTGGAGCTGGTTTGTTACAGTGCAGCACATGGGCCGTGGGCACTGGAGCATGGACTGAAAAATACAATATGCAACATCCTTATTAAACACAGAGCAAGGGCTGCAGTCTGAAAGGAGGAGGGCTGGGCCCTGTAATCTGTTCTGCAGAGAACTCTCGTGCCAGAATTTGTAAATGACGTTTACAAATGATCAGAGGAATGCTGTGCTAATAGCACCCAGACAAAACAATTCTCTGGAGGATAAGAAATGGGTTTCAGTCTTCGGAGCCATTCTTGGTCTGCAGCAAAAGGATTTTGTCTTTTTAAAAACATTTTTTCCAAGTGTACATCTGCCTCCTTATCTAGAATTCAGGCTTTCAATTAGCAGAGTTCTGAGTTTCTAAAGGTGCTTTTTTGTGTTTGCAAGTTGAAGGCTGGTTGTGGGCATCATTTACTCTGTTGTTCTGCTGGCTACTTCCTTATCTGCCATAACAGGAGTAACAAATGCAATTATGTCTGGATAAAGCAAGTGTCTGATTTACAGCCTCTGCTGGGGAAGCAGCACAAGCTCCTCGTGCTGCCCCAGGCTCAAGGGCTGCCCTCTGGATGGGGTGGGCACCCTGATTTCCTCAGGTGGGAGAGGTGGGCAGCAAGTAAGTGAAGGTCCTGATTGATTTTTCAGATTAGAAAAGCCCATTTATACCTTCATGGGCTTCTGCGTGAGTGTGCAGTGCTGGGGTTTTGTGATCAGAGCCAATATGGAAAACAATCCCTGATGCTGCAGTCGTGGATTCTAGGATTCAGAAATGGAGCAGCTACATTCTGCTGCAACCAGCTCTGGGCTCCTGTAAGTGTAGCTGCTTTGGTGGACAAAGGTTGTGTTTGCATGAGTTCATTTGCACCCTCTATTACCCCACTTCTTATTTTGTGCAGTAGCTGTAGAATGTTCTGAGCTAACCAGTCTGCTCCTGATGTAATTGTAATTGGCCAGAATGGTGACACATGAAAAAGAAAGAAATCAATCAATCAGATTTTGAAGAGAATTCCTTTTTCTTGATTGAATTGTCTGTGGAGCCAGAAAGTGGTAACCCATGGAGGTGGTCCAGCAAGTTGCCTTGCCATGAGTTTCTGGAGGGATGTTGCTTCCCAGACAGACCACTCACCACCACCATCCTTCCCCTGTCCCTTCCTCCTCCCCCCAACTCCTTCAGAAATTCTCGAAATAGTGCTGAACACCAATGCTATTTAACTGGAGAGGAAAACCTTGCTATAAATAAGCAAAAATAACAGAGGCACGGCGTACCTCATGGAAGGACTTGGTAAAGTTTTCTTGGCTGAGACACCAAGGAATATCACAGGGACTCTGCATTTCCAGGGAAGCTATTTTAAGTTATTGTGGAAGAGGCGAGTGTGATTTTGTACTTCCTTTTCCATCCTGCATGACTTCTTGTAAACAGGCACAGCTTAAATACAGATAATTGGGTGGAAAGGGAAGAAAGTGGTGTCTCTTTATGAACAAGTAATTGCTGTCACATCCAGGTACTTTTCTCAGAACAAGCTTTGCTCTGTAATTGCTGCGCAGCTGTGGGTTGCCCTTGCCCATAGAGGGGTGTTTTATATTTACCTTGCAGGACTTTCAGTAGCAATATAAAGTGGGTTTGGTGAATCTCTGGGCTTGGTCTCTGTGGATGCCTCAGTTTCCAGCTGCTTATGGCGAGGCAGCACATCCTTGGGGGAGATGTGGCACCTCAGCAGCACCTTGTGTTTGCAGCCTTGGTGAATGGGGATGGGTTTGCTGCATCCTCTCCTGTGTTGAAGGTATTTTGAGGTGTGCTTTTCATCCAGTGTGTAAGTCATGGCAGCCCCTGGTACATCAGATAAGCAGGTTTGTTCTCCCCCCAGCTTTCTGCTCTGGCCATTGTTGGCAGGGTACTGAGACAGCTTCTGTCGGGAGGGAGCAGACAAAGGGAGCAGCCTGGCAGGGAAGCACAGCTCCACACTGCAGCTGGGCGTGAGCTGCTCCACAAAGGGAGGCAGGCAGGTAAAGAAGAAGCTGTTTTGAATCTCGGGCTGATTGTAAATGACGAGTTATCAGGGAGCATAAAGAAGGAACCACTGTACCTTTCATAACACCAATACTCTTTGTTAGGCTACAGACAAAAGTAGGCTTTGACTTGAGACTGCAGGAGAATACAAGATGAGAGCCTATAAAGATGGAACATATTGATCTTCCCTTTATCTTTTCAAAGCATTCCTCTTTTGTCAAGGGGTCCTTTTTTTTTTGTACAACATGTCCCCATCTTCCAATACTTCAATACATTTCAATGCACATATTTTAGGGAAATAGATCATTAATGTTTTATGTAATCAAAATCTTTTTTAAACTGAATATTTTTGAGTGATGAAACATATATTTTCAAACAAAAAAGTTACTCCGAACTGAGATGGTAAAACCAGGTAGGTTGCTGGCCTGGCATGAAAGCAGAGTTTCATGTTCTTCACCGAGGGTATATTGATTTATATGAACTAAACATCTTTTTCTCTAAGCCCCAGATCAGAGAGGATTGTTTTGAAGCATGCTGTCTCCTATAAACTTGAAAAGGTAGGGCTTCACTAAGGAGAATGGAGATATACAAATAATTGGCTTCTTTGTTCCTTTGTTGATGAAATCAAAACACTGGTAAAGGGAAATATCCAGGCCAAAATCCAGCTTTTACACTAATATGTATATAAATGTACATAAAACTGAAAGTTCTTCAAGGTCAGAATTGGTCGACTTCATGTCAGGGCATCATTTAGAAATGTAGACCTTGAAAGTGTGGAAAAATGTGAAAATTTTGAAACAAAGCTACCCTCTTAAAAGATTATTTGGGAAAAAAAATCCCACTAACAGTTGCAGTAAATTCTTATGGCCCATTTTGGGGTGCCTGAAGTCTGTTTTTCAATGGATGAAATCCCAGGTTGGCCAAGCCCCTCATCCCCACGTGTCCTGAGCACAGAGTGCTGTTCAGTCACTCCCATGTTCTGACAACACATGAACAGGCCACAGAGAAATTCCAGGAAATAAGGGTTGACTAATGCTTTCTAATAAAATATAGTGGTGTAATACAATAAAACACACACAATCATTACTCAAGGCGCAAACCTTTAGAAAAGCTCTTTTTTTTTTTTTTTTCCTGTGAGGAAACAATTGAATCTGTCCCAAATCAGCTTCTTAATCCGCAGCTGCTATAAATCAAAGAAGAGAATTAAGTTTCAATTGACTTTCCTGGCTTTGAGCATCAAACGTGAATAACTTGAAAGATGGAGGGAACTCTGCAATTTAAAATTCAAATGCAGAGTGCAGCTGAGAGCAGTGTAGGGCTCCAGCAGAGCCCCTCTGCAGCCAGGTGGCTCAGCTGGGGGGTGACAGCAGAAATGGCACCAAAAATGGGACTTGCAAATACGTAAATGTTGAATGATTCCTTGTTCTGTACTTTGCTTCCCAAAATGAGAAGTTATCAGGATGGGAACCATTCAGAGTGTCAGATGGGATAACTGAATTTTCTAGACCATCTTTTTGGTGGGTTTTCTTTTTCCCATTTCTTCTTTTCTGATTTTGAGTTTTTCTTTCAGCTCAGTACAGAACGTTTGTGTTTCTTTTCTAATCATGTGAGTTGTCTCATGAAAGTAAAAATAGAGTGCCACAAGCTATCTGAAATTTTCTCACAGATTTTAAAGGAACCTAATAAATTACTGTATATCTTCCCTTCAACAAGGAAGAACTTTGTGTCTTTAAAAACTTTTTTACTTCTAACAGCAACAGAGAATTCATAGGTCTAAGGAGTTGAGTACTTTGGTTTTGCTCTACTTTGATGGAAAATGGGAATTTACCCTCAAATCTGGTAAATGTGAGATGGGTGTTGTTTAAAGTCTGTGCAGGTATTTACAGTCAGTTCTACAGTTTGCTGGAATTTCAGTCCTACTTTAAAATATCACCTGTTATTGTCCTTGTTATCTTAATGGACCATTCTAGAGGGTAGTAGAGTTAACTACCAGCATTTGTTACATGCCAGCTCCATTCCCAACCTTTGCCAACAGAAAAAATCGTAGAGAAAAATTCCTCTTCTGTTTTGCCTTCAGCGTGATCCTTCCTTCAACTTTGCTATAAATCTGTGTAAAGTGATATTGATTGGTTTCGGTGTCCTTGCTTGAAAGGCTGGGGCACCTTTTCATTTTGGTTTGATGTTGTGGAAAGGTTACTCTGTTCCAACGTCATCTCCCACTGAATTCATGCTTGGGGAGTGCTTGGGGAGTGCTTGGGGCTCTTTCCTGAGCTAATGGAAGCTGGAGCAGCTCCATTTACAGCTGCAGGATTAGGCCATGGCATGAAAAATGCTAGAGGCATTTTAAAAAGACATGAATCTTGGGATTTATTTTTGAATATCAATATTAATATTGAATCAAGTAAAAATGAAAAGGAGAAGGAATTAGTATGAAAGAGTGAAAGAACTGCAAGAAGCAAACAAACAAACATTACTTTTTAATTGGGTTGTGTATTTTCTAATTCCCTTTCTAATCCAGTATAAGCAGCTGGCTTGTGACAATAAATTCCCAAAAGACTAAGCAATTTTCCTCTAGCATACCAAATTGTGTCCATCATGGCACTGTTTAGTGTCTTCTTGGCTATCAGATCTAGATTTTTCATTCCATAAAACAATGGGATCTTGTCTTTCCTCTTCTCTACAACCCAGAATCCCATTGGGGTGAGAATTTTTTATAGAATTGTTTAGGTTGGAAACTGAAATATCTGTTACAGGATTTACTGTGGTTTAGAGGAGTGGATAGAAAGGTGTTCAGGTACTTCTCTGGCCATTTTAAGACACCATCAGGTTTGCTGCAAGCTCACAGTAGTGCAGTTGAGGAACAGGGTTGTGGAAGATTTGGCTTAGAACTCTTGTGTGTGCCACAGAAATTGCCCTTTGTTTGAGGTGAGTTTGGGCTACATTTATCTTAGTATTGGGCTTGTCTGCACACCTGCAGTGTGCTTTGGAAAGCTGGGTGAGCATGAAAGAGAATACATTTACTGATTCTGAGGCACATTTTTCTTAAACTGAAGGTTTTACCTGGCAAAGGTCAGGCTTAGAACTGCTTGTTCAGTTCTCGTGTTTGAATTTGCACTGATGCTATGTACAATTAGTGGCAATTAAATGAATTAACATTTTCAAGGCAGAGAATTTTCTCAACACCGTCTGCTCTTGATATCCAGCTCTTCCAATTCCATTAGTATGAGTGTTATGTGGCAGCCTTCACTTATCTAATTTTAGAGTAGGCTATTTAAAGAATAATCTGATGCATTCATTTATGTCATACATAGAGTGGATGTTATGGAGATGCACTGTTCTTATCACTGCTGCTTATCACTTTTCCTGTCTGTGTCAGGTGGAAGCAGTTCTCTGTCCCAGTCAAGACCAAGGTCCTGTTGTAGATAAATGCTCCATTCAGGCATTCAGAACAAAAAATTTAGCAAAGTGCCATGGAGGGGAAAAGAGGACTGTAAGATACATACTGAAGGGTTCATCAACAGAATTAATTTAATGATAATCAGTAGTTGCGTCTGTGGCCAATTAAAACTAAGAGTAAAATGTGTTCTGTGGACATCACTTCTGGCTCCATTACAAGATTAAATTAAAGTTTTCCCTTTAAGCCTTTCTTACCCTCTGTTCCAAACCTGACTTGTGCACTCGTGCTTGAAAAAGGTGTGTCCCTTCTGAAGGTTTCCTATTGTTATTTCCTCAAACCAAACCTGGAGAACATTTCCCTGGGCAGGTAATCCACTTCACTTGCAGTGGCACCAGTCTGGACTGGGCTCTGGAGCTTAGGGATGATGTGTTTATTATGTGACTCTCTTTTCACAGTGCACTGGATGTTGTCACCACAAGAAATAGATTATTCTTCCTCTGCCATTCTGTCTTGTTTTGGCTCACGTGCCAATTCCTCTGAGGCCCCTCTGTGCAATACCACAGAAGTTCCCTGTGCATAGACTGACCTCAAAAATCTTTAAGACTTGGAAGGAAACCAGCTTCAGTTACTTTAGCTACAAACATCTCAGATAAAACTGAGATCTTTATTAACTTCTATTCTTTTTTTTTTTTGTCCATTCTACCCTAGACTATTTTGGCAAGTCCATTTGGATTCCTCTGTATTAACCTGCCTGCCTCTCGTTTCCTCCTGCCCTAATCCACTTCGTGTCATGGTGTCCTCCTTCCTGTGCTCGAGAAGCTGCAGTATTTCATGTGACAGACAATTACTGCTTCAAGAGAATCCCCCTAACCTTTTGTCAAAAGTTGAATAACCCCAGTCTATCACCGAGCTATCCCTGGGTGTTTCCTCTGGCAGGGAATTGTACTAATTGTGTTGAACAAAGTGTGCTAACAGGCAGCAGTGCAGCTCCCTGCAACACTCTCTACTAAACAGCAACCAAAACCCAGGATTTCAGGCCAAAGCAGGTCCCTGCTAAGCTCAGTCCAGCCATGTCCTCCTGGGGTCTGTGTGCCTGAGGGGTGGAGGGCAATACCCAGCACCAACAAAACCCTAGCTCAGGGCAAGCCCAGTCACTGCTCGTTGCTCATCTTTGGTTTATGCAAATCAAAAGCAGCTCAATGGACATCAAAGGATTTAATGTCGGGATTTTTTTGTGAGCTGATACCACTGGATGTGTGTTGGATATGATGTATAATAATAAACAACATAAAAAAAAAAAAATACAGACCTGACCTGTTTCACATTTCCAATATATCAGTGGAATGTGATCTGTCCTTTATGTCTGGTATTAATGTCTGTACCACAACCAAGCCACCAAGGTAAAACATTTCCCAGTATTTAGTATCACAAGCAGTAAGTGATCTGTGTCTGTAATTATATCTTGTGATGTAGTGGCTGATGGCAGGCACAGTATGGAATGCTTGGGAGCTTGGCCAGAGGCTTTGATGCTGCAGTTTCGCTGGGGAGGGCTTTGCCGAGACATTGTTTTCCCTCAAAATAAGTAAATATATAAATAAATGAAGCTTTTCAATTTCATAGCCCAGAGCAAGATTAATTAATAGGGAAAAATGCTTAATCTATCTGCTCACCACAGATTTAGTGAATAATGGAGAATGTCTTCCCAGCATCTAGAGCTAAAAGGGTGATGAATATGTGTGCATGTCATACCTCCATGTCTCTGCCTACCTACAGCTCTCCTCACCATTGCACTTTTTGTTGCACTTTTGATGCCTCCTAACAGATCCGTTGGTTTTCCTTGTTTTTCTTGGCTGGGACTTCTTTTTGTTTTAAACTCCATCTGGTCTCTAAATCAATTGAGAGGGAGATTAATAAAAGCAAATTCTGTCACTTCCCTCATGGCAAGCTGTCCCCAGTTTTCAGATGGAGAAGTTGAAAGCTAGAGAGGTTGTGTGGTCTGGAACAGGAAAACACAGAACTGCTCTGAAAGCATTTACTTTCCAAGTCCAATACAGTCTTAAATGTTCTTTTCCTACAGACTGGCTCATTTTCAAGTGCGTTAAGAAAAAACTCAAAAAACAAAACCCTCAAAAAACTCTCTCCAAAACTGTTAAATTGGACTTTGTCCTTTACTGGGAATATTAGGGACTGCAACCCAACTAAATGAATCTGGTTTTGTCATCCTACTTCCATCTGTCAAGGCTTCTTACTGGCTTAGTTTTAGGGTGGAATTTTATCATGCATCAGCCTTTAACTTTTTTTTTTTTTAAGATGAAATATTTTTAAAATACATTGAAGACTTTAATACTAGAAATGTTTCAGTTTCTATTTAAATATTCTGAGCATCTCTGTTAAAGGCAGATACAAACTGTACTAAATGTTCTTTATTACTCATACTTACTCTGTCCCTGAGAAAAACATCATACATCAGAGGCAGCAGTGATTCTTCAGATTTGCCCAGTGACAAGGCACCATATAGCTATTCTTTGCTAAAAATGTCAATGTCAACTTTATTTGCCAAAACATGTTTTCTTCTTTCAAGCTGCCAGTTGTTGTTTCAAAATAAATGGAATCTAAAAAATCTCATTATTTTTATTGTTTAAAGCCAGCATTGGGTGCAGCTCCGGGGGTCAGGAGGTAACAATACTAATTTACCCTGGTGCTGCTGCACTTAGAATATTTAATCTCGTAGGACTCTGACATGACGGCTGGCTGTGTTTCTTAATTTTGTTGTGAAGATTTCGCTGGAGGGCCATGCAGCTCTTAATAATGTGCATCAAGACAGAGATGAGTAAGTAATGAATATTGTATGAGGTTCTTTTCCTTCCAGAGGATCAGCCTGGACAAATACCTGCGCAAGTCCACGAGCCTGTTCCTCCTGGCATGGCACTGCTGCCATGATGGCCAAAGATTAATGTGCCCTACTGGATTCAGTGCTACTTCCAGTAGCAAAATATTTTTAGCTGTTCTAAGCCAGGGATAATATTCAGCTTTTTCATGGCCTTTCAGCTGGATTGGACAGGAAGCAACATCCTTCCAGCTTTATGGTGCCAGTGAAGAACTCTTACGTTCCACGTGTGTCTGAGAACAGGCTTCTCCCCAAAGCCAGCACTGCTGTATTAAAATGCTGTCATGGAAAACTTGATCTGGACAGTGTTTCCTAAAATATCTGATCAAATACTAATAAAAGACCTGACAGGAAATTGTGCCACCATACGGTTGGCTGTTAAAGAGTAAAAGTGGAAATGAGACAAATAGATTTCAAGGAGGAACTGAGGATCATAATCCATAGATGTCACTGACAGAGCTGAAAATTGATTTGCTCCTGGAATTAGGAGCATCATTCATGAATCCTCTTTTTGAAACAGCCCTATCAAAAGGAAGTCTCTGTTTTAAAGGCTATGCAGTGCATGAGAGCAGCAGAAGGAACATGCAGAAGCAGAAGACAATGTTGGTCTGTTTGAAAAGTAGAAGTCTCAGCATACAAACAGCCTAGCCATTGTTTGGGATTTTGTAAGTTTTCTGGCATGAGGAATAAGTAAAGATGGATTTCAAGGAGTATAATGAGGTAATTTCTATATCTGTAATAGCTGGATATTAAATTACATTTATATATCTCTTGCACATTTATTTTCTTTATTGCAACTCTCATAAACATAGAAGCTGTCCTTGAAAGCTTCCCTGATTTATTTCCAGAGTGAGTCTCTATCTTATCACAGCAACTCTGAAATTCCTTGCAGTAAGTGATGGTGATGATCAAAAACATCAGTCTGGAACTGAGGATCCCAGTGCAGCAGCTGCCAGGCAGGTCCCAGGCACCTTCCCTTTTTTGAGATGTTCAGGTGGGCTGAGCCTCTCTCATTTCGGGGAGACAAGGTCCTCAAGGATTCTTTTTCTCTTGTTGCAAGGGTAAATCTAAGTCCCAGCAAGTAATTTTTTGATCATGGTGAATGGTGATAATCCTCTCTTAGCAAACAAGCACCTATTCAGGAATTACAGTTGGAGATAATAATAGGAAATGGATGGAGGACTATGCAGTTGGATTTTAAAAAGGTAGCTCAACTCAATTCTTATTAAAATTGGTGAGAGCTGTAATGTTTATAAATTAGAGCTTTGTAAAATGCAAGTATGTGGGTTGAATATTTTAGTCTTGTGTTATTTATATTCTGTTTTTACAATGACAGGTTTATTGGGGGTTTTAATGTGCGTTTGGATAATTGTTGAGTTTTATCTGTATGCTTTTACTACAGGGTGGTCATAAGCACAATCTCACAGGCATGAAAGCAGCAGATCTGCTGGCAATTGTGCTGTTTATTATAAATTCTCTCTGCAGGGTCAACCTGTAGCTTTAATGGAACAGGAAGAAGATAAAAGCAGTGCATATTTGTGTCACAGCCACAGGTGTTAGAACATAATGTGATCTGTATATTGAACTGTCCCATGTGAAAGTGGGAATTGCTGCAGTTTTAGAAAGAAGCATCCCAAATTCCATTCATGAAACTTCTGGGTAATCTTATTAAGTGACTAATTCTGCCAAAATTAAAAGGATATATATATATATTACATATATGTGTATATATATATATATATAATTTCTGAAATGTATTTCAGATTTTAAGGCATCTCATTTCATTTAGAACCATCCTCAAGATGCATTTAAAATTCAGCACCTCCAGGCTAATCTTGTGAATACTTAATCCCTGTGTCATGCCCAGCGCTTTGAGCAGCTCTGCTCCTTGTGAGGGAGTCTTTGTGCACTGTAATTGTGGCCCCACTAACAAACGCCCCTGGCATGGTGTGTGTAATAAGTGTAGCACAGAGGTCATTTTGCTAAAGCAAACACATTCATCCTGGCTCAGCCACAGCACAGAGTGTCGTCATTCTGCTCCAAGGAAAGCAGAGCTGATCCTGGTCAGGGCTGTCCAGTCCCCACACACCTTCACTTTCCGAGCCAGCACTGAATGCTCCTGGCACAGGATCGCTGCCCAGACACCCCTCATGGCTTTTGGGCTTCCAGCCTTTTTACTGCAGTGAGGTGGACACCAAATTCCTCTCTTAGCCTCACCTGGCCACAGCACTTCTCTGCTTCCAGTGACGAGCCCTGGGTCAGCTGTGAATGCACCCCAAAGCCTCAGCAACCCCAGGGGCAGAGTTGAAGCCTTGGAGACTTGGCAGCACCTTGTTGCAAGAGGAATTATTTACTGTGGGCCTCCTGGTGCACTTAGTTCCAGCTTGACATCACCTCCCAAGCTGCAGCAGCCAAGGTAACAGCCTGGTTGGAAACACCTCCAGGGTGAGACGGCTGAGGCTTCCTCATTTATTTCTGCCCTAACTTGTGCAAAAGGCTTCCTGCAAACGTGGTGTTTGTGCAGATCTCACCTCACGGAGCCTGCTGGTGCTCTGGTGAGAAGGGGCTGCTCAAACTCTGAAGTGCTTGAATACCTGAGGGGCTGCAGTGTCTCCTTGCAACAGGGTGAGGGCCTCAGCTCTGTGTGTCTGGGTGTTCAACAGATCTGAGGCTCTGCTGGCTGCTTTTGTTGCTGTTTTCCTCTAAATAAGTAGAAAGGTAGAAAATGAAGTAGAGAAATATTAGGCTACATTAAAACTCTAAGCAAAGTGCTAGCAAATGCAGTTGGGGTTTCACTGGGAAAATGGCATGTGATGTCTGTGTGTGAAAAACTACAGCAGGAATCTACAGCAGCAGATCATCACTGGCATATTTTGTCTGTGGTGTCTTTTTCTTTCTTTAAAGCTCTAGTGTTCAAATACTTTAAACATCAAAGTCTTTCCTTCTACACATTATTCATTCTTGCAAATGTCTCATATCATGTAGAAGGATGATCAGAAAGGTATGTCTCTTTAGATATGGTAAATCAATCTTGTCCTTTTGGAAAAGTGGTTGGGAATGATTTTATGGTTATTAACTTGAATTCAATATTTTTTTCAACCTAGGCTTTTTTAAATTCAAAAAACTTTCAAGTAACTTTTCAATCACCCTCTTCTTGCCTTTTCTCAAAAGTAAAATCTTACTTTTTTTGTTTCATCAGCCATTTCCTTCATCTCATTTAAAATGAAACTCAATATAAAACACCTCATAGAAAATTGAAACTCACTAGTTATCTGAGTTTGTACCCACTGCACCTGGGACTGAAGGCATGGTGCCACCAAAGGTTCTGCTGTAGGGATGGCACTTCGACATGGTCTCTTTTAATACATTTTTCTGAGCACTTTTTTGAGAAAACCGGAACTTGAGAACTGTCCAGATGATGGTGGGTATCTTGGTCATACTCAGTTGCTGCACAATCTACGTATTTCAGTAGCTGGCTAAAAAAAAAATGTGTATTGGTTGAGGTTAGTAGCTTCAAATAAACTGAGGTCAGATTGACTTGGAGTCTCTTGCCTTGAGGAGCTGCATGATGGACTCAGCAGACAATGGCTGTAAGACTGATGCTTTACTAATCTTCTTTTCAAAATATTTTAGTTCCCTGTTGCTTTAAGTGAAATTTTCTGTCTCATACCTCAGTAGCTAAGTAGAACAGGATCTTAAATGCAGAAGCAGGTGAAGTTTTCCTCTATACCAACATCTTCGTGCCAAGATGGAGCGTTCTGCAGTAACCAAGAGCCAACAGAAGCAAATATAACTATTGCAAGATCAACATTGCACAAGACCAAGCACAGCTTCAAGGAGAACCTCAGACAACAGCAAGGTTTGGTTCTACATGCTGCTGTTTCCTTTACAGCCTCAGCTGTTTGACAGCCCAAGAGCAGCTCAGCAGTGCCCCAAGGCAATAAACCATCTCTGCTGCACTCGGGGAGATGCCTGTGGCAGGTGGATATTTCAGAGTGCTGAATGGCTTCTCAGAGCCTTTACCTCTGGCTGTTTGACATCACCTTCATCTGCAGCCAGCTGTCCTTCGTCCAGGTGTTCCCTTGGGCTGAGCTCAGGGATGTAGATCGTGATCACCTTTGGGCTGTTGTTTGCATGCGAGAGAGAGAGAGAGGAGCTGGATTTGTGGTTTGGAATGGGATCCCAGCATTGCCTCTGGCTTGCTCCATTGATTGGGAACCTGCTACCAATGCCTTCCCGTGATCTCCATTTGTAGAATGGAAAGAAAGATTGGAGCTTGACCCTTTTGGGCAGGAAACAGTGGCTTCAGCTCAATGCTGTTGGTGTGCGCTGAAAAATATTTCAGTGCCTTTTTTGTTTGGTTCCAAGGAAAAGAATAAAATATATAATTTGGTCATGAAATTTTTCCAGAAACACTTCTGCTGTCCTTCAGTCAGCTCTAATATCTCTTTTGCAATTTGCTTTGAGCTGTCTGAAGGAACAGTGAGCTGAACAAGCTACCTATTATTTGAGTGATACTGGGTGAGGTTTCAGCCATGAGAATATAGTCTGTGGTGTGTACAGAAGAATATGAGAATATTTTAAGCTGACCATTTAAGAACATTTACTTAGGTCAAAAAGTGGTTTCCCTTCGCTATGCCAGTCATGGGTGAGACCGTGTCTGTGAAAGCCAGTTTAAAACTGCAGTGGTGCAAAAAATCCTCATCTAAACTTGGTAAATTCTCTGAGAAAATTGAAGGTGTTTTACAAGCCTTGGGACAAACTCTATAAACTCATGTCAGAATCCAAACTGAGTTCTTGTGGCTAGACTGTGAACTTGGAGTTTATAATGGAAATAGGATGTAACAGATTCTTAACCATATCAAGACCAGCAGGTGTTGCTATAATATATTAAATGCTGTGGAGCCATCAAATAAGCTGCACTTGGAGCATTAGTTCAATATTTTCTTAAACCAAATTGTTATTTGCTAGGAAAATGTAATGCTGTGAGAGATTTGCAATAAGAATACTACCGAAATAATCAAAGCACTGGAAAATTTCAGATTCTGAGCTGTTTCTGCTGAGTGACTAGAGAGTTCTGCTACAGCTTGAGTGAAAAATCTGATCCTGAACCTAGGCATTATTTGTGTTTAAGAATCCAGTAATGTGATAAATAACCAAATCCTGGACAAATTTCCATGGAGACACACCTATTTGGAAGAGATACCACTGCAGGAACTTGCAGGAATAAGATTAGAAGATGGTGAAACTCCAGTCTAGGTTTTCTCTACTTTGCTGATCTTCTCAATGCTGATCTTCTCATTGGTGATCCTCGAAAGACCAGGGGAGAATTCCTCTAGGACAGAAACACATCTTCTCAAAGAAACTGCACCCTCAGGAGCCTTGCAGAAGGTGAGCAGCAGAAGGGTCAGAAGTAGGACCAGCAGTGGAGAATTTATATCTCAGGAAAACCTGAACAGGACTTGAGAGGTTTCAACGAACTTGGGGAGGTTGTAACTTTTGTTGGATTTCGAGCTGGCAGCTCTTGAAACCAAGAAGGAAAGGCGAAAGGAAAAAAAATTCCAGAACCAGGATATATCTTCTGGTATGTGACCCTCTAACTGAGATGGGTATATCTTTGTGTATGAAAGGAGGATCACTGTGAACATGAATGGAGGAACTGTTGAAAGGGCATGTTTAATGCCTGTAGATGTTGAGATTAAAGAGTTAATGGTTTTGACTTGAGAGATTATCAGTTTAGACTAGAGATAAGGAATACATGTTTTATGATGAGGGTGGTGAAATGCTGGCATAAGTTGCCCAGAGGGTTGGAGGATGCCCCATTCCTGGAAATGTTTAAGATCAGCTCAGACAGGGCTCCGAGCAACCTGATGTGGTTGAAGATGTCCCTGCTCATTGCAGGAGGCTTGGAGGAGATGGGCTTTTAAACGTTTCTGCCAGCCTAAACTATTCTGTGAGTCTATATTTCTATGGATGCTTGGCAAGAACTTCTCTTGCCTATGGACGTGGTCCCAACCATGTCATTTCCATGTAGGATCCCAAGCCAGTGCTGTACTGGGGCTGCTGGCTGCTGCGTTACCAGCTCCCCCTCTTGCTGGGAGCCTCTGAACTTGTTTCAGCTCTTTGCCACCGGTGAGACGGGTGGGGCATCGCCTCCCCTCCAGGGCTGCACCGCAGCCAAGGACACCTTGGTCCTGCCGCCCTCAGGAGCCGCCCGTAGCGATGCTCGGGCAGGACGAGCGCTCTCCAGGCGGGCAGCGGCGATAAGATGTCCCCGGGCGCGTTGGGCGGGCTGGCAGCTCCCGGCGGTGGCGGGGCCGCTCCGCAGGGCGCGGGGCGGGCGAGGCGGGGCGGGCGGCGCGGCTCCGCCGTGTGCATGTAGATGAGATCCCCCGGAGCACGTCACTCCGCACCGGCGCTCTGCGTTTGGGGCGGCGGACAGCGAGCGGGAGCCGCCGGAGGAGCAG
>VZRF01006264.1:242455-414517 GCA_013396875.1 Vireo altiloquus
TTTGGCTGCTCTCCCCTGGCTCCGCTCGCCGGCTCCGCTCCGCGCCCCGGGCGCGCTCCTCGCCGGGTGGCCGCGGGGCCGCCGCTCGCCGCGCCTGGATGCGCTCCCCGCCACCGCGCCCGCGGCTCCCATGGCGGTGGCACGGAAAATCAAAACTTTGTTGACGGTGAACATCTTGGTCTTCGTGGGCATCATCCTCTTCTCCGTCTACTGCAGGATCCAGGACCGCTCCCAGGAGCTGGTGCAGATCGTCCGGAGCGCGGACCGCCGGGCCAGGAGCCGCGGCGCCAAGGTGGGCAGCCTGGCCGACAGGGAGTCCATCCTGCAGCGCCTGGACCACCTGGAGGAAGTGGTCTACAACCAGCTCAATGGTACGAGGGGCGGGGAGGGGACGTCCTGTGCCCCGGGAGGGTGCTGCAGGCTGGGCAAGAGCCCCCGAAGTGTTCCCCCGCTGGGGAGGGGAGCCCGGGCACCAATCTCACCGACCCCAGTGCTGAAGTGCTGAAAACAGAGGGGAAGAGGCGGTGCAGGGCTTTGCAGGGTGCAGGGTTTTTTTATTGAGCCTCCCATCACCACCCTACCTCTCTGCCAACTCTTGGTCCAAAGTCAGGACTTCCTCAATGGATGCGAAGTTAAGGAGGCTGCAGTTCAGGGGTTTCAAGATCAGAGGAACTACGAACTGTACCAGGTTTTACAGTTTGCCTGGATATATTAACTCTGTGTAGGAAGTTGTTTGTATAGCAAATACGCTGTTAGGTTATAGCTGGAAGTCATATACTTGATTTCAGAACTACTTTAAAAACATTCTGCTGAGTTTTTACGTTGTGCACTATTAATGGTCTGTTTAAACAGAGCACCCATATGTTTCCATAATGATTTTGCCACTTAAGTTTGTTATTGTCATTGACGAGGAGGGGACGCATCCACCAATTCGTTTTATGACTTACCATTCTGATTCACCAGCCTTGAAAAATATTGCTAGGTAAGCAAAGAACTCTTCCATGGTAGTTAAAACAGGCTAAGACATCAAAGTTGTTATAGGACAGATAACATTTCATACAGAAACTAATTCTTCCAAACAAGTGCATTTGTATTTGCATAGATTTGTAAAGTTCTAAGTGTGAGACATCAAAGAAGTAATTATGTGATTAAATACAGCAGTGTTTTGGACAAGAAAAGACTGAAGGAGTGAACTTTTGCGTGAAATTAGAATATAAATGGGACATTTAGCGTTTCTCACCAAATAAAATTTTCAGTGTAAACATACTTAAGTGGAGCAAATGTGCTTCTAGGCTGCTTGTGGAAATCTTAACTCGTAACATTGATTTAAGAAAGGCTACTGTAGTCTCAAAATGCAGACAAATAGGAGGGTTAGCATAAAGTATGTTTCCTGATACTACTTTCTGAATGAATGTATAAATCTAAGTAAGTTGGGCTGTCATGGTAATATGCAGTTTGTGGCAGCAAGTGTTACAGAACAGGCATCCCATTATGCTCTCCTCTGGATCAACGGGGCAGAGAGAGGGGGAATGTGGAGTGTGGCTCTTAGTCCCAAACCCACACAGTCAGGAATGAGAGAGAAAGTGTCAACGGCTGTGCTTTCTAACCACATTTTGGAACATTTTTGAAGAATGTAGGATTTAAGAGGAAAATCTTTCTCGTTAATTCCACAAAGCCACAAAGTTCCCAAACTAAATTAGATTGCTCTGCAAGATATATCTGTTGCAGCTCAATGAATGGGGGTTTTTTTGGCCAAAAATGGATTTGTTCTTGGTGCTGTTCATAGGGAAGACTTTGGGTAGGATTTCCCTGTGCTGTGTTCATCTCAGCATAGCATCCCCTGGAGAATCAGCAGCAGTCCTTAACGCGCTAGGCAGGCACTGCTGCACGCAATGACTGAAAGTTCTCTGTAAAGTATGCCTCTATTTTGGGAACTGTTTTCTTCATCTTCTTTAATTTCATTTATTGGATATGGAACTTTATGGTGAAATTTCTTGAACTTAGTGCTATGTTGCTTCTTCAGGTCATATCAAACACTGCAGGTAGTTTTCTTTTCCTGAAAGTTCTTGCACGGGAAAATACAGAAAGTTTTTCAAGCTGAGCTGTTCAAATTTCCTATTTATTTCTCTTTAATTTCTCTCTGATAGTATTGATGGGGTTTTTTTTTATTACACAGTAGTACACTATGGCAGATTAGTTATTTCATCATCATTCTGAAAAAAAACCCTTTTTTCCCCCACCCTGTTTCAACAAAAGCAAAAAGTCCTAAGAAATTAGGAGGTCCTCCACTGAAATCATCAGAGTTGCATTGCTATAAGTTAAATCAGTATCAAGCATCTCTCTTTGGGCTTAGCTTGCTGGTGTTGAGCTTTTAATATCGTGACTCATTATTTATGCCATTAATGGGCATAATGCTGCTCTGGCAGCCTGGGGATTCAGGGGAGCCCTTCTGAGAGGGCTGTGCTGTGCCACACAGCCAGGCTGGGGTCACACAAACGCTCTGTGTGCTCTGGAGCTCTGCAGCTTCGTCTGAATGTTGTGTAAGGTTTCTCAGACCCTGTCCTGTACATGCTGCCTGATCACGAGGTCAGAGAGCCAACTGAGGCTGTCTTGGATGTTACTTTCTCCTAAGGTGGGTCAAAGTCACTTCTTTATGGAGAGACAGACACTGGTAGACAGATTTTGTTCAGGAGGAATATGAGTTCCTTGCTTACCCAGAACCCCTCAAAGCACCAGGAGGCTGAGTCCAGCTCAATGTTATCATTGCAGCAGATCAGCCCAGTCCAGCATTTCAGTTTTCTGCTCTTGGTCCTTTTTCTTTGAAATCAGCAAATTTAGAGCTACCTATTAAGTATATTTTTGGTAATAACATGTTACTGTTCTTTTATTTCATTTTTCTCTTCTATTCAGATGAGACCTGAACTCGTAAGACTTACCTGGATTTTCTAGGGACTCTGTTGATGATCCAGTGCAATAAAAAGTCGCTCTGTGAGAGACCAGCCCTGCAGCTGCACAGAATTTTGTTTCTGTCACACATATTTGTTTACATACAATCAAGGAAATGTTATTTAGAAGTGTGTACCTTCTGCAAGGGAAATAAACACAGGCAGTAACATTACAAATGTATAAAGAGGCAACCCAAAAGTGATCACTTGAGGACTCATTAACTTTTCAGTCTGAATAAAATCAGTGTGTGCAGTGCCTGTGGAGGTGCGTGCAGAGCGCAGAGGACCACGCGTGAAAGTCAGGAGCAAGCTGCTCCTTGCAGTTGTCTTTGGCAGAACAAGAGTTTTTAGAATAGGATGAATGAGAATTGCCACGATTCCCTGCAGAGTCGTGCAGACATACACCCAAACAATAGTTTTCATTTGGCTCGTGCTCTGGTTTTTTATCAGCTTGGGAAAAATAGTATTTCTGAAAGGTTTCTTTTCACTCAGCTGCTGCTGGGTTTGGTGGAAGCAAATGAGTGGAGCATGTAAAGGGAAAGAGCAATGAAACGTGTCAGTGGAATTTTCTTGGTGAGACTTTGTATTACCTCCTGGTGTTTGACCTTGGGTACAATGTTTAGTTTGAAAAGCAGAGTTATTATAGATCTAGTTGAGCAAAATTTTTTTTTTTTTTTTGTTATGGTATTGCTATTGATGGATATATTTTATTGTCATTCAACACAGAACTAATGCCAGCGAGACTTGGTAGCAATTCATTAAATGGCATCATGGTAACACCTTGGTATTTTCTTCAGTGGCCTTTACTTTTTCTGTAGAGGGGAAAAATTAAAAAAAGATTTAATTGACTGAATTTTTTCCCCTAATCAGTTTTGCATCTAAGACTGTTGCTAATGATTCGCCATAGAGGATAAAGAATTTTTGATGCTCCAAGTAGAGCATAACCTTTCATGCCAAAAGCAATTGAAGGTCAGACTACAATTTCAGTCTAATTGCCTTTTTCCCTTTTCACTGTCTCTTTCCAGTAATACACAACAATCAATACAGCATGTAATTAGATTTCATTCAATCTGCAAAGATTAAGAGAGCTTTCATCTTCTCATTATGTATTCTCACATCATGTCTTCCTACCCATGTCTTCTGCACTAGACCCCTTTGACCTGTTCTGTTTGAGATGTGCAGGGATAAGTTGGGGAGTATTCCCTTGAATTTGACAGGTTATCATTTTTTTCACATTATAATTTGGTTTTGCTCTCTTTGGGAAGATTAAATGCAATAGCAATTTGCAGTGTGGTAAATGGGGTTTACGTTACTTATGCATTTCATGGAGGAGGCTGGGGGGAAAAGTGGACAATTCACATAATTGCAGCACAGAGGCTTAAAATGATGGAAATAGCAGTTCCTGGGTGCAAAGTACTGATTCATGCTGACTGGGACTCCTGATTTTTAGAGTGCACTGGAAGCCAAGTGATTGCATTTAAAATTCAGCCTGGCAATCTGCATAGGTAAAAGTGACAGTAGTATTTTTTAAAGGGCAGTTTATTCTTCACAAGCTTGGGACTGGTTGAAAATGGGTCCAAATTTTCCATATTTGAAAGTAAGGGCTGGAAACAGGCTACAAGTGAGTCCTGTGAATGTCCACATCAGCTTTGTCAAAAAGAAGCTTTTAGAGCTGGCAGCTCCCAGCTGAAGAGCAGTTCCTTGGCGGAGGAGAGAGGTGAAACCACACGTGCATGGGTCACATTTCGTGTGGCTGCAGCCTTGTGCCAGTGAAACTGCACCTTCTCACACCCACACATTTTATAACTATTTCTATTTTTTGTGTTTGTGGTCTGCTGCTGACTTAAATATCCCCAGAAGTATCTGCTCACTTGTAGGCTCTGCCCTCAGCCCTGTGCTTTCCTTATCCTGGTGGGGGCCTTCTCTTCACGTGGTGTCATTCTCAGGACATTTTTGAAGAAATGCAAGGTTGGGCCTCGTGAAGATGGGAGTGAAAAATATTGATTTTTTTTTTTTTTTTTTAAAGTTAAGGCTGCTATTTCTTGGTTTACCACACATTTTTTTCTGTTGTGCTGGGTCATTTTCTCAAGCTTGGTTTAGTCACTATTGCTACAGGCCTGACCTTCTGTAGTGCCACACCTGCTTTAGTTGTGTTAGTCTTCATTTGTGTAGCTGAGGGAGCTCACAATCAGTGCTTTCAGGAAGGTCAAAATTTCATTCCCCAAAAGAACAGAAGGAAAGTGCAATGGGCCAATATTTGGATAGCCCTGATATAAATATAAGGTAATATTTGAAATAATATTACTCTATTTAGGCACTTTAGGAAGAAAAGTTCTAAAAGTTTAGTTAAGAAAAAAAAATGCAGCTCTCTTTTGTAAAACAGGCAAAATTGCACTCAGCTCTGCAAAATATTGACAAATACAGAAAAAAATGTCTCAATTCCAGCAGCACATCAGTGACTTTAAAGTCTAGCCCTGTTCTCTGTGTTTCATATAGTGGTAACTATTTTTTATGTAATGTTTCTACTTTTTGCCTTTGTAGCTGGGAAGAAAGCTTATTTTGACAGGAAAAAAAAATCATGTGGTAATTTTATCATTGACTCATTTGTGTAGAACTTGAATCATTTGTACCGTATGAGATTAAAAGCAATGTTTACAGAGGCAGAAAGAATATCTTTGACTGATGTTGTTTTTGTTGCCTTTTCAGCTTTATTCCAGTTCAGTATCTTTCCATTTCTTTGTACATGTAGCTGAAATTGGAAAAGCAAATATGGGTCTGTCATCTTCCCAGAAAAGAGCTGCAGTGTGGTGGTTGCACACCTACAGCCACTGCACAGGTTTAGGGGATTAGAAAACCTGGCTTTACCTTAATACCCTTGACAGAGAGAGGTAGAGTTGGGTTTTTTTGAGTTTTGGGGGGTTTTATTGTTTGTTTGTTTGATGTTTTGGTAAATAAAGGCAGGTAGTAGTTAAACCAAGAGCACCATTTAAGAATGAGGTTCCAGACACTGAATGTGTGGCACTTCTCCAAGGAAATACTAAGATTTGTGAAAGGAAGGAAAATTAATGAGTCATGTTTAATAAATCTGCCCTTTTTTTAATGCCTCTCTCTAACTTTACTAATGAGCACTCAGTTTCTCTCAGCATACTTGGCATATTTTTTTATTATTGTTGTTGTTTGTGGGGTTTCTCTTGGTAGTCATTACCATCATTTAGTTTAAACCAACACACTGAAGGAGAGAAAAAAGAAAAAGGAAGAAAATAAGAAGAGCCTATGATGTTCTGGATAACAGGAAGGAAGAGAGCCAGCTACAGCAGAGCAACTTCCAACCTTGTTGTAGTCCTATTGATCAAAACTGTCCTCTGAAATAAGACACCTCCAGTTCCTGAGAGTGAAAGCCAGAGAGATCCTCCCAGTGACCCAAAGTCATCTTCTTCTGAGAGCACAGAGCTAAAGCAGCCAAATACTAATTGGATGTGTCTGCTTTTCCTAAAACTCATAGCTGTGGTGCCATGGAAATGGCTGTGAATATCTGAAAGCCTCATCGGTGGAGGCAAAACCCATTTCTAGGACAGCAGAGCAGATGCAAGCAGATTAAAAACTGTCTTTCTGCCCTAGAGTTTTTATCCTTTCAGGTGTCCTGGAATATCTAGGTTCCCCAGACAAGATAACACCACAACTGTCACTTGCTGGTTCCTCAGCAAGTCCTGTAGGAGATAAAAGGAGTGTAAGGCCATCTCCTGAGCCAAGATTTCTTGACTTATGCAACAGAAGGCAGCAGTCAGGAAGCAGCATGATGGAACTTGCTCTAGGGCCCTCAGATTTAGCTGGGCTTACTTTGAGTTTAAACACATGCAGTGCTGCTGGGGATGAAGGTGACAACCTTGGTTCTGTCAGTTATTTCTCAGTTTCATCTGTTGGGCTTTCAAATTCTTGTTTCTTGTAGTGATGTCACACCCATGATTTGGTGTAGGTCCAAATGAAGTGAGCTCTGTGTGTGTATATGCATGTCTGTGGATGCCCAAAGAAATGATGTTTTGGAGCTCAGTCCTGCTCTCTTATCCCTCTGGTTTGGTGCTGGCCTCCCACAGTGAGGGAAGGGGGTTTGTGCTTCTGCAGTTCTAAGTTTTTATTTCACCTGGTTTAGCTGAGCTGGACTCATTGCTGTGTACGGAAGGACAGTGCAGCAGCACCTTTGGTGGGAGATCCAGCGGAATGGATGTTCCAGGGGAGCTCTTACACCAGTTTCCTACCCCTCTTAACTGCGCTTGTCAGGCCATTTAATTTCTGAACAATTCTGTGTTTGTGTTTAATTCACCTGGATGACTTGTTCTCAGGGATCTCCTCACAAGCCAAGGATGAGCTTGGGGCCATGAACTGGTTTGTATCCTTGTTGAGGGCAGTCCTTAGTGAAACAATGCTGTAGAAAAGGGGTGGTTTTGAGAAGCTCTGACAAATGGCAAAAGGCCCAACTTTTTTTCCTTTGAGTGTGTCCTTGATTACTGGCTTTGAAGGAGAGTCTGAGGGCAGCAGCAGGGTAGAGAGCTGAGGAGACAATAGAGTGATTCTGCTTTGTCATCATGCGCAGTGTGGACGCAGAGTTCTCTTGGGGGCTGAAGAGTTGTTGAAGTAAATGAGCAAAACGTTTTTAGCGAAGGTGAGAATATAGATTTCTGAATATCTTAAGCCTTGCACCACCTCCTATGGAGCCATTCTCTAGAAGCACTTTCACTTGCCACCGGTCTGATTTACACTTTTAATACACGAGCTGTAATTTGCATGTCATCCTGGGAGAATGGGCAGTGATGAAGAAAACTAAACCAAGGAAAAGGTTTTTAAAATACCTTCTCTTTAAGTAGCTTTCTGCTACTTTAAAGTGGTTCTGTCAGGCAGAGATATTTGATGCCAAAATACTACAGGAGAGTGTTACCTGTTTCACAGCATAATGCTTGGAATTCCAGTGTTGGGAATCACATTTAAATAACTCAGACTTGGTGGATGAGGATACAAAGGAATATGTTTGACCTCTGGGATTCTTCAGTGCACATTTTCTTCAGTCCCAGCCTCCTGGGCTGTATGTCAGAGCAACACACCCAAGAGGCTGCTGCAACACCAGGATGTCCCTTGGGCTGAACAGCCCCTGTGAAATGACACAGCCCTGGCACGAGCCTTGCTCTCCCTGCACAGATTCCTGACACTCCCTGTGCAAAGCCAAGGCAGGTCTGTGGAAAGGAGCAGCTGGTGTAAAGGCCTGTGTTACCTGCCTGCCCCTGGGCTCTGCTGCTGCAGGATTCACAGCACAGAGCTGGTCTCTCTGGGGTTCCCAGCGTGTTACTGGGTTTTGTTCCTGGGACACTGCCGAAATTCATGTTTGTAGTTGAGTCAGCAGTTGTGCTGAGTTGGGAATCCAAGCCAGGTACAAAAGTGACACTGCTTTTGATGCCTTAAATGGCTACCTAGAAAGAGAGCCTAGACAGGAATAAAGGAATAAAGGAGGGATTGATTTGAAAGGCCTTCAGAGGTCACACTCTGGGCTCCAGAGGCTCCTGCCTCAGTGCATCCCAACATGGACAATGACAGCTCCTGAGTTCTTCACACTTTGATATCAGCATCAATTGCCCAAGCAGAAGCCAGGCAAGGATGGAATTTCCCCAAGCTTGCCCACCTCTCCCCAAGATGAAGGTTTGCAGTTGTTGGGCCCAGGAGGGTCTGGGTGTCCTTGGAGAGCGAGCTGGAGAGGCTTTGTTATGTCAGTGTGAGCATGAGAGAACAGCACTGAACGAGCTCCAGGGAGCTGCAGAGTTACACTGGGCACTGCAGGGCTGGGAAAATATAAAACCTAAGGCATCACATTCTAAACAAAGTGCAGATGCTGGCAGCCCTGCAGTGTGTGGGGTGACAGACACTGCTGGCTGCACAGGATGACTGCCTCAAGTAGGTTTTCATGAGTGCAGCAATGATTCAAATTCTCCTCAGCTCACCCATGCACGTTCAACCTGTTGAAATCAGCTGCCTAAATTAATCTTTGCTATTGATCCAGAGGCATCAGCACAGTCAGTAGTTATCAGTACAGTAACTCTGGTAGTAAATTTGGCCACCTGAAGGTGTTTTTGGGACAGGATGAACAGAAGGTTTGCCAGTCATGGTGATGTATGTGTAGTACAAAGGATGAAGTCTTGCTGTGTCCATGTACTGTTTCAGTATGGATGGGAGCAGGGTCCTTCCTCCTTGAAGGTTTTGGATGGATTCCCCTTTCTGGTATAGATCTGGTGAGCTTTGTGCTCCTAATCCTGGGGGTTCTGGCTGTTTCTGTGTTTGTGCTCTTTGGCTCCAGTTTGCATTTTGCAAAAAAAGAATTCTCAGACCAGGTCAGATTAACACTTCATCATGGCTCCCTTGCCAGTGGTACTGCAGGACCATTTGCAAAGGGGTTTTGTTGCACAGGAGCTTGTTTTTCTTGGAAGATATCCATGAAGACAGCTGGAAAGTCCTTTCCTGTAATACTGGGGAAATTTTCTTCTCCCTTTTTTTTTTCCTCCAGCATTTTTGGTGGGGTGGTAGGGTTAATTGGTTGTTTTTCATTTGGAATTTTTATGCTGGTTTTGTATTTTATTTGGAAATGGGGCCTTACTGCCCTTTTAGAAATTGAGTTTATTTTTTCTACTGCTTCATATGCCTCTAGGATGAACAGCTTTTGTAAATAAAAATGTATTTTTTTTTATATTAACTCATTTTCAAGCAAGCCTTGTGTTGTAGAAAAGATTGGTGATATTCTTTCCTGTGCATGCTGAACTGAAGGCAGTGATAAGACTTAAAATATCCCCAATTGAAATAGCATTGTATAACCCAAAGGTTAGTTTTCCTCAGGATGAAAATTTGCAGTTGCTCTATAGATTCCTTGTAAGACACATTTCTGGTCATGCAGCCCATGTGTAAAAATGAGGCTACTGATACCTGCAAAGTTCAGTATCTGCAAAACTCAGCCCCACCGGTGGCTGCCACGAGCAGAATTCAGCTGGTGGCCAGTGCTGACCTCCTCCCTGCTCTGGTGTGAGCTGGGGCTGAGTGCTGGCTGTGCCACCAGCACTGCACTGCAGGTGCAGAGCAGGGGCTGGGCACTGTTCACACCTCTGATGGGAAAAAAGCAGGTTAAAAACATGAACAGAGCTGTTAATGCTGAAAGCTGCTGATGGATTGCAGGTGGCTCCCCGTAACAGATGGGAGCAGGGCGTGAGGGGAGAGTGAGCTGAGCATGTTGGAGTTGTTAAACAGCCTAATGCTAAGCTGCCCAGCTGCTGGAAGGCTTGATGCTTTCAGTGGCCACAAGCAGTGAGTGGGTTTGGCTTGGGAAAATGGGTGGTTGGGTGGCTTAGGTGTGAGCCTGGGCTAGCCTCAGGTTTGGAAACCACTTTTTTATTTTGTACTTCTGCTACATACTTTCTGTGTCACATGGAGAGAATCCCCAGAACCCAAGTCTGTGGATTTAGGCTGCTGACTCAAAAACCATCACAGGGGTGTGGACAGCCAAATTCTCCACTGGAACCTGCTTTGTGTGTTTCTTCCAGGTGATCAGTTGTTTCTACCACTCTTTAATGAACTTTTGCATCTGCCAGAAGTTGCAAAAGGAGCAGTGAAAGTGTTTGCAGGTATTAATTATAAATTTCACATATTTCTTCAATTTAATATTTGGCAAACTCACCCAACACCTCCTTCCTGGGGTGCTCCTTTAGGCACAGACATGACCACGTGAGCACCTGCACTGAACACTTCACCCTCAGCTATTCCAGCTCTGAACACAGAAACCCAATAATCTTTGATTTTAGACCTGTGCCAGCCTGATCCTCCTCCTGAAATAGATCCATCTGGCTCATTGCGTTTCCATTCAACAGAAAATTAATTCCGGAAGGGAAGTGGCTTTTATAATGCTTGTATCCAGTGGGGTTATGTGTAAAACCTTCTGTTTCCTGAAAGAGTCAGCTTGGTATGGGTCCCATATTCACAGCTCTGTCCCTATTCCAGGCCCACATAACTCAAAGCCAGGCTTCAGAGAGCCCTCTTAGATGAGGTCATGGAACGAAGAATTTCTTCTGTGATTCATTCTGAACCTGATCTGCCTAATAACTGGATTCTTTGTCTCCCTCTTTCTGTCACACATTAAAAAGTTCACAAAGTGAGAATTTTCAGTCTTCTCTGCACAATGGGAAGAGTGAACAAAAGATGTGCATAAATGGAGGAGAAATATTTATGAGGGAACAAAGACATGGCCTTAACTTTGAAGCTGAGATGGAGCAGCCCAGCACGCCGAGGGACATGGGCTGAGTGATGCAGCCCTCGGAGAAGGAGCTGATCATTGCAGGAGGATTTTTGCATGTGTTACAGGACTGCTTGTTTAGGCATCTCTCAGCCTTTAATCACGCTGACAAGAAGCTGGAGCACAAATAGAGTCTTGGAGACACGGTGGAGCCTGTGGAAGAATGAGGCCAGGGTGAAATTTTTCTTATTGCAGCTGCTTATAATCGATGGAAGCACTCATGGGATGAGTGAACTGAAGTCAGGGTCTGTGCCCAACTCATGGCAGAGCTGCTCTGGCACTAATAAGGAGAGGTGGAACTCCCCTTGGCAGCACCATGTAGGACAGGTCACTCTGGGGAAGCCCATACCAGTCTGACAGTGCCTCTTAACGTGGAGTGTTGATACCCATTGTGGATGAGTTTTGAGAGAGAAAAGCTCTTGCATGGCTTCCTGATGGCACAGAGTAGCAAAGTCAGAGCCAGGCCCAAAGGACAGGACAGCTCATGCAGGATCAGCACCAGTTAGATGTGACTAGGCAGTGCTCTGTGTGAGGGCAGGCTGAGACACACTGTACTATAAGCAAGCAAAATGATATTTCTGGATGGAAATTCATTTTAGAAACAGAAATCAGCGTATGATCTTCTGGTTTTGTCCCTGAGCTGGAAGAAGATGCCTCTAATCTGTTTGATGGGTGATATTGCATGCCTGTGGCTTCTCAGTGCCTCAGCATATGGTTGTGAAACTAGAGGTTGATTATTTTCAAAAGTATTTTGACAGATACTGAACTGACAAATTCCCTGTTAAAAAGAGGAGAGGTTTTGTTTGCTCCTCTGCTCATGAGGCTTCATGGGTTTGGGCTCATACCTTGCTTTATATTCCTTTTAGAGGTAGGGGAGGAAAAGCACTCCTACTATAAGCAATCAGAAGGATTAATTTCTTAATAAATTCCAGGGGAAATGGGGAGAGTTGCATGGTGTGGTGTGCCCTGCTGTCATGGTGCCTCACCTCTAAGTCTGTGTTCTCCCTTTCCAAGGGAAGAATTGCTAATCTAGCGAGTCAGGAATTCCATGTGAATTTTCTTTAATACTGGAAAGTAGTTTTAAATGGGATTGCACACATACCTCATTGTTTCATTAGGAATCCCCTAATCTGTGACCAAAACCACACTCTTTTATCACTTGCCCTGGTTCTCATCACTGGCACTAACACCTGACAAGAAGCAGCTTGTGTGAGCTCACAGAAACTGGAACTGGGGGCAGAAGGGGCAGCTCCAGTGCTGGGGTCAAGAAAATATTTTGAGCTGCTGAAATACAAGTCCCAGACTCAGGAGACCTGGCCTTCATTTCCAGGGGGCTGTCCTATGCTCCTTATCCACGGTGACTGCCCATCTCTCTGCTCCCCTCCCCTTATCTGTGTGCTCAGGTTAACTTTGTGATATTGTTAATTAATGGTGTTTATAACTGCCAGGCATCCAACAGATCTAAACACCCAGCAATTAACACATTTAATCCTAAAAATATATGTTTAGTTCCTTGGGCAGCTAAACCAAGAAAACTTATTTTCTTGTGAGTTGGCATCCCACACGTGAATTCTTGGGTGGTCTCTAACAGCTCCAACAGGTCTCCTATGCTTGATCTTTCACCAAACCTCTTCTCTCAGTAGGAGCATTTTAATGGCACTTTCTTCCCAGATGTCAACTTCTGTGACGCTCACAGAAATGTAATTTTTGGAGACCTCTGACTGTCTGCCAAGCTTTGGCTGAAGTTTGAAGCAGTCCTCGAAATCTAATGAGCAGAGTGAGGGGAGAGTGTAGAGAGGAAAGCAGGCTGATAGACAAATGGAGACAGCATGATCCCACAAAATGTTTTTTCTTAGCAAACCAAGCTAAAAATCATATTGGTGACAAATGGGATTTTTACTTATTTAAACACAATCATGATAATTAAGTTCCGAGCTTTTGAAGGAACCAGATTCAAATATCCACACTGAACTCCTTTGCTTGCTCTGTTAATTGGCAATATGTTAGCACAAGCAATTTTTTCTCTACTTTCCCACTTATTTTGGTTAATAACTACAGCAGCACGACATTTCCCTGACACTACAGCAGTACTGCAGGAGAGCCTGCTTTATTTTCAGCCTGCTGAAATGGCAGACTCGGGTCCCACTGGCCTGTCTCAGTGCCTTTCAGTAGTGAGTAATTAAATTAAGAGCGGAGCAGAGCAGTGATCCTGAGCGCTCTGTGCTCGGCGCCGTGACGCGCGTCCTGCTGCTCCTCTCCTCACATCCCCATCTCCTCACATCCCCATCTCCTCACATCCCCATCTCCTCACGGGGCTCTGCCCTGCCTTTCTCTGGCACCACTTGGTGCTGGGAAGCTCTTTCTGCTCAGGAGAAATGTGGGTGTGACCTGAAGTTTAAGCGCGACCCGAGATCTGCGCGTCTGCTTTGTGTCCTTGAGGAGTGATGAGCCCAAGCTGTAAACTCAGAACTCGGGTTTCTGAAATTCAAATTTTGATTCATACCAGTCTCTCCACTGAAGGATGAGCTTCTCCTGTATAAAGGCACTTTCTATCACTGTCCTCATTTCTCTCTTTACTGTGTAATTTAACACCTCATAATGTAGTCGTAAGTACAAACCCGAGACACATCAGGGGACAGGGACATTCATTCTTTCATGGAATTTTGTCATAAAGGAAAGGAAAGCTTGCAGAAAAATTCAGTCTCTGAAAACTTGAGTTTCTTTTTCTATTGCCGTGGTGGAAACCAGCTAAGCACTCTTGCACTCTACAGTGGTGTTAGGAAGGTGAATTGAAGAAGGTTGATCCACAACTTCAAAAACTTGGCCATTGTCTTTACACATGATCTGAATTCCATATATGTGTGGTAATTTAAACGTGCTCTGTAGGTGGATGAAAGCAGCACATTGTTACCAAATGCATCCTTTTCCAAGGCAAGCTTGGTGGTCCTGCTGTGGGTTTGTCAGGGCCCAAACCAGCCTTAGGTCACAGTCAATCTGTACAAAAACCCACATGCAACAAAGCCAATCTTGTTAATAATGAATCAGTTATTATAGCAGGGCTGCTTTTTAAAGTGCCTGTAATAGTGGATCGTAGCTTTCCTGCTCCTGGAAGTCTGAGTCAATTTGTCTTTATATCAACAATAAACCAGAAAGGGCAGAAATCAAAGTAAGCAATGTTTTTATTACCGCTTTTAAATAAAACATTGTGCCAATATTTTTTTCGTAACATTACATCTTTATTTTCTCAAATTTGTTGGCAATTGCTATTTATCTTCATTTCTTCTTTCTTTTGCAACGCTATCTCATCCTTTGATTTGCTTCCCCCAGAGAATGTGGTACCTAATTCTTTTTATTTGTCCTTGATAAACCCCTGATTAATTGTATGTTATAAGCTATCCATGCAACATCATGTCTTTCATTTCTAAATAGGCTTTCTTTTATGAATATAAAGAGCTAAAGCTTTCCTTTCTACAGCCAAAACCAAATCCAGACTCAACATTTCCTTGAACAATAGCAAGGCACTTCAAGACTGAGTAAGATTCTCAGCACTGTGGACTCCTATTCCTCCTCTGTTAGCAGGAGAGACTCAGGTTGGGCACATCCTCTAGTAGATAGATCTGCTATAAATGTGGCTGCCACTTCATCTCATCAGTTAGGAGACCTCTGCATAATAACTTTCTTCATCCATTTTAGCTTCAAATCTGCCATAATTTGTTAATTTGTAAGCATTTTGGTTTAGATGCTGGATTCAGGACTGTGATTTTGCTGTTTAAAATGTGTCCTGTGTTTGGTTTTGAGCTGACTCGTCCTGCTGGCAGAAAATTAAATCATACACACATTAAGAGGCTGATGGAAGGAGGCACTGCAGCCTGGCATTGACAAGCAAGGCACAGCTGTGGTGTATGTTGACATGAAATATGAAAATAAAGTGAAGGGAGGAAAGAGGAGAAAAAGCAGAGATGTGACTTCTGTCTCAACCAAATTCCCAAGCTAAGCTCCCTGAGAGGTGTCAAAGATGTGCCTGAGAAAGAAGAATGCAAAGACAGGTCAAGAAAAATACACATATCTACAGATCTAAAATAGACAGTCTGTCAGGAAAATGAGGGTGTTTTGAAACCAATGTGCAATGATGCAAAAAAAAAAAGTATGCCACCTTTACAGAGCTTTTAAGGCAATACCACACTGAAAGGAGAGGGGAGGAATCAAGGCTCTCTCTGGCTGCTGTGAAGACCAATATCCAAATTGTTTTTCAAGAGGTTGGGTGGAAGCATTGGAAATCTCACATCCTCAATAGCAGCTGATCTCTTCTCCCACCTATTCCCAAGGAGAAATGTCTGATGGCAGGACTGAGAGGCAGCAGGCAGAGCACCAGCCCTGCTCTGACAAACCCAGGGACTTTCTCAGATAATTTCACTCTCTCGTGGCCAGCAGGGAGAGCAGGCAGTGACTCTTGGGGCACGGAAGGGAGAGCAGTGGATGGAGCCAGCAGGTCTGTAGTTGTTAACGTTGGCTCTTTATTGTGGCTGCATTGCCAGGGGTGAACTCGGTGACTAATTTCACAACAGTGGAAAATCGAGATCCACTTTCAAGCACGATGTGACTCTGAGCTCCAGCAGCTCCCACGTCTGGGTTTAATGCCACCATCCTCTGCTGTGCAAAATGAGCTCAGCAACCGGGAGCTTTTCAGCCATACAAATGGCTGAATACAAATGTGACTTTGTTGTCGGGAAAGCTACCCGTGTGATTATGTTAGTTTAATTTAATAGCAGGCTGTTTAGGTAAATGAGCAGGGAGGCATATGAGTGTCTGCAAATAACGTGGAGCGTGATTGCAAAATGATGCTGCAGGAGATGGGCTTGTCTAGCCCTTGTCAGGGCTCTCCAAACACCCTTGAGCAGGAGAGAAGAGTCTTCCTTAACCTTGGACAAAATCCTGCTGAGACAGAGACCCAAGGGTGCCTGACTGAATCCTGGGCTGAAAGGCAGTGATTTGGCAGGTTGGGCAATGTCAGATGTAGCAGAGCCTTGGGTGAGTTTGGACTTTAGTACAGCACAATGGAGTCTGGAATAGTACAAACCTGCATATTAGATAGGTATTATTATTATCATTATTATTATTATTATTATTATTATTATTCCTTGTGTTTAAAGATAATTTATTTTTTTTCCCTTTTGGAACCCACGCCTATGGGATTGACTGTTGTAGTGGAGCTGGTCTGAGAATAGAGCAGTCAGGGACTTCTCATCCAGAATTGTATCAGAAGTCAAAGGGGTATTTTTAATGGTTAGAGGTGCGCAGTCGGCTCTGTAGGGTCAAGGAAATGTCATTGCAGCGAACAGCAGCTTTCCAGCTGTGGGCTCCATCCTGCCAGACCTTGGGTAACAACTCCCTTCCTGCAGTGGTCCACTGCTTCCCTTCCTTACCTTTGATTAACACAAGCAAACTCCTTGCTTTTCAAAGGACATTTCCCTCATTTATGAAATGAAAGTCCTTTACCTTGGCTGGGGCAGCTTATTCCTGAATCTAATTAAACAGCCCCGAAGTTTTAGCTCCTGCACCGTGGAGCTTTTCAAGGAGAAGTCCCTTTCCCTTCCTCTAGAATGGCTCTGTTATTGTTTTAATGATCACTTTACCCAGGAGTTTTCACCTCTGTTTCCCTGGAAAAATTAAAGAAAATCTAATATATTGATACAGATGATCCATTTCGTGTGAGTCAGTGACACTCTGGCCATGACAGTACCAGAGAATTCATTGCTGCAGGAGCCCATTGAATCTAATATTAGTGGCTGGGCTTTTAAAGGACACTGGGTAGTTTTATGCCCTGTTTCTACCTGTCTGAGTTAAGATAATGAGGGTAATCTAATATTACGCTTCAGGGCTTTAGTTACCTGCCTATGGGGTTCAGAAGGGAACTCTGCTTCCAGGGACTGTGCAGAGTTTAATTGGCCAAGTGCTTTATCATTTGAGTTTCATTTCCTCTGAAGCCTCAGGTATTGGCCACTGCCAGAGGACAGGTGCCAAACTGATGACACTCAGATTTTGTCTCCTTTTAATATCAGTGGGCTGCCAGGCAGATACACCAACATTTCAGCTCCTCCCCCTCAACTCCAGATTTATGCCATCACCAGAGGAGTTTTCTGGCTTTCCTCCAAAGCCCTGAAGAGAAAAATCCATTTTATGTTTCACCAGCACAAACCACGAGTCATCTGGGATTTTAAAACTTCTAGAAGAATCGTGGCATCTGTTATTTATTTAAAGATAACAAAGCGATTTTTCTCTGTGAATGATCTTTTTGATCATTGAAATGAAAATTAAAAAAAGAAATCAGAGTTACACATATAATTTAAAATTATGCATATGGGGTAGGGGCTTTATATTTTGTCTCTCAAAATATATCACATAGCTCTTCCTTACTTAAGTGGGAAATAGATTTTTGTTTATATCAAATTTCTGGCAAAACTCTGTCACCTCTCTCTAAATTTGGGATCAGTGTCCTACCTCACAAATGAGCTTTTATCTTCATCTCCAGTGGACTGTACAGCTGCTATTTCTTGGTCCTTCCAGTCGTCAATCTGTTTATCTCCTCCTGAATTATCTGTTGTAATTAGAATACATTTTCTCATCTCAAGGGGAAACCACCTCCAAATGAGTGTTCTATAAAAGCAATTACTTTTGATATTAGATATCTGTACATAAAAACACAGTATTTCTTCCAATTAAAAAGCACTAATGAATTTTGTGTCTGGAGAGGCAGTAGCCTACGCAGTGCTGCAGTTTCTGTGAAGCCAAGGAACAAAAGATGAGGCCTGGAAGAGGGCAGTGCTGTGTGTGCTGCACCACTGAATAGCAGATCCGGAGAGAACGTGGCTCTGCAAGGACATCGTGTTCCTTTTTGTCCCCAGCAGGCCTTTGGTCAACAGTGCTGAAGCAGATCCCTCTCCACGCTGTGCCAAGATGACAAACACAGTTTGTCCTACTACGCCTCTCCTACACCTCAGTCTTTTCAGTTCCTCAGCTGTTCCTCTCCTCTTCCTCCAAGTGTTACCTCATGCAGTAGGAATCTTGCATTTGGCATGGGGCAGCTTTGCCAGAGGTCCCCACAGGCTCTTCCCCTCTGCAGACACAGAACTGCCACCCTTCATCATCTCAAAATTGCCTGAAGGAGTAAGAGGCTTTTATCACAAGCTTTTCTTTAAAAGGGATCATTTCAGAAACACCTTGGCCATGTTATATTGTCTTCATGTCTTCTTCCTTAATTATCTTTCTTGCCTCTGGTTCTTATCTTCATTGATGGTGAATTTTTTGGGGTGGAAACTGTCTTTTTGGGCTCATGTAGCATCTGCTGCAGAGGTATCCTAAGTCCAGCCTACATGCTAAGGAAACACTAAAGAAAAAGCTGTTCTGGCCAAATCCTGTCCTGGTAGGATTTACCATGTAGGATTTAAGGATTAAGCATCAATATGGTGGGAGCAGAGTGTGTAGGATGGAATAAGGGTCAGCTTCCAGCCCAGATGCTGAGAACAGCCCTGGGCATCTTTATGGAATTTTCCATATAATGTATTTTGAGCACTTGGCAGATACTCATATGTTGTGTCTCAGAGTGCTCTCTGCAACCTGGAAAAGTCCCTGTTTTGAAGGAGAAACATATGGCAAAGCGCACAAGGGGTTGGATATTAGTCCTCTTTCCAGGTAATTTGTCCTAATCTAATTCCCAAGGCTGCTGGTTCTGCACTTGTTGCCTTGAGTGGCTTCTGTGGGTGGGAAAGGAGCAGCCCCTTTACAGGCAGAGCTGCCAAATCACTTAATCCCCTCACCACCATTCAAGAGTCTTCTCACAGGTGGATGTCTCATAGGATTGCCTCTCATCTGGACATCAAGACTGAGAAATACTGTCTCAGGCTTTCCAATGTCACATTGTCCCCTCTGTGGCTTGTTTTCATCCAGATGTGCCTCTCTCAGGATGCCTCTGCTCCCCCAGGGTGTACCCAGGACAGTTGTGGAGAATATCTTACGTCTGTCTAGAACAAGAGTGAAAAAATCCCCATGCAGAAAATCCCAGTAATTCTGGGCACTTGGGACCCTAATTTCTGTACTCTTCTGAATGTTTTTCCACAAATATGCATGAAAATATATCTTCAGTCAAGTCTATAGTCCTTAAAAGACAGACATTTATCAGCTCATCTAGCTTTTTACCAGGAAAGCATTTTGGATACTTTTGATGTAAGAAACCGTTAAGAGTGTTGGATATTTTCTTATGTTTATAATATGCATTTAGTAGCCCCCTCCCAGATGTTTGAAAACAAAATTCTTTCTCTGTTTGCTTATTTATCTCTTTCCTTATCTGCCAAAGTGTCAGCTTTGCAGGGGATGACAGAAACCAGGATCCCAAATTACCAGGGCTTGTGGCTAATTCAAGTATTTCACTGTCAGCTTTCCATTGGGGTCTGGAGATGAGGTTAAACTACAAAACCACTGCACCTCCTGCTTTCAGAGCCAAAAAGTTGCATATCAACTGCTTCAGCGTTACAAGCTGCTGGACTTTTTTCCTTCTGAAGCCATCAGCTGCGGGATGCTGTTTGTCTTCTCCCTGATATATCTTCAGAGATACTTGGGGCTGATACCAAGCACCAGGAGACATAAACTTTTCAAGCAAGGATGCAGCAAACTAGAGTACAGCTATAAAAAAATCAGACTGTGTTTTGGGTTTCAGATAAATGGAAATGCTGGAGTCACTTAAATTAGATGGGGTTTTTTTTGTTGCTCTCCAATTTCCAAAAGCTGCAGCTTGTATCCCTGTGGGATGTGATTTGCTGAATGTTTCTGTATGTAAGATAAATCTCCTCCACATTCAGCATTCCTTCTAGCTCAGAAAGTGAGCACCTTTTGATATGGGCAAAATTCAGATCAGTTCTCTGGGCAGCAAATCTTACATAATTTGTAGGCTTGCTTCAGGGTCGTGGTGGGAGAAGCTGATTTGGGATATGGAAAGTTGGGATGTGCAGAAATTAAGGGCCAGGCTCTGTTTAACATTTAGATTGAATGATGAGCTAGACACAACCAACTCCCTTTGCTGCATGCTTGCAAAGTTGGCTGAAACACTGCCAAATAGCAAAATAGTTCCAAATAAGACCTTTTTTTTTCCTGCATATTGTTGATCCTCATCCTAGCAGCTGCAAAATGCTTTTACTGTCTCAGGTTTAATATGGGTGCACTGAACTGCCAATGCCTTCCCTGAGTTTGTGCCTATGGGGCTGTGCTGGGGGTGTGTGAGAGGCAAGGGGCTGTTTACAGCAGCAAGCCTTTCTCTGATGTGAGCGTGTTCTTTTAGAAATTATCAGCTAATAGTTATCTTCAGGGATCACTACAATGGAGTTATAAACAGCTGGTGAGCTGAGACCTTTAGCTTAGTGTTGGATGGCTCACTCATATTGCACTTTTCTTCCTCCTCCTCCAACCAGCTCCTTTTCTTGTGCATCTGCTTCACTCCAAAATGTAGCTCCTGAAGGAGGAAGATCAATTCTTCACTCCATGCCTCCAGATAATCCATTCATAGAGGCTGTAACCTTCATCTGAAGTTTCTAGCTGCAACAGAACAAGATTACCAAATTAGCACAATACAGTGATTCAAGGTGGAAGCATTAGGGCTGATTCAGTAGTTGCAACTTCTCTAATTCCTGCCTCTAAACAGGTGGTTTTATATAAAAATAGCTTTAAAAGACATTGTGAGCTGAGTCTTGTTTAAGCTGTTACTGAACCTATTCCAGAATCTCTGACCCTTTTTCTTTTCTTTCCAAAGCAGTAACTGGAAATGCTAAAAGTCATCTTTGTCAATCTATGTGGAGTTGCTATTGTCCCTGATTCTTTTTGATTCGTTAAGCTAGGATCCAAAGATTTTTGTTGCTTTACATGGTATGCAGTGATATTTTCAGCTGAGAAATAATTGGAAAAGAAAGGAAAAAACTGTTTTGCTGATGAGTTTTATGTTTCCTGTTTAAAAGAGAGAAGTGTTTCAGGAGTCTCAGGTAGAACTGCTGGGTGACTATGTCAGGTTTTTTGACCTATGCCAGGTTTTTCAGAAGGAAATGTTTTATCCTCTCTTTTTAAGGTGCTAAAAACTGAAATACTTTCTTGTAATTATTCAAATGTGCAGATGATCTAAGTGTAGATAAAGCTCAGAAGTCTGGCTTTGGAGCCCTTCTCAAGCTAAGGCTGAGAGAGGCCAGCAAGGGCATTTCAGAGATTTTGCAGCAGTTCTGTTAGTGTTCTGACACTCTATTATTATTTTCAATTACTTATTTTTATTTGATTTGTCAAAAGGTTAATTTTGTCTGAGAACCTTGGCTGAACCTGATTTACACCTGCCTGTAATTGTGCTGCAAATAAGAAAAAATGTAGTAAAATAATCACAGCCATAATCTGATCTAGCTTTTGCCATAGTTTCTCTTATAAATCTCCTTAGTACTTTTCCCATTGTGACAGGGTTTATGATGAAAAATAGAAGATCCCTTTTCGTCCTAGAAAATTATGCATCCTGTGGAGTAATTAATCTGGTTAAGGAACTAAGGCTGGATTGTTCTGCTCTACATTCTCCCAACAATTTCTATCCCACACAGAAATCTCTGCGGTGAGAGCAATAAATTTGAAATGAATGACAGACACTAATTATTTGTGACCTCATTGTCATCTGCAGTGTTGAATGGCCTATGACCATTCCCAGTGTAACAGCTGCAGATATTTTTAGTCTAGGAATTTTAAAGAAAAGACAGCTTTAAAAATAGCAGCTCACTGGGCATCCCCTTTCTGCACATCCCCATTTCAGAGCTGGCCCCATGATCTCAGTCCCTGGCTCTGGCTCTCAGCAAAGCTGCTGTGCCTTGCCCTCATTGGCTTCATGCCCCATGGAAAAATGGGTGCAAGTCAGGACTGAAGGTAAGTAACCCAAAGATGAGAGGAGGATCTGGAAGTCTGCAATAAGCTTTTAAAAAAGAAGAAAACAGAAAAATGGTCTCAGATGAGGGCCTGGAGGATGTGCTGGAGGGTGTTCACCAGCAGCCTCTGCTTCAGGCAGACTGGGGGATGCTAATCCCATCACCTGTCTCCTGATCCCATCTCTTAATACCAACCTATTTTTGGGAAGATGCTGCTGAACTGGAGCTCCTTTTCAGTTTTGTTGGAAGGCCAACCAATGCAGGAGCTGTGGATTTGGGGGTTAGCAAAGTCATCATCCTGGCTTAGAGGGTGATGGGAAAAAGCTTTCTGTTGAGGAGACATTGGCTGAAGGAACAGCAAATCGACTCTCACATGGAAAATGCAATGCAAATATGTGAGACATGATTCTATTGGGCCTGGCTAACTAACCATGCACTGAGGAACACTGCCTGTAATTCCATGTCTAACACACATGCACATATATAAAATACACTATATTCATTGTTCCTAAGAACTTCTAGAGACATTTCAGTGCTCTTCTTGAAGAACGAAACTATGTGATATCATTTATTTAATTGCTGCTATTTATTGGTCAATATTACTGCATTGATGGAAGAACTGTCAGTCAGACTAAGCTACAGTTTGGGTAAGGAATGGAGGAAAAAACCTCACAGCAATATGCTCTGAGAGCAAGTCAGACATATGATCACTCCTTCCCCGAACAAGATCAGATTAGCAGCACAAAGAGCTAGAATATCAGATTTAGAAGAAGGTATATGAGATAATTGTCATTATGCATGGTTTGGCAGGCTGTCTAAATGATTCTCGCAGAAGTAAAATAGCCAAGTGCTTGATGCTTCCTGTGGCTTGGCAGTTTCCTTCTCACAATTCTTGTGCCATAAAGACTCAAGTGTCTTGTTCCATAAACTGCAAGAACATGTAGTATGAAGAATAAAGTTTTCAACTACTGGAATTAAATTGTTACTTCAAGTCAAATGAGCACACCACATCTTGCAGACCCTTTCATTAAAGCAGGTCAGTTAATTTTAATGAAGTCATCTTCAATTTGCTTTGATGTTATATCAGAACCTAGCCCAGATGATTCCAAATGATCATCAAATGAATTTCCACATTATGGTCTTTCAAGGACATAGACTTTGTCAAGTTTTCTGCAGTTTTGACTTTTAAAGTGCCTAATTTGCCTTTTTTTTTTTTTTTTTTGGAGGGAATTGATGACTTGTCTCTGAAATTGAGCCCCCTTTAAGATTCCCTGTATTGGGCATGTAAAGCAGAGCTTTCAGAATCACTGCTGGTGGTGTCTGTTAAGTCTAAGATTGCATCATGCAGGAAGGTTAGGCTTCTGTGTTTTTCCTTTTGGAGGGGAGAGATTTAGAGTCTCAGACATGTAGTTTCTGTAATTACCTGAGCAAGGAGTCATTGTCAGGCCAGCCATGGAGGGCTCTCTGTTCTAATTTTTCCAAAGGCAATTCAAAGTGCTGAATAGCCTCTCATCCTAAAAAACAAAAGGACAAATGTTAGAATTTTCTTCAGAATGAAGCTCCCTGAAACATTTTCAGAAAAACTGAGCATGGATTGAAGTGCTTCACTTAATGATCAGGAAGAATTTCTGTGGTTTGAAATCAAGACAAGTCTTGCATTTTAGTCATGTTTCAGTGCATGGTGATGAGGAGCATGAAGAAGGTGTGAAAGGCACAAATACAAGCAAGGTCTGTCCCGACTCAGGACCACTGATTACAGTATTTATGTATTTTTGTAGGCAGTGTCTGAAATCCAGTAGCAGAATTCCAGAGTACTGCAGGTACTCAGCCCTTTTATGTTGATTTGTGACTGTTTGTATTGTTGCACTTTGTATTAGCACAGGATTTTGTCATAAATACTGCAGTAAAAATGCACAACTTTACTCTTTCAGACCAGTAATGAACCACTGTCTCTCTGGTCTATCCTGTCATTAAACAGAGATGGTGACGGAGCTATAACAAGGACATTGTTAGCAGTGAGGTGCAAGAGAATTCCTTCATGAGGGTCTGAACTGCCCTCCTTAATGTGACTTGGAGAAACCAGTCCCATATTTGTACTGCCACATATGTTTGTTGCTACCAAAAACTGACAGTTCCTCTCTTTCTTTTTAATCATTTAGTTGAAACAATGACTTTTCCTCTTGAAAAAGTCTTGATTGGAAAAATGTTGAGAGGGTCAAACTCTAATTGCTTTACTTGGTGTCGTAAATGATTTGGGGGAGAGTCACACATTCCTGTATGATATTCCCAAGATTATTATAAATAGCTTTGTCGCTTATAATGACTTGTTGATAGTGAGCCTTTTGGAAAGGAAAGCTTTGACATCAAACTCAGGATATTTGAGGAGCTTATTATGAGAATTCAGCACCAAATTAAATGCCTGTTTCCATGGAAGAGGTTCTTGGCAATGTGATCATATGGGCATTTTTTTATGTTGATTTAGTTTTGTTTTCCTTTTATTTTTGAGTGAATGAAACCTGTAAATGCATTGTTGACTGGCTAATTTCTCAGCACTTACCAAGTGTCCAGACTTTCTGCTGCTATGAGCTGTACAGAGCTGAGTATCTTAAATATTTCATTTATCAGATGTGAAGTGCAGAGGAAACCTGGAGTGATTCCCAGGTGAGAGACAGTGTCAGCTCCATTAAAATAGTTCTAGCCCATGTTTGTGGGAGCAGGCTGGGCAGGGTGTGCAGTTGAGTCCAAACTGCCCATCTGTTGACTCAGGCAGTGAAATCAGATTTATCCTGGTTTTCCTACCCAGAAGAAGATGGTGACCAGTCCATTGCTGTGCCCCCAATATGGGAAACTGCAGTGGTCTTGGGGTCACAGAGCAGATACCAGAAGTGACATTAATGTGGAGTTAAACTGGCACACCCACATGTGGTAGAAATTCAACATCTCTCTCTTTAAATGAGTGAAACTATAATAGGCAACACAGGGAAACCCTCCAGTTCATAGGGGGAAAATTTTTTCTTAATTCTCTTAACAATAATTAGGCATTATGGAAAAAGAAGAAATCGTGAAAGCTGCTAATTGATTCTTTATAGTTTGCTCATTACGCACAGATACTACAAGATGTGTTGAGTTGGACTCTGGTTTGAAAAGCTGAAGATAATTTCCACAGAGCCGTGAGGGTTTCAGAGCTGAGCTTCATGAGAGTTCAGATTTCATTTATCTGAAAATACTCTGTGGTCACAGACGAGGTTCTATCCATATCCTTTATATTAATAATTTGATTCTTTTTTTTTTTGTATCTATTTCATTTAGGTCTGGCAAAGCCCATGGGATTAGTTGAAGGTCCTGGAGGCTTGGGCCAGGGGGGAATGGCTGCTACCCTGAGAGATGATAGCCATGAATCAGAGACTAAGTATGAAGAATATGGTTACAATGCCCAACTCAGTGACAGGATATCACTGGACAGGTCCATCCCTGACTACAGACCAAAAAAGTAAGTTGAATTCTGCATTATTATTGGGAGTAAGAGATTGATTGTTGTTCTGTTGACCCATGGTGGTGTTCTTCTCTTCACATCCCTTCCTGGTTGGAATTTGACAGCACTTGTACAGATACCCCTGAGCTGAGTGAAAATTAAATAGACCACTGCCATCTCAAGCAGGAAGTACCATATTAAATGAATATCTAATTCTGTCAGTAGCGCATTAATTTGCACGTTCAAGGCCTCGGATCAAAAACTACATCAGGATATTGGTGCTTATTGGGTTTGGTTCATGTAGAAAGAGCCTTCAGAGGTGGCAGCTTTAGCCTGAGCTCCTTGTAGAGGAGGGAAGTGCAACAAACCCTTTATAGTCACCTTAAAAATAACCCCAACTTATCAAATCAACTGTCTTTAATTGTGTTTGATATTCTTAGACTTGTTTAGTCAGGGTTTGTGGTGTGCTGAAATGTGGACTAAGTGCAATCCATTGGCGTCCTGTAATTGCAGTAAGATTTTTTTTTGTCTTTGGAATGTGTATCTATTTTTATTCCAGTGTTTATAGTCTTCACATGCCTGTGCTATGCTTGACATTGCAATTACATGTTTATTATTTGCACTGATTTATTATATTTTGTATTAAATAACTTTCAGATCTTTCATATTTATGGAGTTATATATTTTCCAGATGAGACATCCGCACTGCTATCCCATGAATGACAATCAGTAATGTCTTAATGCAGAGGAGATCAGCAACAATGCCTAGTTGCTCTCAGGAGACAGAATTGAAAAGAATACTTAATTAATTTCTAATAATAATCTTCTGTTTTAAAAGACCCACTGGGGCTCCTAGGCAGAACTGAAAGTTAAATAAAAAAGTATCTTATTAAGTGGTGAGAAAAGTTTAGCCAAGCAAAACAGCTGTGCTCTGTGAGTAGATTGCAATTGAATTAGGAATTTAGGCAGTTCAAGCTGCCAAAAACAAAACTTCAGCTTAACTAGAAATTTCATTAGCTGTGTTACATATTAATCTGATTTCAGAACTATTGACTCAGCGTTTGTTTTCTCAAACCCTTGCTATAGAAAAGAAAACCAAGGTAACAGAAGTGGCAAAGAGAAAATAATTTACCTTGATACCACATTTAATGCAAGTACACTGACTTGTTCAATGGTGTCATATCTCCTTCTCTGGTGGTGTATCATAAAAATCCACCATGGGATTATGCTGGGGAAAAGGGAGTCTGTGGTTATGCAAATATTGGAGTTGTGCATCAGATCTGGCCCAGAGACCCTGACAGTCCAGGGGAAGTTTCCCAGCTGGAGGGGGGTGAGGTTTGACCTGGCTGATACTCGCTGCTTTGGTCAGGGGGATGAGGACAAATAAGATGTGTTCTGCTAGGAAATGCAGCAGCAAAGGCTGCAGAGCTTGGATCCAGCTCAGCAGCTGTCAGAGGCATGAGACCATTTGCAAGGCAGTGATGTTTCACTTCAGATTCTGCTCTCCCACAGTTTAACTCGGAAGCTTTGATGCGTCATTCAGATGAGCTTTTTGACATTCTCCCCTTCTCTCATTGTGGGTATCTCGTAAGGCTGTGCCACATGATTAAATGTCTGCGTTACTGGGAGCACTGCCTTCCTTGTCATGTTTTGGCACTTCTGAGGTGGTTCTGGTTAGATCTAGATGCTGCAATTGATGCACTTGTCTCTAGATGCTTGTGAGTCACAGGAAAGCCCTTCAGACTGAATTTGCTATGGAAAATGAGTGAAAGTTTGGAGAAGGTAGAAGGTTTGGGTGTAAGAAGACTTTTTCCTGCTTAGATGGGTTGGGAGCAGCCCTGAGGAGGAGGACAGGGAGGTGTTGGTGGACATGGAGCTCAGCATGGCCCAGTGCACTCAGAGTCCAGAAAGCCAAACGTGTCCTGGGCTCATCCCTCACCATGGACAGTAGGAAGGGGGGAGAATTCTGCCCCTCTGCCCCACTTCCAGACCCCACCTGGGGCTGAATGCAGCTGTGCAGACCCCAAGCATAAGAAGGACATGTACCAAAGCTGAGCTTGGCCGTTTGGTCTAGACACTCTGCTCTAATGGTGTTTTGGAGAGAACTGAACCTCCAGGAGCTTGAGACAGGCTTTGAAGAGCCCTGCTTGTCCAGCTTCTCTGTGTGCTGACTTGCCCAGTGGTCTCCCCTCTCAGTCTCTGAGCACTTCTCCGTTTGCTTGTGATTTATATTCATGTAATTCCCAGAACTGTTCATTTTTAAAAAGAGAAGGGCTTTTCATCTTTAAATTGAGAAGCAAGGTAGAATCAATGTCCAAGGCCGTGTACAAAGTCCATGGCTAGCCTGTGAATAAAAACACTTACCTGAATTTGCATTCCCAAAGTACTGAACTCTGCTTTCTCTCCATTGTATCTTCCATTTAAAATATTCAATCTATATATTTGCACACACCAGTAGGTATTAAAGATACAAACTGGGAGAATTTATACTGAAGTTTGCATTGCACAGGCACAATTTATGAAAGTAAATATGATTTCGGTATGCAGACTTGGGATTTATAATATTCCAAGCTTGATGAGAAATATTGTATTTTAGTTCACTTGAACTCCCCTCTTACTGTTGTCCACTATCTTATTCTGATAGAATAAGCCTTCTGTTCCATCTACAAGCATAAGTTCATAAACATTTTGCAGTTTAATTGCTTTTCAGGAGATATTTTCATCCCCATGCAGCAGATTAAAGCATATGTTGAACTCCAGAGGTGCACAGTCAGGCAGCGTGACCATGAGAGCTCCTAAATTGGAGTCACCTCCCTGTCCTTCCACTGCAGCAAAGTCTCAAGCCTGAGTGGGTACTCCTGCCCTCGAGATGCTTTTCTCACATTTTTGTCTGCTTTCCTACCTGCTGCTGCCACTGCAGATATTTCCTTTGGCTCAGACAGCTTTTCTTTAGGATAGGAATCTCTGTCCGTACAGGAGACAAAAAATAATCCACTGATGCCAATGAACCTGGTGTGTGGGAAAGCACAGGAACATGTATTCATGTCAGTTATCCCTCCCAAAATGTGTAGGTGTAGAATAGTCCTGAATCCTCCCCCTGGGAATGCTGTAAAATCTGCTGGGCCCCATCCATGCCTTTCTTACCATAATGTCAAAGGGACAATGCTTGGTTGAATAGTAAAAACCAGACCTGGAGCAACAGAGCTGAGATTTTGGTGGAGATTCTGCACTTCCCAGAGTCAGCCACCTAAACCCTTGCAGGCACTGAGCAGAGAAGAACAGGTTTCTCTGTGTGGCTACAACAAGGTGCCAGAATTCATCCCCCTGCCCTTTTGGGGGAATAAACCAATAACCAGCCTCCACTGCTGCCAGCTCTAGCACAAAATATCAGCCTCTGCTCCAGTAACAAAGGATCAGACTCAATCCTTCCCAGCCATGTATGAAGGCAGAGGTGCTAGAGACCCATGTCACAGTAGATTTTGACTTTATCAAAGATAAAGAAAGTAGAAAAAGTCCTAAATATTAGGGAATGTCATTCAAAGACCGGGGGAAAGGCCCCCAAACTTACAAAAGCTGTTTGTTTTACAGTGTAGCATGCTGGAAAATTGGGAAGTGTCAACTAACCAGATGCTTTCAAACATAAGCATTGTCTCTCAGGATAACATCAATTCCCCTGTTCTTTTTTGATGCACAGGCTGGATAGCAAGGGGTTGAATTGAACAGGTGCAACACCTGTAAATCCGGCATTTTCTATCTTTCTATCACTTGACTTTGCAACTTAGATAACTTCAGGGGTTTCTTTACATGCAGGACACATCCACAAACACAGGCACACACACACACTCAGGCACTTGTCAAAACCACTTGCTGTCATGCATTATGCATACCTTTGAGAAAAGTTAATATGATCCTGGAGCTTCCATAATGGCTAAATTGGCTTTTACACAAAATTGTCGCTGCTTGGTGAGGATCTTTAATTTAACTGATCTTTTTTTGAGCAACTGGATGCCGAGTGCATTGTGGCAGTTCAGTGATAACAATAATATTAATATATGGATTCAGTCTGCTGGCTCTATCAGCTGAAGAAGATATTTCTTTGTGTTACGGTCAGGGATGTTTGTATTGAGAAAATTCAGCCCTAAAGAACAAACTTATTAATGCTGTGGCAACTGAAGTCTTTAGCCATAAAACGCAGAGAAATCTGGGTCTCAAGGAAATTGCTTTCATTTATTCAGTTCTTTTATGGAGGCAAGCATTTTTGTGGTTTGCTATAGACGTTTCACAATAGCAAAAGAATTGCATCTCTGGGGCTGTGAAGTGTAATTAATGGTTCAATCCACTCCATACCTAAGGAAAAGCTTTTTTAATTACCTATCAAAGAGAATTCTGGAATTGATCAAATAGTGTTATCAAGGGGGCAGGCTTGGTAAATAGACCTCTGATTTGTTCATTCAAAGGTTTAATAACAGCAGCTCGAGAGAGGCCAGCAGCTGGAGAGCAGCCTTGCTGTCAGAGATGGTCCTTAGTGACCTGCCAGCTCCAGCCAGCTGCGAGGGCACAGCAATCACCTTTAATTTCGACCCTCTCCTTTGGTGGAAGATCTCTGTGGAGCCCCTGTGATATGTGAGCCATCAGTCAGCAGCTCTCTGGAGCTGCATCACCCGTGTGTTTGCATTTTCTGTGTGCTGGGAGGAGGGTCAGTGGTGTGCTTGGGTGGCCCAAGGCTGCCGGCGGCCGCTGCTCTGCCCGGCCGTGCTGGATGTCACTGCAGGAGCAGCAGTGACAGGAAATGGCTTTCAAAGGGCATCAGCTTCTGGATCAGTGCATTGGAGTCTGGGATTATTTGGTTTTCCCCATCTCTGCTGCTTGCTCTGCCTCCTGACCTGTTTTTCAGATCCTCTTGGGATGCTGGGTGTTCTTTGAGCCACTTAAGAGGAATGACACAAGAAACTCCAAATTAAAACAGACCCTTAGGATTCTTTCCAGGTTAACCAGAGTGCGATGTTATGGGCTTCTTTACAAGGAATGTTTGAAGTGGAACAGATCCAGAGCTTTCCAGGAATCAGAATTTCTGATTAGCAGAAAATGGCAAGTGAAAAAAAAAATCGCCTAAATATATTTTGTGTTAGGCTGAACTTCTTCTGTCAAATGTGTCTTTAAACAAAGTGTTTAGACCAATGAAACCTTTAGTTTCCCATTTTAAAAATCAGCCTTGAAATGGTGAATTTTCCCTTACTAGCTTCTACCAATACTTTCAAATTAAATATCAGGTCGCAGTAAAGTGAAACATTAGCTGAAATTAAGCATTTCATTTTTTTGAGCAGAACAATGTTTCACAATCAAAGCATAGGCATGATATTTTGATTTCAATTAGGCTTATTTTTTATACTTGAATTTTTTTTGCACCCACTCTCAATCAATCTAAAAAACCACGCTAAAATTCTGAAAAATCCCTTTTTTGGGCACTCTGAACATATGACGTAAATTGAAGCAGAGAGAAGGGAAAACATAGACAGAAAATGGAGCAGACAGAATTACCTCTGGGCAACAGATTAAGATTGTTTATTGGAGGGAAATTCAGTAAGAGATGAAACTAACTGAAGTGTTTTAGTTAGATCCCAAATCAATGTCCAGATGTGAACAGGGTGAAGGAGGGGTGTGTGCACATGCTGGGACTTCGTGTAGCTGTGGACCAGCTTTGCCAAGTTACATGGGCTGGGCATTTTCCTGGGGCTGTGAATCCCCTACAAACAGCACCTTTGCACGCACATTTTCTGTGTGGATAACTGGAGATACAGCCCCAGAGAGAGGGAGCCAAGTTTCGGCTGACTTTTGCCTCAGCTGAGAGCAGAAGGAAGTGTTGTGGACTGAGTAAATCCCTGTTGTGCTTCCTCTGCGGTGAGCTGGGCTCTGACCAGCTCCTCCTCAGCGTTCGGCGTTGTAGTTCTGACTCAGATCATTTGGGATATCAGCTGACAACCTAAATTCACTCACACTGCTGCCTCTGGGCCAGCTGTGCTTATTTGTGTATCCCTGTGTACGCCACAGGCTCATCACTGCATTTTGGGAAATGTTTCTTGTTTGGCTGTAAAGGGCTCAGACTGGAACTGTGCAAAGCCCTCAAAGGAGAGGAAAAAAAAATCAGCTGTTTCTTTGGCTGGGAAAGAAAACTCTGGGTGAGTCATAGGTACTGCCAGCACCTACAGCCCAGTGCTCTGAATTAGCACAGCCTGCAGCTGTCATCGAGTCCTGGAGTCATGCCCTGACCCTGTTTGTGATGGTACTTCAGGTCTTCTCCCAGCCTCTGCCAGAGCTCTGCTTGCCTTGCACAAAAGATGGTTGATTAGTTGGAATGTGGGCTCAAACCTTTGTCTCCCAAGCCCCAGCTCACCTTTAGGTCTTTGTATGTTTAGTTAGTTGTGCAATGTTGAATTACTCCAGTGAGAAGACTGAGAAACAGATTAATGCTGTGTTTCCCTGATGCCTTTGGTTTGAACTTTTATCTTTTTCCAATCCTGCAGTGCCCAGTGTGACTCTGCAGTTCCCTGGAGCTCGTTCAGTGCTGTTCTCTCATGCTCACACTGACATAACAAAGCCTCTCCAGCTCGCTCTCCAAGGACACCCAGACCCTCCTGGGCCCAACAACTGCAAACCTTCATCTTGGGGACAGGGGGGCAAGCTTGGGCAAATTCCATCCTTGCCTGGCTTCTGCTTGGGGAATTGATGCTGATATCAAAGTGTGAAGAGCTCATGACCTGTCATTGTCCATTTTGGGATGCACTGAGGCAGGAGCCTCTGGAGCCCAGAGTGTGACCTCTGAAGGCCTTTCAAATCAATCCCTCCTTTATTCCTTTATTCCTGTCTAGTCTCTGTTTCTAGGTAGTCATTTAAGGCATCATCCCAATAATAATAATAAAAAAGATATTGAGAAACCTCCCACCCCCTTTTTGAGGCCAGTACCACAGTTTTTGTGGGACATGGCCCCTGGGCAGAGCCTCCCCATCACCAGACCCCAGGCTGTCTCCATAGCAGCAGTGCTGGACACATGGCAGTATCTCGCAGTTATTTCCGATACTCGATAGATGTTTTCTCTGGTTTTTCCCATTAGATTCATTATTGATTCCCTTTTGTTTAGTGCTAGGCTTTCCAATTAAGTAGTGACTTTAATTATACTGCAAAGTGTATAACATAGGTCTTGATTATTAACACTGACCCGTGGGATGAAAGGAGCACCAGAAAGGCTAAATTAAAAAGAACCATAAAAATGAACAACCTTTTCCAAAAAGCCACTTTATGTTCAAATGCAGTAATTTTCTTCTTCTATATTTTTGCAGTGCCTTTGTGTATACTAATTGTTGAAGACAAGTTCTGCATGACTGTCAGCACTAATAAATGTAGATTTAGTGAAGGCTGAATTTGATTAACTGGGGAGTATGAAAATAACTGATTGCAATGTGTTTAAATGCAGTGAGACTGGAAGCCATTCCCTGCAATTTGTCTGCACCAGAATGTACTCCTGAATACATGAATAGCTTACCTAAGGTGGGTTGCATAACACTGACTAGAAATTAGGCATCTAATTTAGGGTGATCGACTTGGCTGCCTGTGGAGTCGATGGAGATGGCGTGGCTGCATTGCTTATCATGTGCAGAGTGTAATGTCCTCTGGAAGTCCCTCAGGAACCTAGGGCAGGCAGCTTAAACAGGATTTCAGGTGAATCCAGCCCAAAGTGTTACATGCTCCAAGGCATGCAGAAACAAGAGGGGATTTCTGTACTAGCAAGACTCGTTGAAGAATCACCTGCCAGCATGGGCAGCCTGGTCAGCTGGGAGGAAAATAAAAAGGATGCTGTATTTTGCATCCCTCAGTTTTCCTTATCAATCCTCAGACTAAATGTGTCTCATGTGACCTACACATTCACAGGTACCTTAAACATGTTGTGGTATTTTTTTCTTTTAAAGTATGCTTTAGAGATTGCAGTAATTTCTTGAACTTAAAAACAGAAAGCCAAGATATTTCCATAGCAGAAAGGGTATTTCCTCCTAAAGAAGAACAATGGTGGGGTTCCATCTACAAATTGTATGAGCTGTCCTTTCATAGGTAAATGCCCATTTGTAGTGCAGAAGCACTGCTCAGATCCAGCCAGGACATGCAGCTGTGTACTGGCATTTCAGAATTTCTTTCATTTCCCTCCCCTGAGCCCATGGCTGATTGTTGCCTGCTATCACTTCCAGGGAGAAAAGGGTATTCCTGTAAATTTCTGAACTGTCATGTTATGTTACACTCCATGATATCACATTACAGGATAAAAAGAAGTAACAGAACAAGNCAGAAGCACTGCTCAGATCCAGCCAGGACATGCAGCTGTGTACTGGCATTTCAGAATTTCTTTCATTTCCCTCCCCTGAGCCCATGGCTGATTGTTGCCTGCTATCACTTCCAGGGAGAAAAGGGTATTCCTGTAAATTTCTGAACTGTCATGTTATGTTACACTCCATGATATCACATTACAGGATAAAAAGAAGTAACAGAACAAGACAGGCAATGAATTCAGGGTGGTATTTCTTTTCCTTTTATGTTTCCTTGCATGTACCTCTGTTACACTACACACGAGATTCTTTGTAGGGCTTTGAAGGAGTTCTGATGGTTTGAAATAATGTTTCCCATTTCTTTCTTAAAAGGTAGGTGCAAATTTAGTTCTGCTGACAGTGCGAGGTTTGTATTATCTCCAGACGTCTTCCTGATGTAGCTTTAAAAATTAGTGAGTTCTGATTCCTATTTTATTTGGATAGGTTTCATAGTATAGGAAAGTCAAGGTTTCAGGTCACATAACCTCAAGGTCCTTTTGTTGTTTTCGTTCGTGTCTTTGTGATAAAAACATGAACAGGCCAAAATGTCAGACAATTTACTCTTCTGTCTGAAATAAAACTGAATTGTGAACTCCAGGTTGATGCAGTGTTTCATTTTAATAGTGTCAGTGTGTGCTTGTTTTGCCTGTGTCTCCTGTTTTGAGCGAATTTAGTGCTAATAAAAGTGAGAGACTCTTAAAAGTAGCCAGAGCCAGAAGCACCTGACAGATACAGACTGGCAAATGTTAGCTCCCTGTCTTGGTTAGCTTGATCTAGATGCATTCCAAGGTTTGGTTTCTCTGAAACAGCATCTGCCAGTTAAGCTGTTTCAAAGTTTTGTGATATTGGAGTGTGGGGACTATATTTTCTTTTCCTGCAGCTTTCTGAAATGTTCTTGTCTTCTGTTATGTTGCTTCTAGACCTTCTGCTGTGGTCTCAAAAACAAACCACAGGCAATCCAGGCCACCTTGCCACAGGCAGCTCCAGAGGAGCTTGGTCTAAGACGTGCACCCACAATTTCAGGTGGTGGTTGTGTGTCAGGATTTATCAGTGAGGCACTAGGCAGCTTTAAATTACTGCAGATATCATCTCTGTGTATTACTTCTGCACAAGCTCCCTGTTTCTCAGCTTCTGGGAACGAAACCCTCTGGAATTGGATTTTACCTATGTGAGATGCCTTCAGGTTGTCAAATAGTTCCTTAATTAGTTTATTTTCTTCTTTGCTCCAGGGGATGAGAATATTATTTATTCTACACTCCTAGACTTTTGTTAGTCTGCATTTATGCATTTTGTCTTGTGAAGGCCCCAGCAGTGGGTATGGAACACACCTCTCAGGCAGACACTGTACTTCAGACTTGAATAATGGTGGAAAATTAATAGCAGCAATAATAATTAAAACAGTGCACTAAAATACCCTGGGGTGTTGTTACTAAGTCAGTCTGCNTCCAGGGAGAAAAGGGTATTCCTGTAAATTTCTGAACTGTCATGTTATGTTACACTCCATGATATCACATTACAGGATAAAAAGAAGTAACAGAACAAAGACAGGCAATGAATTCAGGGTGGTATTTCTTTTCCTTTTATGTTTCCTTGCATGTACCTCTGTTACACTACACACGAGATTCTTTGTAGGGCTTTGAAGGAGTTCTGATGGTTTGAAATAATGTTTCCCATTTCTTTCTTAAAAGGTAGGTGCAAATTTAGTTCTGCTGACAGTGCGAGGTTTGTATTATCTCCAGACGTCTTCCTGATGTAGCTTTAAAAATTAGTGAGTTCTGATTCCTATTTTATTTGGATAGGTTTCATAGTATAGGAAAGTCAAGGTTTCAGGTCACATAACCTCAAGGTCCTTTTGTTGTTTTCGTTCGTGTCTTTGTGATAAAAACATGAACAGGCCAAAATGTCAGACAATTTACTCTTCTGTCTGAAATAAAACTGAATTGTGAACTCCAGGTTGATGCAGTGTTTCATTTTAATAGTGTCAGTGTGTGCTTGTTTTGCCTGTGTCTCCTGTTTTGAGCGAATTTAGTGCTAATAAAAGTGAGAGACTCTTAAAAGTAGCCAGAGCCAGAAGCACCTGACAGATACAGACTGGCAAATGTTAGCTCCCTGTCTTGGTTAGCTTGATCTAGATGCATTCCAAGGTTTGGTTTCTCTGAAACAGCATCTGCCAGTTAAGCTGTTTCAAAGTTTTGTGATATTGGAGTGTGGGGACTATATTTTCTTTTCCTGCAGCTTTCTGAAATGTTCTTGTCTTCTGTTATGTTGCTTCTAGACCTTCTGCTGTGGTCTCAAAAACAAACCACAGGCAATCCAGGCCACCTTGCCACAGGCAGCTCCAGAGGAGCTTGGTCTAAGACGTGCACCCACAATTTCAGGTGGTGGTTGTGTCAGGATTTATCAGTGAGGCACTAGGCAGCTTTAAATTACTGCAGATATCATCTCTGTGTATTACTTCTGCACAAGCTCCCTGTTTCTCAGCTTCTGGGAACGAAACCCTCTGGAATTGGATTTTACCTATGTGAGATGCCTTCAGGTTGTCAAATAGTTCCTTAATTAGTTTATTTTCTTCTTTGCTCCAGGGGATGAGAATATTATTTATTCTACACTCCTAGACTTTTGTTAGTCTGCATTTATGCATTTTGTCTTGTGAAGGCCCCAGCAGTGGGTATGGAACACACCTCTCAGGCAGACACTGTACTTCAGACTTGAATAATGGTGGAAAATTAATAGCAGCAATAATAATTAAAACAGTGCACTAAAATACCCTGGGGTGTTGTTACTAAGTCAGTCTGCACCCCTAAAATTTCAGAGGAAAGGCAGAAATTTTAGTTATTTCCATCCACAAAGTGAACAGTTGTCTCATTCAGCGACTGGAGTAAGCTTTCATCCCCCTGTGGATGTTTCATTAGGACACAGCTCTCCCAGAGGGTCATGGTGCAGTTTACATTAAACTCGAGATAAAAATGACATTGAAGCTTTGCTCCTGCATTTTCTACACTGCCTGAAAACAAATGCTGGACCTCCAGCTACTCCATTGGCTTATTGCCTTGGTGTCATTAACCCATGTGTACCAAGAGACAGGGAATTTGTGTTCTGTTTGCTCAGAGAGGAGCACACCACTCCTTTGCCTGACAGACCTGGGAATCTATGGAAGCACTGGGGGGAAAGTTTCTCTAAGTGCAGGTCTGAGCAAACAGCCTGGAAGGGACTGGCTGAATGTGTGTGTCTGCAGATGAGGGATGAGGAAGGGCAGGGTTGTGAACAGAACCTTGGTCTGCTGGGCACACAGTTAATAGCAATGCTCTGTTCCCCCAGCGCAGAGTACTCACTCCTGGCTTTCTCTGCGGTGGCAAATTAATTTAAGTCTGCAAACACTGAGGATGTGAATTTAAAATCCTTGTGGACAAGTAGGAAAAGATACCAGACAACCTAGAGTGAAAAGGGAAGTAGTTTTCTGAATGCTGGTTTGGGTGGGAGCAGTGCAGGAACAGTGCAGTGCTGCAGTGGCCAAATCTTCTCAGAGCCAGGAAAAGGCTCCGAGTGTCCTTGGCCACCTCACATTCACAGCCTTACTTAAGTACGTTGCCTGGTCTAGGACATGTGCCTAATTTCTGTCAACCTGAGTGAAAAGCAAGCACATGTTGACCTGGTTTTTTTTTGAATTAGGATAAGAGCTCATAAATACAAGAAATCCCCATACATTGCACTGCTTTGCTACTGTAAAGTGTGTGGTTTAGGTATTAGCTGAGTGCTAGACAGTAAATGTAGCTGGATTTTTAAAAACTGTTATCATTTCTAAATGTAACCAAAGCTAAATACAAATGCAAGAGTTTTCTCAAGGTATATAAACTGAAGCTATATCAATAGTTAGAAAGGAACTGTTGTTAACATTTAACTTCTAAGTGCATGAAATTGTTGAATACTGTGCTGTTCACCTCTAACTAGCCTTTAATTTAAACAAAAGCTATAAAAGCGCAATTAGGCTGCAGTCCAATGAAGCACTTAAATATGTTCCTAGTTTTAAGTGTATGAATAACCCCAGTGAAGTTAAGACATGCTTAGGTGCTTTACTTGGATAGGACATTTCACGGAGCAGTTATAATGCACAGAGAACAGTCCTGCCAGTGTCACGGGGGGAGATGTAGAGAGGAGTAAAGTCTCATCTGCACTTCAGGATTTGACTGCTGCTGCCTAATAATTTATCCCACGGGATGCTGATCCAGAGTTCACTGAGAGCTTTGGATGTGCTCCATCTTCTGATTGTCAAGCAGCTTCCTACCCACACACAGCACATGCACCTTCCTTTGTCCTCTCTGCCTGACTCAGACTTTTTATAAACACTCTGCTGCTGCCACCAGGCTCTCTCCTCAATCCCATATAAAGCATCTAAACATCATGGGTTTAATACTCCCTTTTACAGTGCTAAATCAATGTTCTTTATGCATTTGTTCTTGGAACACTTCTCTGTTTGAACCATAATTCTTCCCACATACCATAAACTTGGTTCTGTTTTCTCTCTGATAGGAATTGATCACTTAAATTAAAAGGAAGCCCGTGACTACTGTTCAAACATTACGAGGCTATTGCTGGTTAGTCAAATGAGCTTGTGCACCACCTCAGCAAAGTGCTGTGATTACCAGGGGAGCATTACCTTTCTGGGCTACAACCAGCCTTGCAGCAGCTGGGGCAAGTCAAGATTAAAGAGCTTCTCACTACGGTTTTGGCAGGCAGTGGTGGGGTGGGTTTATCCAGTTTATGGCTGACCTCCTATTTGGTGGTTTACTCCTCCAACCATCCTGTATTTGTACATAGGTAGAAAGAAACATTCTGCTGCATAACTGAATTTGACCAAAGATTAAAGCTGGTCTCCTGTGAAATACACTGGAGCCCATTAAAGAAGGGATTGTTTGCCAAACGTTGTTGTATATCCTCCCAAGACCATAAAAAACATTGTTAGCTGAACTGATACTGGAAAATTATTGCATTCCTCTATTCTCCTCCTTACCACTACACTGCAACGTGACAGCAAACCCATAATGAAATTCATGAAGAGCTCTGCAGCAGTTACCTTGAAAACTTTTTTATTGCCCTACATTTCCAGGTAACACTGTGATACTCAGCCTCTGTCCAGCTCCAGCAACACCAGCTGAGGCACAGAGATAGTCAAAATTAAACAAAAGTACCTGGAATTTTTAATATTAAATACTTGCAGTACATTTTTTAATAGCCAAGGATAACTCCCTGTATTTACATATTATTATCTGAATAACAAATATCTTCAAGGGTACAGCAAACTGTTCTGCGCAAATGGAAAAGGGTGAGTTTATTCTTATGCATTATTTATTGAAAATAATTCCTTTGATTTCATCAGCTCCACAGCTTTTCCCTTATGTCTGGCACAGGCTCAGTAGGCAACAGGAGAGATGCTTCAGACGAGGTGGTATCTTCAGAAATGTAACCTGCTGTTGGATATCTGGGCTGTTACCATCTCGCTCCCCGCAGACATGCTGGGATTAATTATTCCTTCACCATAAAGAACCTTTTCTGGGATCTTGATGCATCTCCTTGAGTAGAAAAGTACTTCTTTAATGGGAAATGTGCTAACTGTCACTGCTGGAAGTGCAGCTAAATGGCTTCACATGGCTTGCTGGAGAGCAAGGACCCTTGGTGGCAGCAACAAGAAGTGGTGCTACTGGGCAGCAGCCAATTTTGTGAATGCACCCTGGGAAACATCTCCTGGCTTTCTGGATGGCTCTTTGTGAACCTTCCCTATCTGAAATATGAGGTCTTAGTTTTGGCAAAGCAGAAATGAGAGTGTGTATTCTCTGTTCCCCACAGACAACACAGTTCCCAGAATTGAGTTTAAAAAAGTTGCACAAAAGGTAGTGTTTTCCTGAATGTGTTTTGCTGATAAGAACTTCCAATCACATTGACACAAAGTTTGGCCTTTATTTAATATCACTTCATCAGTTTCACCAGTTTTTATATTTCACTTAACTTCAAAGAGCTCTCCAATCTCAAAGCAGAATTTTCTAAGGCTGCCTTTATGGCTTTGTTTAAAGAAAATTTTTCTCTAGTTTTTACTTCAAAAGGATGCAAGCTAAGAATCCACTTGGAACAGGGGTGAGGATATTCGCAGAATCCTGAGAATCACTAAACAAGCCATTTGGTTTAATCACCTAAAATGAGGCAGAATATGTGTCACTTGGAATTTAGCTGAACTCCTCCTTAAATTTAAGTGCAGCACCATTAAAAATAAAGTTGCACGAGGGATCTGTTTTCTTTGGGGATTTTTGGAAAGCATTTGAAAGCAGATTTCAGCCTCTCCATTAATTTCCAATGAGCCTAATGCTTTGTGATGCAGCATGCATACAGCCAGAGGCAGATCCGGACGGGCACACTGGGGGATAGAGTGGAAATTTTTTACAGATGGTATTTCAAAACATATTAGTGACTCAAGTTAAGTTACCAAAAAAAAAGGCAAAGACTTTTTACTACAGAAAGATGTGAGCATGAGCTTTTAGCCATTTTTCATGTTAATAAAGAGGCTTGTTTTAAAAGTGATTGAAACTGGTTTTAGCATTTTTATATGTATAAATCAATAAGGGTATTAGGTATAATGGCATGTTTCTGGTATTGTTTGCCTGAGGAAAACCAGAAATAGCTCACTGAAATACAAAGCCTCTTATTTTATGTGTGCAGCATCTACTTTTGAAGAGTCTAATAATCTTAAATATAAGGGTTAATATTCTTTACAAGCAGAGTTGTCTTCATGTTGCATATGTTAACTCTGCATATATATTGTGCTATCAATCACTGATGGACAGTTCTCAGGGCTTTCTACTCTAAATATAAAATTAATTTGTCATAGAGAAAGGAGGAATTAAACCAAATAGAGCAAGTGTGTTATAAAACAAAAGGCACAAACATGTGTTGGGTTTTTATGTGCAGAGCAATTAGTCACAGTTGTACTGGCCTGGAATTTAAAAAGGACAAAGAACAAAAAAAATTGCTTATGATTCTCAGGAAACACTCGTCCAATGTGTGTTATTGGAAATTCATGGGGAGCTTTAACCTACCTGTGTCTAGCTTGAAAGGACTCTCTCCTTCATAGAAATATAACAGGACAGATATTCCTGTAAATTTGGTCTTTCCTGTAGGAAGTAGGACAGTGAAGATAAGAGTCCTGAAGTATAAAAGACAGTTATTTTAGGAAGGCTGCTGCTGTTCTTCAGTCTGCAAATCCTACAGACATCAAATCCAATTGTCCAGCCTGGGAATGTGGGAAATTCCCATGACCAGATGTGTTCTGGAAAACTCATTGCACATTGCAGTAATTTGTTTGTGGTTGACATGGAGGGATATTTTTCCTTGATACAGGAAGTGTTTGAGGTTAGCTCAGCTACAAGGACTTGGCCTGGTTTCTTTCTGATGAGTGTGGGGGATTTCTTTCTTAGACTTTTGGATGCAAAATAAGAAAAAATATGTCAAGGACCACGTGAAAAAAGCTGCTGGGAATTCCCACAGTATGGAGTAGATTTAAGATCTCACTTCATGAGAAAATGATCATCAACATCACTGTATATGAGAAAAGATGGAGAGAAAGTTATTTTCCTCTGACTTACAGCACCAACAAGAATTGCACTGTTTCTTGTACCTGCAGTTCTCCAAATAAATTCAGGAAGAAGGTGTTGATTATTCTTCTGTAGGATATTTCAAAATGGAGAGTGTTCCATAAGGAACACAGACTGTGAAGAAGGTATATTCTGATATCACCATAATTTCTGGGCTTTTTCTGAAAATGGCTCCCTTCTCTTTTTACCTTAGTTGTAAATACAATATGCTGTTTTTCTCAAGGTGCATAGAGCATCAGTGTTCTGTACCACTGCTCTCTTGTTCATGCTTGTATTTATATTATGTGTTCTTAGGGAATGCTGTCCCTGAGCTGAAAAACAGGAGGGGAAAGTAAGAGAAGTCTTGAGCTCAAAAATTTTCCATTTGGGTTTTTGAATAGGGCAGGAAAATCCACCCTCAACAGAATGTTGTGCCATAACACAGTTAACATCTTCTGTTGAGAAGGAGAATTAATTAGGAAGGAGTTGGAGCCTCTGGCTGACAGATTCATGATCCATGAAGCTAATCAGTTTTGTGGCCTGTCACTGCTTTTGCTGCAGACTGGTCAGCAGCTGGATCCCATGCTGGGGAAGGAGACGTTTGCAGCTTGTCACGTTTCCTCTGTTGTGCCAGTGTGAGACTGGAAGGTAATGTTGGTTTATTTCTGCAGCTCAAAAGTTACTATTACATCCAACACTAGCTGTAAAGCTTCAGTGAGTTTCTGGAGAAAGAAATTGGGCATTGAGCTAGACACTAAATTTAGTGATTTAGCTGTGGTAAATCGTCAGTGCCTATAGGAGTCACAGCAGCATTTAGGTACTAAAAGGTAACCATGTAGGTAAGATTAGTCTGAGCCTTTGGTTTAACAGGGCTCAAAATACATATTGACCTGGTAATTAAAAGTAGTATTTGTTAGTATTAAAGAGCAAGAGTTCGATAATCTTTTTTTATATTTATCTTTGTCCTTTCATTGATCATGTACCGAATAAGGAGCTGTTTCCACTCTTTCTCCTGCTGTGGCTATAAAACATGAACACAGATCATTCTGAAGCTTTCAAGGTACAGAACATGTTGGGGTAGAGGGTTTTTTGTGCCAGAACTGCAGATGTTTCTTCATGCCCAGCAATTTCATCAAGTTTGTGAAGGAGAGAAACCTTCAGTCATCTCCATCCCAGTAGTTCATTGGAAAAACATATCTTGTATTAAACACTTTAAAGATTCATGAAGCAGCTTTAATTTTGTTTGCATTTCTTCCTGAAGGGTAAAGCTGTCAGAAATCTCTAAATGCATTGCTTAATCCATTTCCAAACTCAGTATATTAAGGTCTGCAAGCAAAACTCATTTTTAGAGTTTAGTAAGTTTGCAGACAGGAAAAAAGGGCAGGGGAAATAGAGCAGGAAAGATTTTTCTTTCTTTGGTAATTCACTGAACTACTTGCATGGCTGCAGTGTCAGTCCTTCACAAAAAATAGTGCAACCCAAATGGACTGTAAGAGCAGCCTGATAAATAGAGGACTTCACCTGTTTCTCTTGGACCAGATACAAATAGACTAATTATATCTATCAGGGAAGGAAGGTTCAGACAAAAGAAAATTTCCTTCCCCTTATTGCCTCCGAGCTTACAATGTTGCCATGAGCAGGCTCATGTGCAGCTGAGTACCTTTTTTTTCTTCATGTCCCAGTTTCTAATCTATGACCTTTTTATGTTAGTACATGATTTTTTTCCAAGGTTCTGGTCTGCCAACTGAAGAGCTTTTCCTGTTTTCTTATGCCTGCGAGACAGTGCTCACAGTTGGGCTCAGGAGGCTGGCTGGGAAATGTTCGTTTAAGGAACCATTTCAATGTAAGGAAAAGAATGAGTCAAAATCATCTCCAAAACAGAGAAAAATGATGTGACATCAAGCTCTCTGTCATGTACAAAGGAAATACCTCTGGGTTGCCAGCCAAGTGCTGCAGTGGCAAATACAGAATGAGAACACTCAAAGACCTTTCCCAAGACAACAGCAGGATGCCCCAGGTTTGATGCTTGGCGTGTTGTATGAAAGGTGCCTGAAGGGCTCTTTCACATATCAGGTCTAATCCATCCTCAGCTGGCCCATGGAGGTGATCAGCTGTGTTGCTGCCTGCCTTAGCTGGGATCCCCAGTCCTGCACACACCCAGTGGTGTGTCCCTGTCCAGGGTACCTGTGTGCCCCGGAGCCCCGAGCTCCTCTGCTGGCTGTGCGCTGTGGCCCTGCTGGCACTTCAGCATGCTGATCTAAAATCACAGGAATATTAAATGTAAGGTATGCCTGCTCAGCTCAGACTATCGTTAGCTACCGCAGAGGTCAAATGTGCACTCTGAATTCTTCCTGAGCTCAGGAGTGCTGGGTGTTAACAAGGCCAAGTTTCAGCTATCAATTACTGGAATTGTCCTCCCTCGCTCGGTTGCCACAGTTCACAGTGTGGTCAGACCTGCAGAGAAGTGGAGACCATGCTGGCACCCAGCTCCCTTCCCTGGCAGAGCATTGGGTGCTTTAAACACTCAGGCACTTCACTGCACAGCATCAGGGCTGGAAAAGGGAGGATTTCTAAATTTCTTACTGCAGTTCTATTGGTGGTAAGGCCGAAGGATTATGAAGGTGTGTCTTGCTAGTACATTTTGTACAGTTTGATTTCTTCACATTCTGGTAAATTCCTTCTCAAAAGAAATAATAGAAGTGACTAGTCTTGTGCTAAGCTGCTTCATCATTAGCTTATAGGATTCTTGCTGAAGATTTCCACAGTGTCCAGGCTGCTGCTCCAACCATTTTCTGCAAGGATGCCCTTTGGCTCATTGAAAGTCTATAGGTTTGTTACAGCCTTCCCTTTTTCCTCTGTAATGAGCTGTCCCCTGCTGCCTTGCTCCAGGGCTGCTCCAAGGAGGAGTCTGTGTGTCTGACACTCTGATTTTCTGTCCCTTGCACACAGGCACCATGGCTGGCCCACTGCAGTGCACTTGGTCCATTGTCAGCCTCTGGCTGAGCAAAGGTGGTGAGAGGTGGCAGTCATGGGTTTGCTTTGGCAGTTTGAGACTTGCTAATGTCACTGTTTGGCTCAGAGTGTTGAGCTCTGGTTAGAGTTTCTTGGAATGAAGGAAGTATTGACTGTAAATTGCTGTGGCTGGTGTCTAATTAGAGAACACATTGGGAAGAACTCGGGCGACAATCCAGCAAAGCACTTAAGCACCCACTGATTTTTAAGGAAAGACACCTTAACTGGGATTGCTCATGCTCTCTAACATCATCAGAAGTGTTTGTTAGTGGACTGGTAATTTCTCATGACTACCTCAGCATATCGATCTCATTTTCTGAAGTGACCTAAGGAGTTGGGAGTTCAAGGTTGACTTGAAGTCTGCAGGAAATAAACCCTTAAATCACTGCAAAGCTTTGGAAAGTGCTCAGCCGGACAGCTGCTTTTGCTGTTCTTCATCTTCACTGCAGTAAATAAATTTATGACAGCTTTTAAACCACTGCTAAATTCTGAGGTTTTGCTTTTGCCCATCTAGGTGTTCCTGTTGCAGTGGCATTACCAAAAATATTCCAATATATATTGCTCGGGCTGCTCTTTCCAAATGCAGCCAAAATGCAGTTTTTCAACTATGTCCTGCTAATAGAAAAAAAAAGGGAGAAAACTGACAGACAGAAGGCTGCAGTGAGAAGTGATAGGGATGACTTCATCCAGGTGGAATAAGAAATTCAAACCAGCTTTTTATCTAAAGCAGTTCCTGATGCCCTACAGTGTAAGTAATCACCGAGAACTAAGGCATGAAAAGTCTTGTGAACCAGCAAGGCCATGGAGTCACACTTGGGACAATAATACATTGACTTAATGTGATGAAGAACAAATAAATCAAAAATTAGGAGGTTATAATTTAGGTGTGCTGGTTTTAAAGCTTGAATTAGGTTTTTTTTTCTCAGAATGAAAGTGGGAGGATGGCAGAAAAGCACTGGAATTAGTCCTACTCACCCTGTCAGTCTGACCAGGAACACGTGGCTGGGTGCCCAGGTGCTCCAGTTCACTTGCCAATAAAAGAAATACTTTTTACTCAGAGAAGTTCAGCAAAATTCCTAGTTCTCTGGGGTCTTGTAGTATTTCAGTGGTTCCCTGTCTTTTCCTAGGCAGCTTTGGTCCTTCCACACGTGCCTCTCTATTTTGGACATTCGTGGTTATCCCACCTGTCCTTTAATTGCTTGTCCCTTCTGTAGTGAGTGCTGCTTTGACTGACCTCTCATTCTCCCTGTAATCCCTCCTCCTGTGCCATCTTTTTTTTTGTCTCCAGAGAAAATTGCTGCCAGGTAAAAGATGTCCCTCACCACAGGAAATCTTGCAAAGTCCATGTTTTTAGCTGATGGCTCTTTCCTGTTACTGAAGTATTCCTGATGGACTTCTTTGATACGTCGGTGCGCTCGAGAGGAAAATTGCATTCAAAAAAGAAATTCAAAACAGGGGGCTGTGTCAGAGCATTCATACCTCCTGAAAACCTCTCTCCTTGATCCAGGCTTATTTTTAGGCTGTGTAAGAATGCTGCTTAGCCAGAAGTTTTACACAGTGGCCCTCTCTGTGGTACAGGCCACCAGCAAGCTGCCAGTAAGTAGCTATGGTAACACTGGAATCAATGACAAGTGCTCAGGTCTCTGAGCAAATAGTGCTGGGATCAGGAATTATGAATAATTACACTTTACTAGAATTCATAACTGACTTCCAGAGGTTACTCAGCAGTCAAGCATTTGTCACCTGCCCTATCCCCATGACTGCTGATAGTGGGGAAAAAAGTGATTGTTATGCCAAAGTAATGAGCATAGAGGTCAGAAAGTTTGATAAGAGCAGGAGAAGTCATTTTCTGTGATATCATTAGCAGTATTTTAGAGAGCAGGTTCAGTAATTGCTATGGTAATTCTGAATGGCTTTTGACTGTGAGAACACGTAGGTAGTTTTTAAAGTTAGATCTTTGCTAATGGGAGAGAATTCCACTGAAATAAGGCAGTATGGTGTTACAGAAGGGCAGAATGGTGTTACAGAGGGGCATGGGCTGAGGACTTGGGAAGCAGGAGCTCTGCTCTGTGCTGTGTGACTTCTCCAGGCCTCCATTTTTCTTCTCAAAATGGTCTGTGGTAAAATATACGTGTCAGTGAGCAGCATAAAAGGAAATTGTGAATCAGGATGTAGCAGCCTAGCAAGGCAACATCCCAGAGGGAGCAGACTTGTGTGCAGATGTTTCAGCAAGTGTACCACAGCCGTCATGTGTTTGTTATTGCTGCACCAACTTGCCGTCAGAAAGGCTAACTGCAAGCGCTCTCTGTATGGGCAAATACAAAATTTGCTCGAGTGAACATTGGTTTTAAAAGTATGAGACAAAGCTGCGAGTTGACAGCAGAGCTGCTGATGGTTCCCCCGGGAGCACAGCCAGGGTGTGGCATTGTAAGCCTTCTCGAGGTTGTTCTTGAGCAGAGTCATTGGTGCTCCTTTGGTTTTCAAGAGATGCTTTTAACCTTCCCGGGAGTTAGAGCTGCTACAAATCCAGTGTTGTGCATGCTTACACCCAGGGTTTTATACTGAGCTGAAGGAGAGGTTCCTGCTCCTGACCAGGTTGATTCTGATGCCTTTGGTTTTAACTTTTATATTTTCCCAACCCTGCAGTGCCCAGTGGAACTCTACAGTTCCCTGGAGCTCATTCAGTGCTGTTCTCTCATGCTCACACTGACATAACAAAGCCTCTCCAGCTCGCTCTCCAAGGACACCCAGACCCTCCTGGGCCCAACAACTGCAAACCTTCATCTTGGGGAGAGGGGGGCAAGCTTGGGGAAATTCCATCCTTGCCTGGCTTCTGCTTGGGGAATTGATGCTGATATCGAAGTGTGAAGAACTCGTGAGCTGCCATTGTCCATTTTGGGATGCACTGAGGCAGGAGCCTCTGGAGCCCAGAGTGTACCTCTGAAGGCCTTTCAAATCAATCCCTCCTTTATTCCTTTATTCCTGTCTAGTCTGTTTCTAGGTAGCCATTTAAGGCATCAATTCTTTCAAGCCTTTACCACATCTTTCCTTGGAGTTAGAAATGACAAAGTCTGCAAATCCTTACACGGATGGAGAGCAAGGAGAAGAGGACACTCTTCAGTCTGTTTTGCCTCTCAGTGGCTGCTTGGGTTTTAATTGTGTCTTTCTTCTCTCCAGATGCAAGCAGATGACCTATCCCGATGACCTGCCCCAGATCTCTGTGGTGTTTATATTTGTGAACGAGGCTCTCTCTGTCATCCTGCGCTCCGTGCACAGCGTAGTGAACCACACCCCATCCCACCTGCTCAAGGAAATCATCCTGGTGGATGACAACAGTGACAATGGTGAGCTTTTGTCACTTTGCCTCCAAGTGCTGTACCCTGTGTGATTTCCAGATGTGCAGTGTAAATGTGTTTGCTGAGGAGAGGCTTGATTGAGCCATTGGCACAAAGCTGTGAGTAAATATTGACCATCTGTATAACAAATAAACATCATGCGGATAAACCTTGTTGATTTCTTTGAAACCCTCACAGAATAAATGGCATTTGTGTAGGCGATCTTAATAGGGCACTTTTCTCCAAATTTTCAGGCCCAGAGGAATATCATCATTAATAGAATAAAAGTCTAAATTCTGCTTCCAAAGAAAAGTGAGGCTAAAGATTCTCCTTAAATTCTCCTTAGATTCTTAGAATCCTTAGATTCTCCTCTTTTACATGGCAGCACATTGTTTCTTCATGATTTAATCCAAAATCAAAATACTGGTGAGCATATAGGGTGCTATTGGTTTCACAATATATATGTTTCACAATACAGTCATGTTTGAAGAATTCTCAGGATACAAGGGACTAGCAGCGTTTAAAGTTGCTGTACATTAGACTTCTAGAACTGATACATCTTCTGAAATCATATAATTTCAGCAAATTATAAAAAACAAGAGCCTAAAATTTTGTGTTTCCTGCTCAGATCAACAGCTTTAAGTTCTTTCAGTTTTAAGTTGCTCTTACTCTTCAAGATCCCCAAAGAGAAGGGAGAGCTGAGAGAAAACTCAAACGAAAATAAGTACCAAAACCTGTAGATTTAAGAAAATGTTTATGCAATTCAGATTTCAGTTAATGGCAGTGTAACCTGTGGAGTAATTATGTGAGATTGCAAAATGTTGGAGTCAAGGCAATCCTGAGGAGGACTGAACTCCTCTTTTCTCAGTGAACTCTTATATGGCTTTTCTTTGCCGCTGTTCTAAATAACTGAAGATTTATCAAGTCTTTGATTCCAGTGATAATGATTCTACTGTCTAATATAGATCAGGAAAATGAGGCTCCTAATGTCCTGGAAGCTTCTATTAGTTTTCCTGATAAATATATTCGGGCAAAAGCCACTTTATGAAGAAATTTCAGTGTAAATGAATTACCAAACTACGTTGATTTAAAAAAAATGGGCCATTTTTGTAATTTGCCTGTTTATAAGCCTCTTGAAATGAATCTGTAAAAGGGTGAATGAGTTCTGCTCCATCTGTGATTGAATGCCTGAAAATGAACAAAAGAGAAGTCTATTTGAGATCTTCAATATCCATTTAGTTAAAAGAGAAAGAAGTCTGGTATTGAGGAATCTTAATTATATTTAAGGGAAAACCCTGAAAATTAAGGGAAATTAATTGTGATCTGAATTAGGTCTTGACCCAAAATCCATTGAGGTTATTTTTCAAACTCTTACTGAACAGCATAAATCAGAAAAAAAAATCACCAGACTACCATGTTCCTTTTGGTCAGAATTACTCTTCCAGAGGCCACTTGTAACCTAACGCAAACCACCAGAGAATTAGAACAGTAATTATTGAAAAATATTTAGGCAAACTTCCTCTTCAACACTGTGCTCAAATCCCTCAGGCCATCTTAAACCTGGGCAAATGTCTGGTGTGTAGGGAGTTTCTCTGAGCTAAAACCCCTGGAACTGGTCCATGCCTCAGCCGTGGTGCTGTGTTTGTATCTGTGAGACTGACCAGGGGTTTAGGAATATTTAAGGATTCCTTTCCCTTCCTGTTGCAGAATTGAGGTAACCCAGAAAAATATTTCTTTTAGGCATTTTCTGCCTGACAAATTCTTGCAGCACCAAGTCCGTCAGAATTGTTCTCAGGTAGAGAAAAATGTAAATATGACAGTTGTTTTGATAATGTGTTCTCCTTGGCCAACGAGAATTTATATTTTTGGATGTGTTTTCATAGTTTATGTTGTACACAGACAGAGACAGTCTGTTCATGGACAGACAGAGGGAGGCTCTCGAGCTAAGAGGCTGGAGAGAGAAAAGCTTGATTTTACTTTTGCTAATATCTTGATAATAAAGCCTTCTGACTTTCAATCTATGAACATGGAGTGATTTGTAGACCAGGCCCTAGAACAGGGCCACATCATTTCTATACAGAATAAACCACAACGCTGCAGGGCCTTTCTCATTCTAAATGTCTGTGTGGTTTGCTTTGTTTCGTCCTGCAGTTGAGCTAAAATTTAATCTGGACCAGTACGTCCACAAGAGGTACCCGGGCCTGGTGAAAATAGTGCGCAACAACAAACGGGAGGGGCTGATCCGGGCCAGGATCCAGGGCTGGAAAGCAGCAACCTCTCCTGTGGTTGGGTTCTTTGACGCCCACGTGGAGTTCAACATCGGCTGGTAAGTGCTGGCTGCTCCCAGAGGAGGGACAGGGACACCGGGATGGTGGCACTGGGACAGTGGCACTGGGGCTCCAAGGCTGTGGCAGGGCTTTGCCCAGCTCAGCTGCAGGGACGGGGCGGCTGCAGGCCACTGCTGTCACACCAGCAATTACATCTGAGTTGTGTCCCTGGTTGCTGCAACCTTGCTGACAGGCTGCTGCAACAGCCGCAGAAAAGCTGTTGTGCCTGGTCTAGCACGGCTCAGTGGAGAGAGGAGTAATTGGGGCCACAATGGATGTGAAATCCCAAAGCAGTCAAATGGGGAGACACCATTAGGGAGCCTCTGGGCTGGAGGATTTCAAGTGCTCTTTTTAACTCCTTGTCATTTTCTGTCATTTCTTCTTAGAAACTTGAATACCAATCTGATTTCCTCATAAATTTTCTTGCATTTACATTTGAGGGAAACATTAAATTATTGCCTGAATATTTTAATAGGGCTTGAAATTAGCATGCCTTTCCCCATTCCCTTTTGGTTTAATGGGCCAGAACTGCATTTGGAATAAACCTTTGTAGCACCACTTGGTGGCCAATATTTGGCATTATTGGAAGTGGGGGCTGTGGGAGCTGATCTGTACCATCAGCTGCAAAAGGGCTGCTGGGACCTTCAGCATGTAAAACATGCATTTTCCAAAGATAGGCTGGTATTTGATAATGATGATGGAGAGTTATGGTTGAAATGATTATGCTTTGCAATTCTGGGAGATATCCTCAAATTAAAACTAAAAATAGCTGTACTTACAACTAGAGAGAAACTTAATTGCAAAGGAGTAGACTGTTTATTTTTATATGTTCATGAATATCTTTATAAAATGGAAGATGCAATAAAATAAGTCTTGTAGTGCACTTGCTTTATGTTCATCCCATTTTTTTTTTCCTTAGGACTATGTTAGACTATAATAGCAGTTGTAGTTAATTTTCTAGAAGCTAAGAGATGCTTTCATTTATTTATTTGCTTTTAAAGCAAGTAGATCTTCCAAATCTTTTCAAACATTCATCTAGGGTAATACCAGCTACAGGACAGGATCAGGGACAGGGGAGAGCATGCTCTGGGTGCTGTCCTCAGTGCTTGTCCTGCCCAAGCTGCAGTTTTCTGAGTCTTGAGGAGAATTTTGTTACAATTTTAGAAGGACATTGGGATCTGACTGAAGTGCTGTGCCCAGGGAAGCTCGGTGATGGTGTCAGTAAGCAGGGAAGGGCTTTGTGGTTGCTTTGGGGTTTGTTAGGGTTTGTTTTTTTTACTCTGCTGCTTTGCATTAATGTCAGAAAGAGTTGAAATCAGCATAGCAAGAACCTGGGCTGCTCAGTAAGTGAGTGTGTGTGTACATCCAAGATAAAGAGTTTGTGTTTCCTGCCCCTCCCTGGTGCACCCTCCTTCCAACAGGGCACTCAGGTCCCAGTTGTTATGCTGAGCCAGGCTCTGCCCCTGCTGTGGGGCACTCGTGGGTAAATGGGGACAGCAAACATGCACCGGGAGCATCCCTACCCCTCCATTTCAGAGCTGCACCTGTGGGCTCAGAGTGTTCCCTGCTGGTATTTCTCCTCTTGTTCCACTCAACCTTTATGGCTGCTCAGAGCCATCTCAAACCCTGTTCCACCCACCTCCTCCTAGTTTTAATCCTGTCCACCTGTGCACATGTTGTTGCCTGTCGTCTCCATTTTCATCTCATCTCCTTTGACTGGGAGGAGCTCAAGTCCTTCCATCTGGACTGCTCTGTTTTTTCCCACCAGGTTAGCACTGCCCCCACACCACAGCCCTGTGAACTCAGGAGTCAGGCGGGAGGCTCTTGTTAAAGCTCTGCTGTTCTGTTCTCCTACTAGGTTGCACCTTGCATGAATATTTTCCCCCCACTCTCAATGCTTATTTATGTATTCAGAGGCCACATGGATTGCTCCCACTAAAAGCTGTCTATGGATTATTTGTGAGGCAATTAAAAAGAAGCCAATTCCTTTACCACAAAAAAGAGCATTAGTTTTCTGTTTGGTTTGTGTTCCAACTAAAAGTCAAGTGCCTGCAGTGCAATTTAGTTTCCCAATCTTAGGCTGTTTTACCTGCCTAATCAGTTGGCAGATTAATTCATAAAGAATCAAAGAAGAACTTCATCACTTTCTCATGAAATATGCAGGACTGACAACAAAAAAACTTCTTTAAACAATAGTGGCCCATTTACAGGTGGCTTTTTGCCTGATAGCACACTGTAGCATTTTATGGGCTCTCACAGCATTGCTCTCCAGGGACACTTCTTCTAAACTAAATTGCAATCTGGTAGGATATAAAAAAATACTCTACAACCTGGCAGGTCAAATTAGCTATTGAATTATTTATTTTGCTGTGCTTAATTGCTGCTTTTTGGCTTCTCAGGTGTAGAAATATGTTATCTCAGAGCGGTGATTTTCAACTGACCTGTTCCCCTCAAGGCTTTTGATAGTGTGAGCCAATACTGCTGCTGTGAGAGTGGAAGTGGAGAGGACTTTCTGAAAGGGAGGCCATTGCTATTAATTCTCAAATGGAATTTTAAATTAGAATTACAGGGTAATGTATGTGTACAGTTCACATGTAAAATTCTACCTGTCCCACTGTAGAACCTGGTCTGTTTCTAATGGTTACTTGATGTCAATGGGAGTCAGCAACCCAGCAGAACCAAGAGGGAGAAAAACTCCTGTGCTTTCCTCTCTGAGGGTATATTTAAACTTGTTTAGTTCAGTTTTCCTTCAGTCCTTGGAAGATTCCAGCATTCTTGCTTTTTGGGTTAGGTCCACCCAATGTACCTAAAGCCACTTCCAGGAACACCAAGAGCACAACCTCGGTGCTGATTGTGTTGCAGTGCATGCAGAGCATTGTACAGACTCGTGCGTTTGTGAGAGGGGAAAGAATAACAGGACAAGGAGAAGAGACTTTCCCTACATTACATGTGGGAGCAGGAAAGAGACTACAAATATAGGGTGTTAATTCTCTGCATGAGAAAAAGGACACATTGAGTGAAAGAGAGCAGAAATCAGTATGTGAAAGGCAGAAACCACCATATATTAGCAGCCATAAAGAGGGTCCTAGGAGCCATAAAAGAAGACATAATGATTGAGTATCATAGTTGCATTCTATCCTAGGAATTGCTTTTGCTCCTGTCACAGAGGTATTATCGGAGCACTGAATGGAGTTATGCAGTCCTGTAGTAATTAAAATTTTGCCAGACAAAGGGCGAGTATCAATAAAGAAGTAGTAGTAAAGTAAGAGGATTTAATCAAAAGATTTCAACATACCAGACAGAGCCTGACATGAGAAAGAGAACATGAAATATAAGTTGAGTATCCATCAAATTGTGTCACATGTCCCATCATTATGGATTATCCCTGAAGTTGTCAGTGTTTTAAAAATATACAAAACTGGTGTTTTGATGAACTAAGAAGAGCTAAATATCAAGATCCCTAGGCCTGTGGATGATACTTTGCAGATGCTACTTTATATAGAAAGGTGCAGTTTGTTGTGGTGGCCATAAGCAATAGATTCTCAAAAAGGTGTGTAAAGCAGAAAGGAAGTTGATTTCCTCCTAATCTTCTACTGACTTTGGTTATCCCAAGTACTCTGTAACAAAGATGTGGTTGTGCTTTTTTGGGGAAAAGCCACAGGATCTTTGTTCCCCTGAGAGCTCCCTGGTAACATTTTCATGCAATGTACTGGAAGCCAATCTCTCCCCACAGGTAACCTCCCTTTCCCCCCTGTTCAAGCTCAAGTGGCTCTCTGGGGACATGACAAGGTCCAGATGGCTCTTTCCTTCTAAAGAGAGAAGTGGTGAAGGTGAAATTACCTTTGCAGGCCTTCTCCTGTGCAGTCTCTCCCCTCTGGAGCATTCCAGCACATCCCTCCTGCTCAGGACATCGTTCATTGCAGCATCCCTGCTACAGCCAAGGCTGACCTGGGAAACCTGAATGAAAAGGAAAGGACATGTGTTTGTTAGGGGAGGTTTTCCTCATCCAAAGCCTTAGGAGCATTTTGGTAACTTAATGGAATACATGTTTTAGATAGCAAAAGTGAGCCCATATAATCCGAGTGGAGCGTGCAACATAAGCCACGTGGGCCTTAGGGATCCATGGGACGGTGCCAGCTGACACACACAGGGTGTACCAGAAAAGCAGCTTCAACTATTCATCCACCTCAACAACCTAGAATGTTCACTGAAGCATCCTCATTGCTTTTCAGTGGTGCAGAAAAGAGCTGTTGAGGTTTGGCAGCCAAAGAGCTGATCTTTAACTCTCCAGCAGGCATTGGTGCCCCATTCCCTCTGTTCCAGCCGGGGGCTGTGGGGCTGAAACTTCCCTGGGCACACAGGAATGCTGATAGAGATGTCAGGCAGGACAGACGGGGAAGTTCTCTCTTCTCTTAGAGACCGAGGAAGGGAAAATGAAATTTATTTCATTTTTGGTTCTCTGAACACTTATTTACAGGAAAGGCATTCCACATTAAATATTCCGCAGATGGCCTCAGTGAAGAATTATGTATGTCAGTAGATCTGCTTGTCTGCATCTGATAAATGTATATTGTCAGTGAAATGTGAGGTAGCGTGTAAAATCATGCAAAATAGGCTTTCGGTTTACAGAGCTTTCTTTTTTCTTACATTTCTCTGTTAAGTTTATACTTCATGGTACCTGACAGTGGTAGAGCCTGAGTAAAATACAAGGTTAAACCCACTGAGCCATAAAATCTAGCAAATGAGACCATGTTGTCTTTCATTTATGTCTTATAATGACTCTTCCCTAACTGCTTGCAAGAAAAGGGAATTCTGATTTGTGAAAGCAGGAAAAAGAAGTTTGGAGTTTTTTTAATGTTAGTTCTTCTTTTTTTATTGGAGTAAAATGTACCATAGTGATGGTGGAGAAGAAAAAAAAAGAGAGGCATGTTTATCTCAAAAGAACCCAGACACCAGGGTATTGGGATACCTGCCTGGGATAGGGCAGAATTGGAGAGACATTTCCCAGTGCAATTCCTGTCATTTAGGAAAGGATTTACTCCTGAACAAATTTAGAAAAAAGTGACATTTGGGCTGCAGGGAGGAATTTATTGACAAATGCCTTGTACAGCCATTCTAATTAAGAACTGGAAAGTAAGGTCTGCTTCTCAGTTGCTGCATGTTAGCAAAGCATCTCTGAAGTTGTGAAGGCCATTGATGTGGCAGAGTTGGGCAGCAGAAGATCTGGCCTGTGGCATTCATATGGATTCCCTTGGATTGTGTGCATTTATTCCAATGTTGTGCCTTTTTAAAAGTCTGCTTGAAGTCAGCAGGTGTTTTTACATATTTTAAAATGTGAATTATATAATCATGTGCACTGAGGAGCTCATTACTAACTTCTTTTTATCTGTTTTTCTTATCTGGAAGAAGCTGTTCTTTTTAGCATCGTGAAAAAATCAGGCTTCCCCTTTGGCATGAATTCTCCAGCAATCTGATAAGGATATAAGACAACACAGGGTTTTTGTTTGCTGTGGTTTCCCGTGGGGCTTGAGCTGCTCTGAATCAAGCCAGTGTTAAATACAGAATGCATATATGTTCAGAGATAGACTTACAATGGGATTAGAGAGGCCTGTGTGATCGCAGTATGGCCCCTGCCTTTGCTCTCAATCTTCTTACAGGCTTATTCTGTACTCTGGCTTAAATTCTGCCTTCCAACTCTTTTCCTACCTCCAGTGTTTATCTTGGGGGCATTTACTCTTTGAATCCCACAGAACCAGCATTTCTGGAGCTCCCAATAAAGTCATCATGGGTGCTCAACACCTTGGACAATCTGCTGTTAATTAATTTTTCCACTGGTAGGCAAAAGCCTTGAATGCATGTGCTGTTTTGTGATGTGCTCAACAGACTTGGACAAATCAAAGTGAATAGAATTGAAGTGAAAATACCCTTTAGCCTAGTGGAGTCTATAAGAGAACTAAATTTACTGTCCTTTCTCTTCTGGTTTTATTCGTTCACCAACAATCTATTCAGAGGGAGAGGAGGACACTGACAAATATGTAGTTTTAGAGAGGATGGAAGGGAGAGGATCTTCATATGTCACTCAGATTCCAGTCCAAACTGTCTGCTTGGTTTTTATTAAGTGGAAAAAAAAACCCCACTGGATGATGTGAAGCACTACCTTTAAAGCAGAATCTTTTGATTATATTTAGTTTACTGAAATCCATCATGTCTATGAATATGCCTGGGAGAACTTTCCCTCTTGCTCCAGTAAATAACTTGTTAACAATGTGTGCTGCTCCTTGTCCATAAAGTACCTTGACTCAGAGGCAAGCTAGAAACCTCATATTTTTGCATCTGAGTGAAAAATGGAGATGGATCCCAAAATTCACATCTGGCTTATGCACCTAATCAGGCAGGGCTGAATCCTGCCTCGCTGCCAGTGGTGGCCATGTGGAAAGGAAATATGCCAACAACACATTGCAGCTCATCAGCTCAGCTGGACATACTTGGACTTGAGCAACCTCTTCACCTCTTATCCTTTCATTCCTGCCAGAAGCACCTGACTTCTGCAGACAGACAGCAGAAAAAACAAGATAAAGTGGGAAAAAAAAACGTGGAAAGAATTCTGGTGTCTATAAAGGTGGGTAAATCTACACAATAATGTAGCAGTTTGGAATTAGAGAAAAAAAAATTAGAAATTACTAGGAAAGAACACATCATAATCCTTTCAAAAACCTGAAGGAATTACATAAAGCCAGAGTGACCAGGAAAGATGACAAAGGGTTTGATGAATGTGCAGCTCAGTCAGCCTTACAGACTGACTCCGAGGCTGGACTTTGCTAGCCATGAATAGCAATGAAACCCCCTCATATTTCATGGATTACTCAAGATAAGCAATGCAAACACAGTCCATTGCCCAGTCCTGTTCAAGCTCATAGTCCTTCTTTATTGTCCATTACCTGGAGATCTTGGCAGGCAGAAAAATAGCCCACAGGCAGTACTGGCAGTGAAAGGGCATTGACAGATCTGGGATTTGAGTGTTCCTGCAGATCTTGCTGAGATGAGCTTGGGCTGAGCCTCTGAATACCCCATTGCTCTCTCTGCTGTCTATTATAGGGCAGGACAGGCTGTGAAATCTCTCAGGTATGCAATGTTTAATTAAAAGGCTCTCCATTCTGGGTTTTTTGCTAAGAGAACAGCTCTGCCCTGGATTTTCTCTTTCCATCTGTGACTCAGAGCCTACTTTCTTACTTGTGGGTGTGAAAATATTTTGGAAGTTAGGTAGCTGTGCAGTCTGTCCAGATACAGAACCTTTCCTGTTCCTAATCCATGCATGTGGATACCAAGAGAGCTAGGAAATCACCTCCATGGGGGAGATGGGAGGTTTAGAAGATGAAGTTCCAGCAGTTGCTTTCATACCAATTGAGTCCATAACCATGGCATGGCATTTGAATCCTTCTGTAACCTGAGGGTAGAGAAATTAACACTTGTTGAAGAAGTGGTGTCTTAAACATTTACATTTCTTGAGTGCAGGGGACTTAAACAGAATTTCCATCACATGGACAGCTTATAGATGCCTCAGATTTCATGAAAGTTCAGAATCTGTGATTTCACATTAATAGGTTGATGGAGATTAATGGAATTTCATAATGTATTTTGACCACAACTGTTGTATTACACTCCAGAGATCCCCCCTTGTGCCATTCAGATGCAAAACACCGTGTCAGGTGGTAATAAATGTGAGCCACACAAATGGGAAAACACAGAAGTTCCTCAGGTGTAGAGTGACAGGAGTAGTTTGGTGATAGCTGGTGTGAGAGCAGCACCAGAGCTGGGAATGGATTGTTCTTCACATAAAGTATAAAATGATGACCCAGGTTAGCATTTCCAAGACTCAAGTATTGGATTAACACAATCACAAATATCATTAAAGGCTGAAAACCAATGTGACTATTAAATATTTTCTTCACATTGTGCCTCTAACCATTATTTGGGATACACTTCAGCAGTCCAATTGTAACGTGTCTGGCAAAGTAGCAGGCTAAATTCCCTTTATATGCAAGATAGGCTTCTCTGGAATATTATTAATCTCACCCAGTTTCAGTGTCTACATTATTATGAAAAGCATGTGACTATAAAAGTGCCAGCGTCTCTCTTTCTCTACTGAGAATGAAAGTTTGAGGCAATTACCCTGCATGTGGGGGGTCCATTGCAGGTATCTGACATTGAGGGAGAAGAATTCATTATCTCCTTTCAGCTTTTCATTACACAGTCTTAGTCTACCCTACAAAGTAAAAAACTTGAAAAATGAGCACCCCAGGAGGAACTGTAGAAGAGACATGGAACCTCTAGGATGGTTTTGAGTGTGATGGTTGAACAGTCTTGCTTTGTATCAACATAAACATGCCATTAATTGAGGACTTGAGGATTTGGTGACCAAAGAATTCCCACCAAGAGAGATAAAAGTAGTTTGGAAAACTCCCTTTCCTTGTTTGCCCAAGACCTGTTTCCAGAATCAGACAGCAGTGAGTAAGAATGACAGGATTTGATTCTTACAAAAGAAACCCATTTACAGATTTCTGCTTCAGAAGGCACACAAGCAGCTCTTCTGCTTTACAGGGCAGATCTGGAAATGAGAGCCAAACATAATTTGTTGATGCCATGGGAGTCACTGCTGCAGCCGTGTCCTGCCGTGTGCACGAGGTCATCCCTCTGCTCTGTGACTTCCCCTCTGCACCAAACCTTGGAAGCAGTGCCCAAGGGCTTCGGGAGTGGAACCCTTCCCAGGAAAGTGTTTGCACTGCAAGGGAGCTCAGAGGCAGTTCTGTAACGAGGGTTCTGCTGCAAATGCTCTGCATGGACCGTGATCTGCACCAAGGCCATTTTTTTCCTCTACAACCTTGAAGAGGAGGATTCTTCTTCCAGGCAAACAGTTGGTGACACCTATATCTGTTGTCTGGTATTTTGAAATCCTTTGTTTCAGAGTCTAGAAGGGAGTAGGAGACCTTTATGCCCGAGGGTTACTGTGTCCATGCGTGGAGTCATTGGATTTGTGATGACTTGTCCATCGTTCTGTGTTTTCTTCTGCTGATGAGAGATCAGTGTATGATGGAAAGAACAAAGCAGGTTCAGCTTTTCTGCATTTGTCCCTGCTTTGTTGGGTTCCAAAGAGTTTTTCTGCTACCCACCCACTGTTTTTTAAAACACCTAAACTCATAAATATAATCTCATACTGATAATGGAAGTGGCTTATCCACTATGACTATCTGGGAGGTGACACTGGCTCAATGGGGGTGCAAAGTGTGGCCTAAAATCCATACGAAATGAGAGTCTCAGTCATGTACAGTATCTTCTGCTGGCCTACACAAGAAAATTCATGGTAACAAACTAAATACAACTAACAAAATATAAGGTAGCAACCTTGAAACCACGAAGGAGCAATTGCCTTCTGACCAACAGCAAAAGAGAAATGAGAAAAAGATCAGTGTTCAAGTCCTCCTGCCTCTGTGAGTCGCAGCAAACCTCCATTGCCTTAAAGATCCATGTGAGAGCTTTGCAAAATCTTCAAAGCTCATTTCAAGGGGAAACACATTTACAAAGGAGTGAACCTGGGGCTCTTTGTAATACTGCTTTGAGAAACGATTTCCACCCTTATGTAAGTCTGCTACCTCTTTGGATCAGTTTCTCTGTAAATTCATGGCAAACTCAGTCTACCTTGGTCAGAAATGAGTGTTTGCACTGAAGCTTTTTACTTTCCTTTTGGGATGTAGCTTCTGTGGAAAGCACATTGATGTTTTAAAGCCTTTTGAAATGATGGAACATTTCCTGCAGTTCACTGCTTTTGCACCATCTGGCACCTGAAATCTTCTCATCACCAAAGAGGTTTTAGAAGGCATAATGCTGCCTCATTTGTCATTCAAACTAGATCTGATGGGGTCAGTCTTGGGAAACAGGATTAAAACCTTTGAGTAACCTTCTGATTCTTGCAGCCCCTGGTGTGTTTTTAGTTCTTCAGGCCACACCAACCGGTATTTAATTGCTACCAGGAATCCTGGTGGTGTAGCCAGTAGGAGACCATTCAGCTGATGATGGTGTAATGGTGTCTCTCAACATTTGTCCATTGTGAAATGAATTAACAGTCTCCAGGCCTCAGAATAAGTGTTTGGTAGAATTTTGTGTGGTTAGACTGTGGCAGAGCTTCACAGAGGTGCATTCACGTGCAGGTGCTGTGTGCAATATCCCACACCAGCGGCTGGGATCTGTACCCTGCCCCTCTCTGCCACGCCGTGGGTTTTCCATCTCGCCAGGCTCGCGCTCACAGGATTAGAGAACCTCATTTTATCAGCCTGCAAAGCAGGGCCCGGGATTACTGGACGGCTGTAAACCATTGTGCTGTTTTCATTGCTCCCAGGGTGGAACCCGCGCTCACCCGGATCAAGGAGGATCGCAAGCGGATCATCCTGCCCGCGATTGACAATATCAAGTACAACACTTTCGAAGTGCAGCAATACGCCAACGCAGCCCACGGCTACAACTGGGGGCTCTGGTGCATGTACATAATCCCACCGCAGGACTGGCTCGATAAGGGGGATGAGTCAGCTCCCATCAGGTAAATCTCCCTCGTGCTGTCACTTTGGGCCCAGCAATGTTTCCATCTCGGCTGTCTGCTGGGGAGGGAAGTCAGGTGAACGAGGCTGCAGGCTTTGCGCAGGAAAAACAACATGAGGCTGGAGAAAAACGATGGCTCTGCAAAGCTGGGCATGCAAGTGCCGCCTCTCAGAGCTGCCCCACAATGTACTCAAGGGCTCTGAGTGTGTGCTTCAAGCACATTTTCTGGCCCTTAGTAGAATACCAGGATCCTTTTCATCTAACCTTTTATTTTCCAGCGGACTCTGGCCCATTGCATGTGTGAGAAACAAAGGTATTGTGAATATGATTACAAAGAGGCTGGTTTCAGTCCTGTGGGCAGCAGTCTTGGCCATCAGCCCAAACCAGAGCTTCCCAGGAGCACCAGTAAGAGCTGTGTTTGAGAGTTGCTCTTTTTTTCTCTTTTTTTCTCTTTTTTTCTCTTTTTCTTTCTTTTTTTGAGAACTTTGCCCATGTTCAGAGTTTTCCTACTGGTTGAATTTTAAAATTAATTTAGACCATGTAGTCAGTGTGTCAATTTATTTTTCCCTATAAGAGAACCTTTTACATTACAGAAATGGAATTTTCTGAGGAAATGCTGTTACAAGAACTGTGAAGGTGTTTCTGAGAATCGTTACAGTGGGAAAACTGGAACTGATGTGAAAAGGGCTTTCTCTCCCCTTCATTTGAAAATTCACATCTCCTAGCCTTTCATCTCCAGTGCAGATGCTTGTCTAACAGCTCCTCTGGGACATATTGTGCCAGGTTAAAGATACTGTTGTTACCAACTCTAGAAATAAATGCTAAAAAATATGAAGCCCAAGTATGCACTTTAGGATGCTCTTATTTTTAAGACTTCTTAAGAAGGACACAAATTACCACCTTAAAGTCATCTTCATGTTCATGTATATCAGCTTCATCTTAAAGCTGAAACTCTGTATGGTCCCAATGTGGGCTCTGGCAGGGGAGCTGATGAACTTACAGTGCAAAGCTTGAGTTTTCAGATCCTGAAAAGTTCATCCAGGCACTTCAAACAACACACGCACCTGAAAAAAGGCAAGTGATCTTTTGGAAGTGCAAAGACACTGACAAACTGATCTCATTTCTAAGTGATCAGTGGGGTGGGACCCCACTCACAGGATCCTTCCCTACCACAGAGCAATATTTTAATCTGTATTTGAGCAAGTGTTGCAAGTTGTCCTTGGGTTCATTCTCATGCCCTGTGACTGCAAAACAGAGCTATATAGTAATATTAACCTTATTTACTACAGGACAGCACAGTCCATCATCACTGACCTTTTGCTTGGCTTGAATCCTCAATAAGCAGGGAAGTAATTACTTAGGAAATCAGATTTCCTGGATAACATGCCCTGCTTGCCTCACATTGTTTTAAAAGTGCAGATGTTTTATACCTGTTTCGCTCAGCCCTGAGAAAGTTTATTGATAAAGGAAAATTATTCTTTCAAAGCTTTCATTCCTGAAATGTTCTGCACACTTCATGACTCACAGTTTATATGTGAAATCACTGCAGTAATTTTCACATGGACTGCTCCAGTATTTGAGTATCTTCTGTTCTGGAGACAATGATCACATAACAGATAAGACTGAATTAAGAGGTTAAACCTCAGTAATAAAGGGCCTGATTTTCCATGGACTTCCCTCAGATTTACGTTCCAGCTCTTTCTAGTGTCATGCTGACACTGAGTTGGACTGATACAGAAGTGAACAAATCCAAACTCAAGCCCTGAGCAGTGTTAAAATCTGATGCACATGAGTAGCTGGTTCCCAAGAGCAGCAATTTTATTCTGAACCCGAGTAAGGAAACCTTCCCATTCAGCAGTGCATAAACTGCCCAGAGACAGATGAGACAAGCAGCAGCAGGAGGAGGAGAACACTCAACCCTTACTGGCAAATACCAGGAACACTGACACACTGCGACTGCCTCAGCATCTCTTCTGCAAATTAAGAATTACGTGCTCTAAAATGCACAGACATTCACATTGAACCGTGAACACTCCCTGGGCACAAGTTCTTTGAGGGCAGGGATCCAGGGGAGCAGAGCACCCACTCCATGGCCACACGGCACTGCTTGCTGAGGGGCCTCTGGAGCTGTAGCACCTGGATGGATTTATGCTAAAGCATTTGGCTGTTGTGTTGTTCCTGCCCATGGAAATACAATGCAATTTTGTGGCTTTTAAGAGATATACCGGTGTAATTATGGTAATGGAAAGAGTGACTGCATGAGTGGTATTGATGAAAACAATCAGGAAGCCTGTCCCTAGGACTGAGATTTTAAAGCACTCATTATGGGAACTTAGTAGCTGTGGAATGTTTAAAGTGTGTTTTCAGAAGGAAGGCAAAGTCAGGCTAGTAAGCAAACTTTTTAAAAAATCTCTGTTAGTTTGGTACAGATTTTGGTTTTGTAACTAGTTTTCCAAACCACATTCTGCAACCATGATTCCATGTTCCAGTTCACTTTGCAAGACGTGCAAATGGGTGCATTCTGATGGTGTTTGAATCCATGTGTCAGTCCAGTGCATTCATAAGATTGCAAAGCTGTTCATCAGCACGAGAACTGCAAGTTAATTTAGTCCTTGCTAATCCTGTCCTTCTTGAGGCTTTCTTTGACACTGTCTTCAGCAAGTATTGGGTTTGGTTTGTGCCTCTCTGTGTTTTTTGTGAAAGAAAAGGCTGGTAACAAATAACCCTGTGACTGGTTTTGTGGTTGGTGTAGCTGAATACCTCCTGCCAGATCTCCAAAGGGATTAGAGATTTTCAGCATTAAAGAACATGTGTACCCTGGTGAGGATCAGAGCCCTGGCATTTCTCATGTTTGCATTGTATGAATAAATATCATCGATGTGCAGAATTGGGTGAGGCATTTGGAAAGCAGGGTCCAATTCCTGTTTTCTTCTGGGACTGCACAACAGATGTGCTTCTTTCCTAAGAATTTTTCTATTTGAAGCCTGATCCTCTAATTTCTCAAACACTGACAGTGGTGTGATTCTACTCAGAGCCTTGCTGGGAAAGAGCAGGAACTGTCCCTCACACCAGTGGGGCATTCATAGGCAGTCATGTCAAGTGTGCACCATAAAATGTCACATCAGCTGTTGTGAGCCAAGTGACAAAGGGGACACGGCCTTGAAGTGCTAACAAAGGTAAAGAAATAGCAAGAACAAAGTGTCAGATTTTGTGAAGATTTCTGATGCACTTTAAAGTAGGTTCTTTTTTTCCCCCCACGTTAATACTCTGAACTTCAGAACAATTGATGTTCCCCGAGCTGGCTTCTGCAGGCAATCCATTTTACATGTTTGACATTTGAGAGGCGAGATGTCTGTAACGTGAAGATTTAAATGAGGATTGTTATTTTGACACGCTGTGTCCATCACGTCATTTTCCATTTGTGTTCCTGCGAGCGCGCTGCCCCAAAACGTCCTTATCATCTGGCAACAAACTGTGTAACAAAGGATCCTATTTCAGAGGGCTTCTGATGAATTTGACTGTGCATTGAAACAAGCTGAGTTTTTTAATGCGTGCTGCATTTTTTTTTCCGGGTTTTGGAACAGCAAGGAAGGTTTCTGGTATTCTGAGCTCTGGCTCTGACTCGTCCTCTCTCACCTGCCGTGATGATGATGGACTGGTCTGCATTTGATTTCTTGATCGGCAGCCACTACCATTAGAGTCATTAGTCAGCCTCACCCAGCCAAGCGCTGCAAAGCTTCCCATTTTATCTTCCTCCAGCATCAGTGGTGCATTTCGTTGTTGCATATGTTCTCACTTACTGCTTTAATATGCCATAGCTTGGTACCAGTAGGGATGTGTGTGTACACGCACTGCATCAGCCGCTCCAGAAAGCATCAGTGCCTTGCTCATGGACGTAAATCAGAGTTTGATGTGCCCCCAGTGAAGGGTTTTGTGCTGTCTCCTCTGTCTGGGGGTGTGTGTGCCCGTGGCACGTGCGAGTCAGGCCCCGTGCTGGTCTGCAGTAACAATACTGATGGAGCTAATCTGGGTCCTCACTGCTCGGGGAAGAAATCCACCTGTGTACCTGAGCTTAGGAAGTAAAGTCCTTCAGGATAAACCATGCTGTCATGTAATAATAGAGCTGGTGACTGTTTATTGAATGCTTATGGCCATCTTTTCAGTTTCTGGTTCACAGGAGCCTGTAACAGAGCAGTTTCTCTTTATTTGTTCAGGTTCTGATGGGTGTCCTGCCTGTTCCAAAAAATTTGCTTCTATAGGTCATCATAGAGTTATTCTACATCTGTATTTGCTCTGTCTTTCTAGCTGAGCATTAGCTTGTCATCTTGTAATTTTTTTTTCCTGTATCACCTGAGCAGCAAATCTGTCCTTGAGTTCTGTTCTCAAGGCCTGGTGTGACTTTCTTGAAGAAGACATGAGTTGTAAGAAAACCAGAAATACTTATGCAGGTACCATGCAGGTTTCCCCACTTACAAGTCAGACCAGGGCTGAGGTGCTGCTTCAGAACCTGAGCCAAAGAAACATTCTGCTGGGAGAGGTGGAAAACTCAGAGATATGATGTGTGATGTGTCATTTGACACTCCTTTTCTCTCTCCTTATGCCTGTATATATACATTTATGCTTATCTGTGTTTATCTGTGGTTCTGTTTGTGTTTGAATTTATGTATTTATTGTGAGCGTTTGTCAGTCTTCCGGGAGAATGGAGTTGGCTGCTCAGGAAATTGTTTCAAATGTGACCTGATTGCATTGTGCACATATGTATATACAAATATATAAATATATATATGATGACCTTAAGGCAGGGGAGACAGATGCATAAGGCAGAGGAAGACTGACTGTATCCCATGCAGGATGTCAGCTTAGTGCCCATCCCTTTCTCCTTCACTTGTTCTCAGTGAGGCCTCCCAGGCAGCTCCCTTCAGTTGTCTGTAAAGGCAAGGAGAGGGATGCACCTGGCTGGAGAAATGGATGTCAGCACCTGCTGGAATTTAAGCTGCAGAGCTGTGCTCCTGGGGATCTCACTGACACAAAATAATTCTGACTCAGACCTACAGCAAGTGCCTTTCTTCCCTGGCCAACGTGCCTAATCCCATGGCAGGCATTGCCCTCCCCACACAGGGACTCTCTTCCTGCTGCCACAGGCAGGGAGGGAGGGAGAGTTCACCACCAGAAACCTCTCTGTGCTTCCTACATTCCCCAGAGCAATGTTTCTCTCGTGTCTCCCTTGCTATCAGGTAATTCCCCCAAATTGACTATGCTGTGTCTTACTCCGGTGCAAAATCAATACAATTCTAAGCTGCATTTTAAGCTTTTATCTGCAAAACCCATTTTGCTGTGTTTCCCACGTTATCCTTTGAGTGCTGCTGTTGATTATAATTAATGCTTATAACATCCTCCATTGTATCAAGGAATATTCCACAGATCAATTAAGTTTTCACAACACCTTTGAGGTGTTGGTAAAAAACAGTACACTTCTAATTGCTGTTTTACTAGAAGGTGTGTGATTAAGGAAAAAGGTTGTTTTCTATAAAACAGGTTAATATGTTGTGCTCTGGAGCTGTGCAGTGCTAAGGGCACTCACCTTCTCATGTGCTGCCCCTTGGGCAGCGAGCAGTGGGTAGGAGGTGGTCACACATCTGCCTTTGCTCATGTAGCTGTTTCTAGCTTTCAGGATAAGTCTGCTGCCCTGCTCTAAAAGTGGTGGATAGACTGGAGTATTTCAGACACTGGGAAAACCCAGTGGTAACACCAAGTGAGGGCCTTGAGGTTTTTTCAAGCAGGTTTTTTGAGAAGTGTTTGCAATATGTTGATGTGACACTGTAGTCCAGTATAAAGTTATAAAAGCTGGATGTGGTTCCTTCTTGTCATTGTGCTGCTGTTGTTGCTCAGTCCTGAAAACATTTTTTTTTCTGAAAAAGCCATGAAGGGTTGTGAAGTCGATATTTGAATATATATAATGAGCAGAAATAAACCATAGAAGGGAGAGAGGGAGTTGCAAAGACAGTCCTCAGTGGCATTCGTCTGTGAGTGATGATTATGTAGTTGCATCTGAAATGTATTTCCCACCCCCATTCAATTAACAGCTCAGTGCTTTAATGGACAGAGCTGACGGCTGCAGAAATCCATCCCCCAGAGAGAGAGATTCCAGCACCTGAGAGAAATCTGCAAAGCCTGGCAGTGCCATTCCTCATTAGAAAGGGAGGAGACGTCCACATGGGAGCATCCTACTGCTCTAAGGAGCTGCCTCCAGAGGATTTTTGTGGGGGAGGCAGGACTGGAAAGAGTCTAAGCCCAAACTAGCATCTCAGTTTTGCAAAGCAGTGATGCCTTTGTTTAGCTTTAAAGACATGAAAAGGGAAATGAAGAAAGTGGCATGTGTTTCTTCCCCCCATCTCCTTTCATCTTTTGTCATGGGTAAAACTTAAAGAATACGCCTGAAATATTCCCTCCAAGGCTTATTTCATTGCAAAGGTACTGAATTTCCTTACTTTGGTTGTGTCCTCCTTTTATTTCAGTTTCTAAACCAAACTTATTCCTTGTTAGTCTAAGATATGCTTTTCAGTGATACAAGATGTGAAATCAAGGTGTATATAGACAATGTCTCATCCTGTGTGCAGGAGAGCTCTCAGCTTTTTTAGGGAAATCTGTTTCCAGGCTTGGCTCTAGGAAGTATAATTGGGAAGATGCATTTTGTCAAATAACTTGAATTTATAAATGCATCCGTCTTGCAAAGATCCTGGTGTTCAAATATATGCATCAACAGAGGATGGAAGTGCCCAGCCAGGAGTATTCAGGACCCTGGGTGGTTTTTGTAGAGCCTTGAGACCAATTCTAACAAGGGAATGATTCAACAGAAAGTCTTCAGAAATTACAGCACCAAATAGAGAAGTACTGGAATTTCTTGCATACATGTAGAGCCATGTGAATGTTAATAGGTAAACTTAAAATGTTAATTTGAAGACTAAGAACTGTTTAAATTGTGTAAATTTGTTATGAAGTGGGGTCTATAATAGCTAATCAATGACTTAATTTTTTGCTTTCATCTCTCTGTGCAGGACACCAGCCATGATTGGATGTTCTTTTGTGGTGGACCGAGAGTATTTTGGTGAGATTGGCTTGCTTGACCCTGGAATGGAGGTCTATGGAGGAGAAAACATCGAATTAGGCATGAGAGTGAGTAACAAGGAACAGACCTTGTGCAGTGTCCTTTGGTGGGGAGCTTGTGGCCCCACGGAGTTGCTGTCTGACTGATGGGCTGTTATGCTGGAGTATTGATGCTGCAACACTATCTGGAAGTGAAAATGCCAGTAAATGAATATTCCTGGCCTTACGGGTCATGAGAGAACTGATAACAGTCAGAAATATGCTTTATTGGTTCATTCTGTCATTGTCTGAGCCCCATGAGAAAGACTTTTTCCCCCTTCCTGGTATCTTTCCTAGTGCAAACAGCCCCTCTAAGTCTCCATGTGCTCATTGCCCTTAGCAAATGTTGTTGTACATTTGTGGTCCAACAGATGCAATTCCTACAGAAATCAAAGACCAGGCTGGTAGAAGTCAGTTGTAATGTTCATCATGCACACATTAGGACTGCTAGGATGTTTTACAACTCTAAGGATCCTCCTTATAGCATAAGAACTACTAGACAGGCCAGTGCAAAGTGTGGACAGATGACTTTGGAACAACATCAGTCTCTGTGTCCTGGACCTATAGGAGGTTTGATACCTGTGATCCCTTGCCCTTGTTTTCAAGGTAGTGCTTGCCAGCAACTCCTCCTGAAAGCCAAGGAACATGTCTTTGCTTAGCATTTGAAAATTAGGCCGCTTAATGTTGCGTGAACAGAGTTTCCTCATTATAAAGCTGACTGTTTAATTATTTTCCCTTTACTCTTTATCCCCTGCTTCCCAGTAACATGTCCCTGGTGCATGTAATGTGCTCATTAAAGCATATATTCTGCTCATGGTGAAACATTGAACATCAAATTAGCCCAGTCTTTATCTGACTCTTTTTTTTTTTATTTCGAAAATGGCTACAAACTCCTTCCCACCACTGGGCTGAGGAGGAAGGTCACTGCAGCAAGAGTTTATTCTCTCATGTGGGTGTGTATTTGTTATTCCAATATTGCAAGAGGAATGGGGTTTGTAATGGGACTGTGTGAATACACTGCTTATACTCTGAGGTCCAGAATTCACATAGGGGACAGAAAAACTGCTACCACAAATCATCCAATTTTCCTTAAGAGGGTCAGGCTATTACCAGGATTGTGTGAGCTTTCCTTTATCATTGCGCAGGGCTTTGAGCTGTTTGAAACTTTTTCCACATGGCTGCTCCCAGAATAGATTGAACACTCTGGCAAAACCCTGGTGTGGTTGATGAATAAGCCTCCTAAGAAATCTGAAAGCTGTTGCTCCTCCTTAGACGAGGAGAACTTGCTGAGTCCGATTAGGGCTCCTGGTAAACAGAGGCAAAGGTTTTAATAGGATTATGAAATGGCACTTGCTTGAAGAGACAAGGATTTGAAGTGAGCAAGGACAGGTTTTCAGGGATAGGGAACCTGTTAAAGCCTGCAGAAACCTTGGATCTAGAAATCAGCTCTCATTCTTTGGGTTTTGTTTTGGTTGGGGGTTTTTTTTGCCCCATAAGAAAAACTAACCCTACTGTTTGGAAAAGGTTTTAAGAAAGTACAAAGAGTATGAGTTTGTTCAATCTGAAATAAGCTGTGTGTCCATAGCATGGGTCTATTACTCTGTGTTTCCAGCCTGGATCCATCATGGTAAGTAATATACAGTGTCTGCCTCCTAATTTGCAAATCCTGTGTGTGATCCCCTCCTGTGTGCCTTTCAGAGCTGTCAGAAACTAACAGCGTGAAAATGCACAGAAACCTTCTCCCTTCTCTCCTGGCTATTTATAAAACCACTGTGAATTTACCAAGTTGGGGTTTTTAACTCCAGAACTTCCAAGTAAATTGCAAAAAATCACTTCTTTCCAAAGGCGTGGTACAGTGACCCGTGCAGGGATATTTGCTGTGTCCTCCACACCTGCACAGAAGGATGCTGTTGACCATGTGTGACTGCTTGTGTGAAGCAATGAAAGACAGAAAAAGGAAGGAATAAATGAATGAATAAGTAAAGAACAAAAATTAATATAATAATAAATAATAAGATGTAGAGAAAGTGGTGGCACATGCTTGGCTGAAAACAGTCCCTGTTTGAAATAGCTGTAACAATAATCCTTTTAAACATTTTTGCACACTATTATCATGTTACTGCTGAAAGAAAAGGGATTAGGTTTGGAGTGTCTGAAATAGATTACATTGCATCTAGTGAACCCTTGTTTAAATTGTTTTAATAAAGTGAAGTAGAGAAACTCAGTGAAACTAATGAGCTGATTTGAGAGGATACTGTTTGATAACCCAGCTAATTCCCATGAAATCTATTGTTTATTAAAAAATCATGATCTTGAGTATTCCACAGCTGGCTTTGCCCTTTTCTAAATTCCATGGATGGAAATATTTAAATAATTAACCTAAGTGATTTTCTGTATTGAATAAGCAGTGCAGCAAAAGACTGGGGCTGCCTACTATGCCTATTGAAAGTATTTAGGACTCAGAAGCTCTTTTTTAAACTCCTATTATTTTTTGTGTAAACTTCACAGTGGTTAAAGCTGCAACATTCTCCTGATGGGGCAATTTTACAGTGAAGCCAACATCTGTTTGTCAAGAGAGGGAGATTCTGGTTTGGTTGAGAAAAAGCACCAGCTGTTCTGGGAAATAAAAGGGAGATGGACACATTTGCAGGCTTGTGGCAGGGAGGAAATAGATGGACGCTTACAGAATGTCATCTTGTGCTGTATTATTCACAGGTGGCAGTTTCAAGGTGGATAAATCCAGGGGAATTCTGTTAGGACAAATGCTGCTGTTCTCTCACTGTTCACCAGCTGCTGAAGCTGATGGGAGTTATTATTAGCACCTAAACACAGGAAATTACAGCATCCAGTCTTGGCTGACTCCTCTGTGGATGAGTTGCCCTTCATGAGCACAGGCTGAAGAAGACACTCTAAATTCAGGGTAGATCATCTTTGCTGCTGTTGAACATCAAATGGTCTCTTTAACCTGTAGTACAGAGAGATGTCCCAATAGGAAGAGAAATTCAAGCAGTGCTTGAATGTGGAGGAAGACAGGAGTCCCTTTACCTGAGGGTCCCGAATTACAACCCTGTAAGAAACTGCATGGTTTGCAAGCGTCATGTGAGCTCCATTCCTTGTGGGAGCCACAGACACACTTAATTATTTAGAAAGGGATAGTATAAACATTAAAAGCCTAGTTTATGATTTAACCTAATACAAGCAGTTTATGATGCATCTTTTTATAGTGAGTCATTAATCATTGCACTAAGGATCCCTCGCTTCCTCTGGTGCTCCAGCAATAAGGTGAATGAATTGCTCTTCTTTTTACTTTGTGCCCATCAGCTGTAGTGGTGGGTGGGAAGAGATCAAGCATTTATTTTAAGGGATGCTCTAGAAGAAATTAAATGCTGCTTCCACCATTAAGAATCCAAACAAATTACATTTTAAAAAATTGTGTTGCCACATTGAAAACTGCAAGTGAAACTTCTTTTTCTTTTATGGCCAGCATCAGCTGGCCAGGCTGCTCTATTCTCAGTAGCACTGTGTCAGCATCAGCAGGTGTGCCCCAGGTAGCTTTGGCCAGTTTTGTGGCCACTGTCAGTAGAATGTCCCTGAGAACACACAGCTCGTCAGGATTGGAAAGAACTGACCCAAAGCAGGATCCAGCTCAGACCCTGTGTGCTCTAATTGGTGTGATTTAATTGGTGATGGAGGCCAGGATGCTGCCAGGCTGAAACCATGGCTTGTGTAAACAGAAATGCAGTCCCACCCCTGGCTTACACAAGTACTGTGTACTGTGTACTGTGTACTGTGTGTACTGTGAGAAAAACCATGATGCAGATGCACCGAAATGTCTTTATGAGGAAATGAAGCTCATTACCTAATAGACTTCCATACACAAGCAAATCATTATACTTTCCAAACTTATGTTATATGACCTGCCTTTACTTTCTTTAAAAATAGGTGAACTACATTTTTTCTGAGCAGAAATGCTAATGGTGGATTGTTGAGTGGTGGATTTTTGACCTTATTTTATTACTTTTAGCTAAAGAGATTTAGATTCCTTTGAGCAGTCAGTGTTTTAAATGCAGATTCCAGACGGGTATGCTGTAATAAAAATGTCACAAGGTTTATGTATAGCAAACTTTAATACTGAATTCGGGACAATGCTTTTTGCTCTGTGTGATTCATGAGGCCAGGTTCCTAGTCTTGGAGCTAAATAGAAACCCAGTTCTGGTGAGTTACTCAAAATTCCAGCATTTTTTTCACACATGCTATGGTAAAATACAAGTGAAAATTGTACAAAAAATAGAGGTTGATCAAAGTGTCTTATTTTGGTGAGTCTGAAAATACTCCATTTTTATTTTGACCTTTCCCAAGCTGTAATTTTTAGTATAAATTAATTCCGTTTTGAATTTAAAGTCTTAAAGCCTTTTAGTTTGAAGACGTTTAATCTCTTAAATGATGTTAACAAAACCCCACAATTGCTGACATCTGAAAATGTAGTTTGCTCTGTCCTTAGACATGCCTATTCACACTGGAGTGCAATAAATCAGCATTTTCAGCATGAAGTTAAATGCCATTAAAACGTTTCTGAGCAGTTCTGTACTGCCTAAGCAAAATCCTAGTAAGTGGTGTAATCTGCTGTTATTGGAAGTTGCCCCACTGCTTAGGTTGTAAAGATCTCAGTGACAAATCTCCCAGGTCTCACCCTCCAGATAAAGTGTGTAAGGTGTCCTCTTTTTCCATCTCCAGTTTAATTTAGCTGTTTGGTAGGTATTTCCTAAGGTAAAAGAATGCTAAGCTTGTAAAGCCAAGCATTAAGGAATCATGAAAGGATTGAATTCATGGTGCCTGGATCACATTAATTCACAGCTCCCTTCCCTCTTCAGAACAGGGATTGGAGCAGTTGCTTCTGTGGTGATGTGTGCATAAGTGATGAGCCAGGTCCCCAGCACATCCAAGTGTTCAGCATCTTCTGATTGCACAGGAGCTGCACAGATTCAGGCAGGATGAGATTAGGCTTGACATTTGTGTACAGCAGAAATGCATTCTGTCTGGAAAACGAGACAGCCTTCGTGGCAAGCAAGGGAGCTCATGCAGGCATTAAATCCCAGGCTGCTGAACCCTGGAGTGTCCAAAGTCACCTAGAGTCACCACTGGTAGTCCCCCGAGGCCAAAGTGTGCAGTGGCCAGTCCCAGTATTGCAGAGGGCAGTAACTGTGTTAACAACTGCACACTCTGATCCCACCTCTGAGGTCAGATCCCCGCCCCGAAACAGATCCAGTGCTGCCAGCAAACAGGAAAATGGTGAAAAAGCAGATGAGGACAGGCTGATTCCAGTGACAACCAGTACTGGGGACAGGGTTCAAATGTCTGACCTCAGCCACGTTTCAAACCAGAGGGTTTCCTCTCTAAAGGGTCTTCCCCCACATGAAAGAACAGGATGTGCAAACAGTGTAAAGCAAAGCCAAGCAGCTAAAACGTGGCCTTAGGCCTGTTCTGATGAAGTTAAGAGTGCTTGGGGTTTTTTTCTGACCAGATCATTAATATAGTCTTAATTGTACTTTTAATAGGATGCATGATCCTGGTTTTGGGGGGCAGAACCCAACTCCCTACCTGCCTGCAATTTCTTTGAACCACACTGTCCTTTTTTCTTTTCTTTCTTATTTTCTTCATTATTTTTCTTTTTATTAAATTGAGGATAACTTTAACCTAGCATGGAAAACAATGGTTTCATCAGAACATAGCACAGTGGTGCTCTAGCATGAAATTGCCAGCGCACTATAGGACTAGAGCTTGTGAGTACCCTTAAAAACACTCTCTAAAGTGGGAGCATTGGAAATCGCTCAGAAAAGAGCATCTGGCCATTTGGCTCCAATATCACATCATGCTCCATCGAGTGTAACATTTTATGTTGCAAACTCTTTCATGTACCAGGACATTATCAAAGCACAGGGCTGGAAATTTCAGAAAAAAGATGGACAGCGAAAGAACTGAGGAAAGAAAATACTTCTTTAGTCTTTGCCACTTTCCTGCAGGTTTGATCTAAATCTAACACGGGTTCCTCTTCAGAGACAAGTGAGAACTGAATGAGAGAGAGAGAGAGAGGGAAAATGAAGAGGAGTGTGTTAATTGTGTTGAGATTGCAATAGGTTTCGCTTGCCTAATGATGAGTCTGAACCAAACACTGGAGATGAGCTACAGCTGGTCAGAAACTTTCTGGTACAACATAATTTGTGTTGCAAAATAGCAGTTCATCCAGAACTCCAAATGGTCTGTAGAACTCTAAATTTTGATGCTGATTACTGAAAGCCTGGCTTGAGCTATTTTGTACCCAGAGGTGCCCAGATTTATCTTGGTCCCAGCACACCTGGCAAAAGATTTCTTTGAGTTTTTCTGGAACCATTTTGAATCTCTCTCAGAACTCTTAAAAAGGATAAAAAATCAGCTTTGTGGAAAGCATCCTTTTTCCACTCAAAAAGCGAGATGTGAAAGTGATCTGGGACACCAGCTGTTCCCAGAGCAGGGAATGCCTGTTTCCTAACTGATTTTTTGAATAGCTCCCCAGTTGGTTCTCATTTTTCCAGGGATGAGGGGTTTCATCAGGAATCTCTAGTAAATATAAAGAACTCTTAAGATGGGAGGACTACTTGCAGCCTAGGTTTCTGCAGCTGGAGCAAAGATTTGGCTTGGAGCAGTGTCCTGTGTGGTGGTTTCCCCACCCCAGACTGGCAGCCTGGGTAAGTTCTGAAGGAGCAGCCGGTAGGTGTGAGTGTCACAGTCCAAACTGCTTCCCTTGGGAGTTACCAGGGCTGCTGTGTGTGGGTGTTGATGCCTCAGGTTTTAACTTTTCTGTTTTTCCAACCCTGCAGTGCCCAGTGTAACTCTGCAGGTCCCTGGAGCTCGTTCAGTGCTGTTCTCTCATGCTCACACTGACATAACAAAGCCTCTCCAGCTCGCTCTCCAAGGACACCCAGACCCTCCTGGGCCCAACAACTGCAAACCTTCATCTTGGGGAGAGGGAGGCAAGTTCGGGGAAATTCCATCCTTGCCTGGGTTCTGCTTGGGGAATTGATGCTGATATCAAAGTGGGAAGAACTCGTGGGCTGTCATTGTCCATGTTGGGATGCACTGAGGCAGGAACCTCTGGAGCCCAGAGTGTACCTCTGAAGGCCTTTCCAATCAATCCCTCCTTTATTCCTGTTTAGTCTCTGTTTCTAGGTAGTCATTTAAGGCATCAGTGTGAGGGTCACAGTCCAAGCTGCTTCCCTTGGGAGTGACCAGGGCTGCTGTGTGTGGATGTGTTGGTTTCCCCAGGTACCTCTGAGTAAATTGCCTCATTTGGGAAGGTGCTGTTCAGCCTTAGGGCTGAGCTGTTGGATTTATAGGCTTCTCCAGGCTTGAGTGCAGGGTCTGGAGGTGGAGTTGTAGATGTTTAAATGTACACCTGAGGTGTTATCCTTGCAGGAGTGTTGAGGTCACCATTATTTATGATGTTAAACATAAAGTCATCACCACTGGGAAGTGGAAGTGTTTTTGTTTCGGGAACATGAGGGTAACAGAGCTGATCTTTGAGAGCTGTAGGTTTGTAAGGTTAAGAGTTGTGAGACTCAGGTTTGCTTAGGCTTTGTTTTAATTCTGCCTGGAGGACTCTGGGAGGTAATACGACAGTTTTTTGCTGTATCTTTTTTGGTCTGCTAAGGAAATCTCTAACTGACTAATAATTATCCTTGCACTAGTGACACCTGATTAAGGCAAAGCATGTTGGGCTGGCCTCTGTGACAGGTACCTCTGAGCTGAGGAGCAGGAGCAGGGAAAGAATAATGCATGTAACTGTGTTGTTGGATAAAGGTCCCCTCCTTGGTGCCAAATTTATCATTATCTGCTTTGTGTGAAACACATGGAAAAAAGGCAGCTTAATGCTGTGCTTGAAAGAGTATTTTCTGTAGAAGGCAGCAGCAGATTAGCCAGCAGTGAGAGGTGCAGTTGGTGCTTCTCCCCCAAAGAGCTCCCAGAGAAGTGAGGGCTGGCACCTCCTCCTAGAGGAGCCAGAACAGGGCATGGAACAGGGAACCAGATCCCTATGCTTGGCTGAGGACAGGGAGAAACAAAAAAATTCATAAAAACACTTACAGCCACAAAATTTCAAGATACTCTTGAAATTTTTTTTCTGCGTAGGAAAAGTAGGGAAGCAGGTTGGCTGAAAAGCTCTATTAGCACATTTATTGTAACACAGCTCTGTGTGTAATTTCACTGCTTGCATGCTGCAGCCAGTCTAGATACACATAGACAAATGCCCTCTGCATCCTCATATGTCATTGTTTCTCTTCCATGAGCATCAGATTAGATTTCATGGCAGTGTTAGACATATATTTAATGTTCACAAAAGCGTTGGTCGAAATGCCAATTGCTTTCCATTGGTAGCTTTCTTTCAACATAATGGAAAGGTGTTAGCTATTTAAAAGAGAGGAAAAACAAACACAAAATGACATAACTGTCATTTCCATTTGTATTCTAGGCTTAGAAAAAGCAGATCTCACTGAAAAATCATATTTAATATGACATACAGAATTTATAGCATGAGAAACAGAGCCAAGGAGAACCCAGAGAAGCAAAAAAATACCTTTGCAAAATCTGTTTTGGGTTCAACTGCATATCACATAGTCAAGTGTTTTGACTGTGATAAAATAATCTATTCATATGTTTTGGTAAAACTGTAGCTGTGTATTTCTTCCTAAAATGCCACTTAGATTTCCTCTGTGTCTCTGAGAGAATGTCATTTGCACAAATATCTTCTTACCAGAAGAAAACCAAATGATTGAATAACCTCAGAGCATAATAACCTCCTGTCTATAATTCCTGGCCCGCTCTGAGGAAGCAGGTAAATGAGTTTGGTGTTATTAAACCAAGGGGAAACTGAGGCAGAATGTTCCAAAGATGTCCTCCTGGAAAGTCTGAGAGTCATTTGATGGCAGAACCAGGCTGAAACTATTTAAAATAAACTTTATTGTATTTCTCTATAAATTGGTTTGCATTCAAAACCTGAAGTGGTTACTGGGGGTTACAGCACGTGCATACATTGTAAGAACTCTCTTGAAATTCCTGTGTTCCTTTAGGGCCTGGTTGAGTGAATAAGAGGACAAGGGTGATGGACTTCAGAAGGAACGAGTGAGTCCTAAATCCTGGGTCTGAGTAGGAGTGCAAGAGCACATTCAAAGCAATCCTCTTCATATCTGTCTTTTCTATTCCTGTTTCCAGCTGATGTTGCCATGTTGTGCTGGGAGGTACCTGGTGGGTTGCAGAGTTTCTGATGCATCTTCTGTGGCCAGGTGACCACTGCTGTCCCTGTTCCCCCGGGGAGGGCAGGTGGTGCCATTTTCTGTCCCCGCCTCCCCTCAGCTTGCCAAGGACAGCCCTTGGGGCCAGTCTGGTAGCAGTCTGCTGAGGACAGCTTGGGGTGTCCTGCCTGTACACACACATGACACATTCCTGCTTCACTCCCTTCCCTCGCCCTTCTTATGATGCCTTAGGTTTTAACTTTTATATTTTTCCAGTCCTGCAGTGCCCAGTGTAACTCTGCAGTTCCCTGGAGCTCATTAAGTGCTGTTCTCTCATGCTCACACTGACATAACAAAGCCTCTCCAGCTCGCTCTCCAAGGACACCCAGACCCTCCTGGGCCCAACAACTGCAAACCTTCATCTTGGGGAGAGGGGGGCAAGCTTGGGCAAATTCCATCCTTGCCTGGCTTCTGCTTGGGGAATTGATGCTGATATCAAAGTGGGAAGAACTCGGGAGCTGGCATTGTCCACTTTGGGATGCACTGAGGCAGGAGCCTCTGGAGCCCAGAGTGTACCTCTGAAGGCTTTCAAATAAATACACTTTTTTTTTCCTTTATTCCTGTCTAATCTCTGTTTCTAGGTTGCCATTTAAGGCATCACTTACCCCTCATCAAGAAATCCATCGGCTGCTGGACATTTGTGCTGCAGGACTGTGCAGACTCAAGCTGCGCTGGTGCACATGCTGGGCTGGCTGGTGGGTCTGTGACCACTGAACTGTGAATGGTGCTGTATTCCCTACCCCTCTGTCTGTGGCTCAGCCTTTCCTGCTCCTAGCCCAGGCAGCTCATTGCTGCCCTGACATCGTGCCTTTAGCCGAGAGGCGCCAATCTGCCAGACCCCGTGAGCCTCAGAGAGCTGCTGACAGTTCAGCTCCAGTTAGCTGCAGTTCAAGGTCAAACGGGACTTTAAAATATGAATAAATGTCAGGGTTTGCTGGCACATCGATCTCAGTCTTTTTGATTACTGCCAGATCGCATGAATAAATTAGCCTTGACAGGTGCGATAAATTGTATAGACTACTGATCTCAAACAGTAAATGTTAGAGAAGGACGTGGAAGGCCTGGAGGGGAAAATACCCTCTGCAGATGCTTGCATTAAATGAGGTGAGCTTTGATACAGTGCTCAGGGGGTGATCTTCAGGCAGGAGGAGGCCTTTTGTTCGTCTGAGATTCTGTGCCAAGCCGGGGCATGTCTCCGCCTGTCGTATTGATTTCCTTTGTCAGAAGGAGTTTGGGTTGATGTGCGTTCTGAAGCGAGAGAGCTCCACTGCCTTTCCCACCCACTGCCCTCCCCACCCTTCCCAGGGAGTTAAAATGGCCTGGGCTCAGGCCTTCTGGGTCCTGAGAAGGGACAAAGAGCAAGCAGGTCTCTAACTACTGTAAAACAGGAATAGAAGGCATTGGAAGTGGCTCTGGATATGCTGTCATACTGTGCTGACCAATGTCAAGCCCCAACTGACTTTTACATGTCAGATCTTGGCTTTGCAGGGTCTTTTTACTTAGAAACCAATGCTGATATTCAGAGAAACTCACATGACACAGCGTACATGCTTTCTTCTCTATGATTTCCTGTATAACATAACTGGGATTCTTCATTTCCCTCTTATGCATAAATATTAGCAGTGCCAATCACTAGTTAATTTTAATAAGATATTTTACTCTTTTTTTAATTGCTAAATGAGCATGTGAAAAGAATTTGAGGATAGGGTGGGAGTTTTTTGATCCTATTTCATGTATCTCCACCTAAGAACTTTCAGTTTTCTTAAATCTACAATCAAATATTTTAATCCTCTCCAGTATCAGACACATCAGAAAGCGAGACTTTTTGTCACAGACATTTAGACTTGTTCTTTTAGTGATACCCTTTAATTAAGCATGCCCTCTTTCTGCAGCATCATGCACACGTACTGTCTCCCCATCTTGATAACTCATCTGTGTGTTTGTGTATACATATTTATATGGAAGTAGAGATCATGGACTAGTGCTCATTTTGGGCCATTCTTCCTCACAAGGGCTTCTGTGAAATACTTGGATTTATGCCGCGACACTGAGCTTCATAGTACAGTTAATCTGTAATGCACTATTTCAAATGCAGAAGCATTTTTCTCTCCAAAAGCAGAAAGGTATGGAGGTACTACATTTTGTAGCGAGAGAATTAAAGAGAGAACTCTGGATTTGCCTCAGTCAATTTTACAAAATGAAAGCAGAACAGAGTCTAAATTGAGTGGATTTTAAATTTTCATTGTGAATGTTCTGCATAGCTTCATTGTCTTAACTATACATATACAGCCAACAATTTTGCACATAAATTGTCCCTTTAATATACATAATCAATGGCATATGTATAATTTAAAAGAGACTATTACAAATCTGTTGTTTGTATGCCAAAATGTTTGGGTTCTGTGATACATCTTCAATACATGTGTAGTGTCAAAATGGAAGGAGTTACTAAAAAGGATTTTTACTTGTATAGAAATGCCTTTTTAACGTAAAAATAAGGTGGAGTAGACAGAGATCAAGACAGAAAAGGCTGGGAAAGAGAAAGGGCCTTTTCTATTACAAGGTCTTCACCATATGGATGATATCCTGCCCAGACCATGCTATGGGAGGTGTTAAGAACAGTGGTGAGAAAATGGGGTGTAGGACAGAAAGGAGGGTCAGCCGTGGTGCTGAGTGGTAAGAAGCAAATTGCTTAGCAAGAAGGGTTTTGAGAATCATAGAGGAGCTCTGGGAAGATTAGCCAATGCAGGCAGGTGTCTCCAAGCCTCAAAATGTGTGCTTTTCTGATTACTGGTATTAGAGAAAAAGAAAAAACATGTTTACAAAGTGATAGGGAGGAGAATGAAGATTATATTTTGAGGGCCAGGGAAGTATTGTGCCAGGCCTAGGAATCACAGGAAAAAAAGCTGTTGAAGTAAATAGATAAGAGAGAGGAATTAGTATTGCTAGAACTGGGGCTTCTTGAACACGTGCCAAATGAAATGTGGAGGGATTTGCTCATAAGAGTCGAACGATCTTCAGTCAAAAAGGCTGCAGAGATTATTAAGGATATTTTTTGCATGCCTAGAAAAGTGCTTCGCTGTTTCCACTCAATATCTGTTATTTTTCTGATCTGGGGGCAGAGCAGCTGAATGGGGCACGGCTATGATTCTGTGCCAAACCAAGCTTTGCCAGGCACCTCCTGAAAGAAGAGGTGGAGTCTTGGTAGAGTCAGTTTGGAAACTACCTATGGTAGTACCAGCTGCTTAAAATGAACCTGACCCATCCTCAGAGGGGATGGAGTAATGGATAACAGATCATGGAGTCAAGCACTGAGTGTTCTGCTGTGAGCACCCTCAGTGTTAAGCCAGACGTGGTATAAACTGGATCAGTCCATTAACTTTCCAACTTTGCCTTGCCTCCTTCCCAGCTCCTCCCCCGGCCATTTTTTAACTTGAGTTAAAATGTCAATGAGTCAATGTGTTTTGCTTCTGGAATTGTGCTGAGGTGTTCTCTGGACTGCACCAGAAGTGGGAAGTGTGTTTTGGAAGGCTGCATTCAGCCCCAGCCTTGTGTCATTCTGTGCTCAGTAGCATCGTAGGTGCTTTCATTCATACAGGTTACTCGTGGTTGTCTCCAGCTGGAAGCACAGCAGAAATGATTGCTGAGGGAGATGTGGTTCATTTTTCTCTTTCCTCATTAATCCCTATTCAGTATCTCTTCAGGAAAATGCAGTGATGTGCCAGTGTGCTATAAGTTATTTTCTCTCCCTTCCCACTCCCTCTGCCTGTTTTAATTGAGCGCAGCCTGTTGTCCATCTTACTGGAGCAACATTTCCTGTCATGTCAAATGTCAAAGGCAGTTTCTACATGAAAATATGGCAAATTCTCACACTCATTAAGATGGCTTTTTTAGATTTTTACACAAAACTTTGTCATCCTGCATACCTCGTGGGGCACTGATGTTTTTTTCTAGAGCCTAGATGTGAAGGGCTGACTGTCAGCCCCATCCTTGCTTATCTCTAGGTGCTTTCACAAGAGTCTCTGGGGTAAACACAGATCTGCTGTCAGTTCTGCCTGGTAGTCTTTCAACATACAGAACCAGAGCAGGGATAAGGAAGGTGTAAATGTAACCATGCTGGTTGTGTGTCAGGCCCCATCTTGAGAACCATGAAAATGAGATGCAGAGGGAGGTACATGTTTGACTTTGCTCAGTTGTCAGCCCTGGCAGGCAGGTGTGGTATGCAAGCCCTTCTCATTAAATATCCTCTCTAGGGAAGTCTTAGGGGTTTGGATATCTTTTGCAATCCACACATGGAGCTGGCAACAATGGCAGTGTTTTGTGGGGATAGTGGAGATGAGCCACTGAAGTGTGTGAGACAAATGGCCACCACCCAGTCATCTTGAGCTGTGCCAGGGAGGTGTTGAAAATTCATACGATTTTCCCACCTTAGTTCAGCTTTTCTTCCTGTCTTAAATCCTTTCTTTCTGGCAAGTCTTTAGACGTTTTTCCCCACCTTCTGTCTCCTGCTCTTGCCAATGTATCTCATTCTATTTCATCACTCTCCTATCCCTCCCTCCGCCTTTCCTGGCTCAGCTCCACCAGGCCTTAATGTTCCACATTCTCCTCTAGCTGCGCCAGTGACTTATGAGCTCAGTGCTGCTGTGGACACCAGACCTCTTAAGTACCTTAGCAACTCCCAGGAAAGCTCATAAATGTCTTTCACAATGGATGTTCAAAGTAAGAGAAGTATTAGAGGTTTGAGGAGTTTCTTGCTTAATAGGAGAAGCCTAAACTAGATGAGAAGGGGAAAACTAATTACTCGGGGTAGAAAAATATAGATGCCCTTTTAATTGAAAGAGCAACTAACCAGGTGTCCCGCCTGTGACATGAAGTGAGAATGTACAGGAAATGTTTTAGTTTGAAATTAATTCAGAGGAAAATTAGAAGAGGCTTATATTTTAAGGGAAATTAGCCTTTTTTGATCATAGAGCTTTCTTTTAACATCCCCTCTGACTGCAGAAAGATGATGGAGTAAAGATTTCTACAAGTGTTACGCATTTGAAAGAAAAATTTGAAATAGTGACCTCAGGAAATGAATGCAGAGGTGGAGGTAAATAGAATCTGATTCATGAGTCAAAGGAGAGCCAAACTCAGATGCAAAGGGAGAAATCTCTGAAACCCTCAAGGTCTCAAGAACTAATCCTGTTCTGAGGTTTGCCTGCTATATCCCTTATACCTATGTCATCTCTTGCCTGATTGTCTCTTCTACTCCTTTGGTCTCCCTTTCTCTGTGCAGCTTCTTGTTTGTGTTGCCTTCTTTCTTTCCATCACTCGTTCCCCTCAGGTAGTTGGACAAAGTAGCTCGGAATTATCTCATGCTAATGAGAATCCAATGCTGCCTTTCTCCCACTTGATGAAAACAGACCTTGAGGCCCCACACTGCACAAGGAGCAGATTGCATAATATGGACATGGGTTTAGTACAAAAACAATCGTGGGGTGTACAAGTGGAACAGAAAACAAATTCTGAATTCTTACAGTGCCTTGTATCACTAAATCCTGGATATCTGGGCTAGGTGCATCCCTCTTCCAGTGTAGCCAAATTGTTTTAGGGGTGGTTTTAATGCTAATAACTGCTTGATATCATAGGTTGATCTGGTTGATTAATTTGGATATTTCAGCTTATGTGCAGGAGTATTCCCAAACTACTCAGGGGTTTTTCCAACAACTTGGCTGTGGTGACATCAAGCTGTGGCTGACACTAACTGTGCCAGCTTACGAGTTTTGATCCAGTCACTCTTTTCTCTCACTTTGAACAAGAACATCAAAGTACCGGTTTTTGGTTGGTTTTTTTTAAGCAAACCCCTGTGAATTTCTATTGGTTTGCATCAGTAAAACGTTACAGGTAGGTGTCTTAGGGACCAGCTCCTGTGGTTTGTGTGGTTTCCTGTTTCAGTGCCATGTGGTTTGAACACCCCAACAAAGAGATGTGCACAGACTAGCTGCCTGCATGCCAAGATGTGTTTTCACTGCAAGGTCATGGTGGAGGTTAAAGGAGTGAGCCCATGCACACACTGCAATACTGCTGACATCCAAGTGGCCAAATCTAATCTAAAGGATTGGTGCCATCAGTCTGAGACACACTGAGACTAACGTTTGCAGCTATCCTTTTGTTTCACGTGTGTTTAGGAGGTGACTCTTTTGGGTGTCCGTCTGAATGGGCCTTGGCTTCTGGAGAACACAAGCCTTGTGTTTCAGAGGAACTTAGCTCTCTGTCAGCTTGACTGCCCAACACCAGGAGCTCTCTGTGACCAGTTTTCCTTAGTGATTGACAGTCAGTAAGGCACTCTAGAGCAACAATTTAACACATATCCTGTTGGCTCCAGACAGTCATTTTTAAGGCTCTGTCTGCATGTCAGACTAGTGCAAGATGAAGCATTAGATGTCATTAACTGTCACAATGTGGTATCTAGATTTCCAGCCCAAATCTGGGCCAGAATGTGGTGTACATTCTGCTGTATGTAGGCATCAAGAACCAAAGAACCTGATAAATTGCTGCTGGGCTTCATTTTCAGAGCAGTGTCTAGCAATGTGGCTGGGCAATTCCATTAATATTAATAGGAATTCAGCAGATAAATCTCCTTGAATAACTTTTAGAAAATTTACCCTTAATGTGCCTTACATTTCAATAGGCTGAGCTGTGTTTTGAAATTCCATTTGAGAAGGGTAAAGTGATAGATATAATAACGAGGGATATGCAAAAAACAGTGGGATGCATATTTCTGTGTGACACTAAAGGCTTGCAGTACTTTTAAATCAGAGCATCCTGGAATACTATTAATGAAATCCCCTTTAACCTTAAGGGGTAATTTTCTCTAAGTGATCCACAGGGGATTTGGCTGTTAAATTTCCATCAGCAGTAATGGGATTCACAATATTACAAAGCAAGTTCCCCACTAGCCATGCTGAAATTCTACCCCCTGCGGCAATTAATCATGCCCATTGGGCTCTTTAATGGAAATATGAAGCAAATTATCTGGCTAATCATGATATGTGATCAATTGGCTCTCCTGCAGTAATTGATTGCCAACGAGTCAAAGCCAACTCACAGCTTTTGTAGCTGAGTGACGACAGACAGGGTGTCCCTGTCACAGGTAGAAGTGCCAAGGCATCTGCAGCCCATGGATAGCACAAACCAAGGCTGGCAAGCAGCTGTTCCCCCTTGTATTTTCCTGTCTTCCATCTCCTGGCTAACACTCTTCCATCAGTTCTTCATGGGCTTCCTTCTTTTTTTTTTATTTTTTTCATGCTTGCTTAAATCTAAGCCACTTGGTTGGTTTGGGGCATTTTTTTTTTCCTCACTGGCATTCTGTGAAGGCTTCACATTCTGCCAAAATGTACCTTTAGCTGGGCTGCAGGCTCAACTCTTGGGGGTATTTTTTGATATACATGATGGTATTATGGTTAAGCTAACTGGCAAACATGCAAATCCGGGAGTACCGTGCAAAATCAATAGCATTTCTTCAGGCAGCAGCACACTAATTTATAGCCACGCTGCATGACTGTGTCGTTTTCCTAATGAATTCTCCAGTGTGCAGAGGTGCACTAAACAACAAAGATAAATACTGGTGTGCAGAGGAGCATAATACAGATTTATAGCCATAACACCACACAGAGTACAGATGTTTTGCATACAACCAAGATTGCTTTATGAGCTTTTGCAAGCAGAGGTATCTGTATTGTAACTAAGGGCTGTTTTTCAATGGAACTCGAAATTAATAAAGCAACAGGAATCTTCTTAAAGTGCATTTTGGCACCATCCAAGCAACAGTGTTTTCTGTGTGCCCCAGTACGTGTTTCAGCTCTTATTGAGAGCTGTCTGATGGCAGAGGTTGGGTGCTAAGAAGGGAGAATCCTTAAAGTCACCTGAGCAACTGTGAAACAGATGTCATAGAAAAAGGACACTTACAGGAGCACTAAGGAAATTTTAAAATCCCTCCCAGAATGTGTATTAGGTTAGTCAGGCACCAACATAATGATGAGTTTTTCATTGCCCGCTCTCTCATTTGGCACAGAACTATTTACTGCCTTGTTCTTAATTTTTATCTATTCAGGAGCTTATTTCTGCAGAAACCTTGATTTTATTTTCCTTCTTGCTGGGGAAAATAAACCAAACTGCTTCTATTATTCTGTGTTTCTGTGGGGAACTTTACTAACGTACATAATATGCAACAGCTGATGGCAAGTGATGATAAGCTGCTGGTACCACGGGGAGTGAGTGGTTTACAAAGCCGAGTAAGTAATGAAAGTCCATAAACAAGACACTCCACGGAGCATCAGAGTGACAGAATTTTGGCTCCAAGATTGAGGCTGTTTGGCTGGTATTGGAAATCCATATAACATCCTTCCCTCCTGGCATCTGCTACTTTGAGAAGGTTCAGTTCATTACAATAACAAATTTCAGCTAAGCCTGATTGCAGTCTGTGGCCCTTTGGATGGATGGCCTTACTGGAACGTCCTGTAGCTTGGTCTCACACTGCTGGGTGCCACTAGACAAGGTCTCTGTGGTCATTTGTCACTCCCTGACTCTAGGCAGGGTCCATGTGCTGATTTGTAGTTAATACAGGTGATCTTTGTACCCTTTCTGATCAATCCAACCTAATTAAAGGAGTAATTCCCTGGTTTTGGGGCCAATTTACCTTTCTGAGATGGTGTGAATGCCTGCAGCTGAACTAATAATGAGGTAGCATCTTAGAGCCAATTAAGTGAAAATGAATCAGTAGAGCCCATTAGACTTGGTAGAGTTCAATAAGAGATGGAGCAGGTGAATTTTTCCTTGTTAGGAACTCTGCTGCCTTATGGAAAGTTAGAAAAGTCACAGCAAGCAGCTTCTCACACAGGAATGTCAGGCTGTGAGTTCCTGAAAGCAATCCTTCTCTCCAGCTTCAGCCAGCAAACTGATGGCTTCCTAAAACAGCTGTGCTAGGTGGAGGTTAGAGATGCAGAACAACCTATATGTAACATATTTATGGATGTTCTTTCAGTGAATATTCTCACAGATCAGCCCTCATCCATGAAAGGATTCTATTAATAAAACCAGCTGTGGAATAGGAAGGGAGAATGGTGTTATTAGTAACTGCAAAGTGCTTTCAAAGCATTATTCGTCATCCAAATAACTTACTAAATGGTTTCTGAGAAGAACTATTAATTAACTGGCAAAAATGAGCTACATTAACATTTGTTTATTGCACTCTGTCTGTTGGCCTTGTGGGCTTGGACCAGAAGAGAAATTATCACAGAGGGGCAAATTTTAGCTGTGCCCTTCCTGAACAGAATATCTCAGTGATTGGCACTGTGAAAGCTGCTTGGGATTAAAGCCAGATGCAAAGCTGAGGTGCTGTAGCTGTTTGAGACTCAGTCCTGCCCTCCTGTCCCGCCTGATTCCCAGTCCTCTGGAGAAACAATTCAGTGGCTGTTCTTTAATTAGGTGTTTAATACTGTGGAATCAACTTGACGAGAAGAAAGAACACGTTGTCAGTGTAATTTAAAATACACTTTTGTTTTTCTCTTCTGAAATGGGACTGATTTGAAACATGGATTCATTCTGTAATTTGTTTTTTCTCTATTGAAAACTGCACCTCAGTAATCATGATGATATAGAAGAAAAAAAAATCAGGGTTTTTTTCAGTCCTCTATTTTCTGCTTTATTCACATCTACCTGTGTTTCATTTTTGTTTCTATGCAGGTCATTAGGGTTTGTTCATTCAAAGGTAGAGGGACATGCTGGTACTGGAGAAACACATGTTAGACCTGTGTTTTTTCTTGCATCCAGGCCATCACTACAGCAAGATGAACCAACTTGCTTTTCAGTTTCCCCTTAGAGGCGAGGGAATAAAGAACAAAAACTGTATTGTGTTTACCTGAATACTAAAAAAACTGACCACACAGTGGCAGCCTTCATTGCTGCAACTGAGCCCCTTCAGAGAGGGTTGGAAGGGCAGTGGGAGAGTTAGAAAAGGCTGCTTGAAGTGTCAGTGTCAGCCTGTAGTTTAAACCTTGGGCTCAATCCACCACTTCTTCCAGTGAGATATCCATAAAGGTTTCCTCAGCGTGTGCTGTGTCATCTGCACTGCTCTTCTTCCACAAAGGGGAAAGAGCTAATTGAATGATTCAGACATGTGAACAGAGCTGGTTATCACGAGTGTTTTATGCTTCCTTGTCACATGCAAACGGGAGAAGATGGTTGTACAGCTGATGAGCCCATTAAAGAGATCCATGCCGAGGGTTTCAATGATGAGATCTAAATCAGAGCCCAATGTTACCTTGCTTTGCAGGTGAAGTTTTCAGTAATACATTACACACTTCTTGTGAGCAGGTTCTGTGGACAGCAGCTCCAGCCTAGGTGATCTGGTCAGGTGTGTGAGCCACTGTCAGGACATCTGGGCAGCCATGGTCAGTGCTGAGCCATGTTTGCACAGTCATGGGGGTTTAATTTTATTTTTTAAAAAATGCTGTATGGGGTGCAGTAGGTTGGCAAAGTGTGAAAGGCTTTTCTGTGCCTTTGTTCCAAGCATCCTCAGTGAGGTTGTTTTCCTTCTTGTCTGTTGTCTCTGTGTTTACCAACTCCAGTTTTAGATTGCTTTAGATTGCTCCTCCAGCCGACATAAATGTGTTTCACTGTTCGGTGTTTCACTTCAGTGTTTCAAAAGGGTGGCACTAAACTACTTATTCATGTCAACACTGAAGACTAAATCACTTCTCTCACTTACATGTCTGTGACAAATTTCAAAGTGTTTTCGGAATTTGACACATCCTTTCAGTGAAGATGTCAAAGAAACTAATGTCTTGCTGATTTGATTCAGAAAGAGTGAATCAATTCAAAGTGTGAAGGGAACATCAGTGTGCAAAGTTGCCTTAGACTGCTAACCCAGATCTACCATGTAAAGAGACTTCCACCTCAATTAGAGCTTTCTTAGTAGTCTACTATGTTTGTTTAATTACATACATTCACTTTGAAATCTATTAATTAACCAGTTTTAATTACCTTTGTGTTGAGAAGTCTTAAAGTATCCGGATCAAAAGGAAAAGTTTTATATTGTGCCCTGCACCACTGAGCCCATAAGTGGATTTTCTGTTGTGCTGGGGCCCCATGTTGAGCTGGTGGAAGAGACCTGGGCTCAGTGATTGTTGTTCATGGATAAATTTATATACGAGACATGAAAAAATATCTGAGGACTCTAAAATATTGGTCTGGTAGTGAAGAACAAGAGAACCTTTTCAGGGGGTTGAATTTGCATGACAAAGACTAAAAACAAAGTGTTTAAAATTTGATTCTTATCTCTTCTCCAAGTCCTAGGCTATATCTTATTGTCCTTTTTGGCAATCTTAAACTTCTTTTAAAACTTTCAAGCGTCTGTGAGAGTAAGAAATATGTTAGCCTAACCTCTGGAGACATCTAGCATGAGAATCAACTCCAAGTTCTGGACTATAAATTTTGTTCTTGCCATTAGAGCTGAGAACCCTCAGCTGAAGATGGACTAAGAAATAACAACATTCAGACTTTTGAAAAATTGCCTCTGATTTACAGTGGTGACACAAAGCTAAGTATTGAGTTACCAGCACATTCATCACTAGATTTAGTGCAGTATCTTGAGATAACTTTTTTTTGAGCCGTGTTACTCTCTGATTTTTGTGAAGCAATCTAATGTTTCTTTTTCATGCACCTCAACTACCCCTTTGTGCAAGTTATTACCCATCACTTCCTTTAGGCTTTTATTTATCTGCCCTGTGTAAACCTGCTGATATTGCATTTTCTTTAACTTCTGAGATGTGTCCTAAAACTTGGTTATGGCCAGTGATAAAGGGGTTATGTCCAATTCTCAGCTGACAGATGAGTGTGGTTTCCTTGAAATGGGTAATGAGATGCCAGTTCCAGGTATAAACCAGGAAGCTGTGCTGGATCCAGAGGCACGTAGCACTTAAATGTTATTTATTTCTCAAATGTGTTAAAAAGCCTTGTGTGAAATGTTTCTGCCTTAGCAAGCTGAAAGCTGTTGATGTTTTTCCAGACATCGTCCTTTTAGAGCTGCAATCCTGAAGGAAGCTGAAAGGTGCCAGACTTGCTATTTCTACAGTCATGTACCAGTGAATCAGAACAGCTTGAATTTAGTGCTGGGGTTTTTTGACAGCTTGGAAGTGCCTTATGCCATTGGAACTCATGCTTCGTGCGTGGGATTCGCTCCTTCACCTGCTCAGAGGACAAACCTGTCAAGTTCAGACCTTGTGCCCACTGAGATGTGAAATAGGACCTTGTAATACTAATTTTTCCCCTGTCTGCCTTTTCTTCCCCATACTCTTGCCTTGAGATTGCCTGAATGGCATCTCCCATGTTGCTGACTTGGGGTTTTATTTCTGAATTAAGCCTCTTGTCTTGAGTGGCCTCTCTTTCCCATTTTAAAGACCAGACACACTGGGTTTTGTGAAGGGCTGTGTGATCCAGCACAGGAATTGGACCTCGGGGCTGAAACTGAGTCAGTTCCCAGGTAAGTGGCTCAAAAAGAAAATTGGCTGTTCTGCAGAAAATAAAGTCCTGATGACTTCCATCAAAATGCCAAGAGGCTTTTCATTTTCCAAGGTCAGCCTTGCCAGAAGGGGCAGGCTTCTTGATCCTTCTTTATTTTGCAGGGTCTGGTAATAGTAGTATGGGGCCTTGTATTGTGGGACCAGTGAAGCTGCAGCACTTAAAATATTGTATTAAAGTAGAGATCAAGCAGGAATTAGGAGAGGGCAAGGAAAGGGGAGTCACTGTCTGAGGACTGGGAAGCCACTTCAAAGGAAAATTATGTCAGGAAAGAAAATCTGAAGCCAAAACATTAAATTCTTTCTGTGCCCCTGCATTATCCATCTGCCTGTTGGAACATCCTGAGTATTACAGCAGCTGAAACTGCTGAAGGGGAACAGCGTGAAAAATAATAGAAAAATAATCTCTTTATAAGAAGAGGGGGCTAATGCCCAGAGGCATCTTGACAACAAACAAATAACAAATCCCTTACACAAAGGAGAGGTACTCAAATAAGGCAGCAAGCCTCCCTGACACCAAAGCCTGCTGAACAAAGCTTCTCTTGTAAGCCCTGCCCACTTGCTTGCAGTAGATAAATACCACTAAACCTTTCCAAAAGAAGCTTAAGAAAACTAACAAACAAATCACAAACAAAAAAACATTCCATGAACCTGCAATCTTGGCTCTTTGCCCTGTCAAATGCCCAAGACATATTTATTTTGACATACAGCCAATAGAGACAATTCAGAAGAAAAATGAGGGTCAGGTCTTCTGATAATGTAAATCCTTCTGACTTGATTGCTAGCCCAAAAAATCAAGTGGAGTGGAAGCAATAAAGTAATTGTAATATTAAATATTATTTTGGCTAGCAGTTTAGTGCCCTTTCCTTTCTCTCCCCCTTCCCAAGCACATGTGCAGTCACACTTCTGTTTCTTCATGAAGCTAGGTGTGCATCTGATTTAAGGAGTGATCAATAAAAAGGGTGAAATTTTCTGGAGGATGTTTGATGACCTGGATGTCCAAATCCCATTGAATTTTCACTTGTAAATTTCAGTGGTAACACTTTGGCTGCAGTTCTCTCATCTCCTCTCTGCAGGGAGCTTACAGTACTGTAGCACACCTCAAACTTAATTTCATACTTGTGATGTTACTTTTGGTGAGGTGTTTGTTCAATTAGAAGGATCTGGAAGTTAGCACTGTGGCACTTTCCCTCAGGCAAAAACTTTGTGGAAGGATTCCAAGAGTGTATGTATCTATTCCAAATATATAAATATATAAATATATAAATATATAAATATATATATATATGTGTTAAAATATATATATGTTAAAATATATATATGTTAAAATATATATATAAAAATAATTATATATAGATAAATATATATATATAAACCATTTCATAAAATTATACATGTGTTTATGTGATTTTAATATTTTGTATCTAAATATGTGCAGCCACCATGTCATTTTAATGACTGACAGGGAAACATGCTCCCAGAATTTAAATGGTGTGTCAGAGCACCTGTAGCCTGTTTGCCTACTTGGTGATTCACATGTAGTAATAACAGGATTCACATATAAAAATAACAATAGAAAAAAAATAGTTTATATTACAATTTTCTAACCTGACCTGCTGTGTAGGTGAACACAGTGGTTTGTGTTTATGTTGTTTTTTTCATTAAATAGCTCGGGGAAGCTTTGGGATGTGCACCAGGCAGACGTTTGAGCAGACCTAAACTTTTACTGCATCTCTGGGGCTTTGCCATCAGTGAAGCACTTGGTGTCCCCAGGAGCTGAGTGCCAGGTTAAAGTTAAGCACATGCTGAAGGGTTTTGCTACAGGAGATGAATGCAGGTGAGCTGTGAGGTGTCCTGTCTGTCTTAGCCTGCAAAATGAGTGCCTCAAACCAAACAGTGACATTTGAAAAGTGCTGTGGCATTGATTTTCACCCAGACACCATGAAGAAATTTGTGAGAAAGCAGCAGGGAGCTGCTCAAACCAACGTGGTCCTCCACTGTCAATGAATAACAGTAAGGAAGGGGATCCTGACTGGGAGGAAGGAAGAAATACCAAATCTGTTTTTGAGATTGGGAAGTGGTATTAAATAGGCACACGAGCTCCATGGCTGTTTCTTTTCTTAGAGAAAAAATGAGCTCTTAGGGAAGTTCCTGCTTTTGTTTCTCTGTTTTCTCCATGTGCCTGAGAGGACAGCAAGTGGTTTGAGGCAGGAGCTGGTTCCCTTTCAGTGTGTTTACAGTGCAATGATGCCCTCGTGTGATGCTGTACTGCCAGGAGTGATGGTGTGAACCAGTGCACCTTCTGAAAAGCAGAACAATTTGAGCTTTTGCTCTTCACAGTGAGTCAAATCACCAAATGCTGCCTCTGCTTTGTTTCTTCTGAATGACTTGAAGGAGTTGCAAAAGCTCTGCCCAAACAGGAATGGACTTTGATAAGCTGAGTGGGTCCTGCCACTCTCCTCTGACTTAGTGGTGTTGGCTTTAAAAGCTCATCTAAGGTGAAAAATCACAATATTTTAAGCAACAGGTTCATGAGAGACATCTCCTTGCATTACAGAAGCATTCCTGAGAAACAAGGTTATTAATATTTGATTCTCCTATTTTGTGCTATTGGGACTGCAGAACAGTAAAGAACTGCTGACAAGTCAACCGGATTTGTCTTCTGAAGAATTTCACAAAAGCTGGATTTTTTTTGTAACATTGTGTTCAGTAGATAGGCTGAGCAGGGCTGTATTTTGAATTCTGTCTGGCAAAACTCGTCAGTTTGTTGCAGTTTTCTCCGAAAAGCTTCTTCTTGCTCTATTTTCTTTAAACCTTTTTTCTTTTTTTTTCCAGGCAGCAAAATACTTTACCCACATTGCTACAGCCATTCCTTTTGGAGTTTGCCACTTCTTCTCTTTTGAAGCATCCTTCAGGTTATATCAGAACAATAAAAAAAATTGGGTTGTTCCTAGGTTTTTCAGCCACAATTTTTGTTTAAATTCCTATGTGGTGTCTTTATGGTGAGCTTGGCAGAGCCAGGAGACCAGATTCCCACTCATGGTATTTGTGTCTCTGTTTGAGTTGTGGTGTCACCCTGTAATGCCAGGATGTGTGACTGGATGAAAGGAGAGGGTATCAAAGATCAATGGGATCTTTGTTTCGAAGTGCCAGGTACAAAGGTCTGTGGGTCCAAGACTGGATTTCCAAAGTACTGTGGTGGAAGCAGGAAACATTGGTGGTAAAACAGGGAGTCATGTATTCTGTAGCTGAAACCACAGAAAGAATATGTTTTATTGGCTGACATATATACATAGAAAAAGTAGGAAGTTTTTGAGCTCAGAGACCTTTCTTCAGTTTTTTTTATCCCTACACCACATGGTTATAACACCACTACAACATCATTTTACAGCAGGGGTGAAACTTGTTTTGTATCATTCAGCTGAAGAAAATTAAAGTGATGTTTTCTGTAAAATTTTACAGCCCTGGGCTGCTTTTAAGGAGCGTAAACAGAAATATCAGATCTTGTTTTCCTGAATCCATTGCATATTTATCTGAGCTTTGAAAAGCAGCTGGTAGAAGCATCACTTCCAGGGTGTGACAGGACTGAGGTGGTTATGAGAGGAGAAGGTGCCTTGGTGGGAAGTGCTGATGTCCCTGTGGCAGAGGGTTTGAGCAGGCTGGTTCCCTCCTCAGCAGCAAGGCTTGACATGTGGTCTGGTGTCCAATGTCACTCTCGTGGCTGCTAATTGCACTCAACAAGCTCCCTAACTGCTGCCTGTCAGTGCCCAAAATGTGTCTGACACAAATGGGATCACCACGTCGATGTTTTCTTGTGCTAAAAGCACTCTAAGGCTTTCAGAAAGCGAAAAATAGAGAGGTGTCATGTACATACTCTGTCTTCAGTGCCTTCAGATCCTCACTTTAAAATTTCGTAACTGACAAATGATGCTGCAGACATTTCAGCAAATACAGTGTGTGGTTCTTAGAAGGGTTTTTATCATTTTAAAGCCGTGATGTTTCTCTAGGTTTTTCTCCTCTTTTCTTTCACTTTCACAAAGCAGATGCTTTATGTTTATAGGTTCAGTTTCTGTATTTCAGCTGTTGAAAATGTATTTTGTTTCTTTCTGAGTGCAAGAGTTGCCTGACAGTGTGCCAGTGCCACTAATCACCTCACTAATGGCACAGCCAAGCACTTCCAGTACTTCTGTGTTTGCAGGTACACTTTCTACATCAACAGATGGGCCAGACTAATATAACTTGCAGCAAACTGTGAGTGCTCAAACCTACCCCAGGTGCTAAGGTTACCCATGGGACTACCAGGCAGCTGGGGTGTAAATGCTTTGGTTGTTTCCAGGGTTGTGAAAAGGCAAGGGGAGGTGGAGACTGAAGAATTTCTCCTTCAAGCTTCACTGAATTTACTCTTCTGGATATACTCGAGAGTCAACTTTGCTCTCCCAGAACCTCATGCCATTTTTAATTTTGCTGAGGTAAACTCTGAAGAAAGCAGAGGATCACCCTGATGCCAACCTTTGTGCGGGCAGGGCCTATTCTGGGGCTGAAAATGGCTGAAAAGGATGAAAGCTCTATACACTGAAAAGTTCACAGTGCATAAATGGTTTAAATTGCTGCCCTTAAAGATCAAAGACTTCAAGAAGAACAATTTACTTCATTCTTGCTGTAGATATCATCCATTGCAGACATAAAATACTGGTTTGTCCTAATATGTGTCTTGATCAAATTGCTGGGAGTAGTAACCATTTCACAGATGACACTTCAGTTAGGGCACAATTATATTTAATGGCTTGTGCCCTTCCACTGGCGATGATTCACCTAACAGGAGCGATGTGCTGAAGTAGGGAGTAGCACACAGGGGGTCACCCTGCTCAGCCAGCATCTTCTTGCTGTTGCTAAATTGGGAAATGACTGCAGGTGGCTGAAAAGAGATGCATTCGTTCACTCTGAGGAGCCCTGGATCTGCCATGTGTGAACTGAGGCACATCAGTAATCAGGGATAACTGGAGGACCCTTGCTCTAAGTCAGCACAGAAAGTCCTGCCTAAATATGTGTGAGCAAATAGTCAATATTTAAAAGCTCCTGTGTTGTTTTGTTAAAAACAAAACAGAAAAAAGCCACACCGGGGTGTTTTAATTGCTGTCTATTTTTTTCAGCTTCTGATTCTCCCCTGTCTTTTATTTTCTGACCTTTACATGGAGAACACTGAGGTGTGGGGTGTCTTATTCAAATATTATGCTTTTGGCAGTACCAAGGATTCCATCCAGCTCTGCTTCTCAGGCTTACAAAAATGCCCTACCCACAAGGTTATGCTGTCTTCTTATATATGTATGTTATGCATAGTTAATACCCATGAAATCAGTACCTGAATTTTCCACAGTCTCTTTATCATCCCAAGACATGTTTTTTTCAGCTTCTTGCTTTAGAAAACACACTTTATTTTGCCTTCTTTCATAGTTTCTATTAGAAGTAGTCATGGTTTGATATTAATGTTTGCAATGCTTTTGACACAGTCTAAAGCATGAATATCTGAAACCAGCTCTGCTTTGTATATTTTGTCAGCAGTTTAATGTCATTTCTCTTGCTGAGCAAGTGAATTTTTTCAGAATACAAAACGACTGTAATTTAAGAAAAAAAAGCTGCCTCCTGTGCAGCAACTTGCAGATGTGAAATATCAGAGAAGTGAAACAAGGCAGGAGTGGGGGGGGTTCCATTTGTTGATTAGTACATTTTTTGCTAACTTAGACTGCTTTTGCTAAGCTCAACACTTTAAACAAAATTGTTCAAAACATATCACATTTATCAAATATTTTTTGATTATTGTTACTTTGATTGTTGAGTTGGTTTTTTTTTGTTTCCTGGTCAGACTCAGAATGTCCTTCAATGATTAAATGCCATTTCTGAATAACAAATTAACCATGTTATCTACATAGTGAACTCAGAATTCATCAAAACAAATGATGAGGACTGTTACTTGTCATCTGAAATTGTGTAATCACAGGTCTGCTGCTTGTGTTTTGATTAAGTGGAAGATGATTACAGAGATCCGTCTCGCAGAGATGCAAGAGCACCCAGGGCAGATTTAATTCCATTCCCACATAAGAGAGGTTTTTGAGCACAGTTTTAAATTCCCACTCAGGTCAGGGAAAGTGCTTAAAACTGTGCATGTTTTTAAGGCCGTGCACCCATCTGGTTCTTCATTTTTCTTTTCCAAATGAATGGATGATGGAGCCATGATGCCTTCAATGGCTACCTAGAAACAGAGACTAGACAGGAATAAAGGAATAAAGAAGGGATTTATTTGAAAGGCCTTCAGAGGTCACACTCTGGGCTCCAGAGGCTCCTGCCTCAGTGCATCCCAAAATGGACAATGACAGCTCATGAGTTCTTCCCACTTTGATAGCAGCATCAATTCCCCAAGCAGAAGCCAGGCAAGGATGGAATTTGCCCAAGCTTGCCCCCCTCTCCCCAAGATGAAGGTTTGCAGTTGTTGGGCCCAGGAGGGTCTGGGTGTCCTTGGAGAGCGAGCTGGAGAGGCTTTGTTATGTCAGTGTGAGCATGAGAGAACAGCACTGAATGAGCTCCAGGGAGCTGCAGAGTTACACTGGGCACTGCAGGGTTGGAAAAATATAAAAGTTCAAACCGAAGGCATCAGCAGGATATGGGCAGGAGGGAACACGTGCAATTTTTGTTACCATAGTATAGAGCACAGACTTCTGATCCTCAGCCAAGACTGAATATCTCAGGGCCACAGATTGGTTTCTTCAAGTTGTATTATCCAGAGCTGGAGTGAAGAACCAGGGATGGCATCTTCCAGTTTAGTTTAGATGTTTAGATGCTGTTTTGAATGAGTCTTTGAAGCAGTCAGAGGTTAGAATTTGAGCAGTTTTCTGTCCAGAATGAGGTCACTCAGAGGTCCCTACTTCTGTACAGTCATTGTGAGTGACACTGAGGACATTTTCTTCAAACCCTGAAAGTGTCAGCTGAGAAACTGAGAAAGGAAGTTAAAGTCTATTATCTGTACTGTTTCCCTGAAAGCACATGATCACCCTCTAAAATACTCCTCTATAAGATAAAAATAGTGTAGAAATTCCATTTTAAAGTTCATTTCATGTGAGGTAAGTTTAGAAATGTGAATCCTCTCTCTACAAAGCTGAGCACGGCATCTGAACTACTTCAAGAGGTCCATAAGACAAATTGCAGAAATGTGCCACTAGTTTTGTTATCAGTTGGCTTTTTTTTTAATATGCTGAAATCACAGAGGATTCCCAGGTCCACTTGTGATAACAAATCAGGTGACAGGAGAGGATCACAAAAGCTGTTCTTGTGGCCAGCTGCTGCCTTTAGGCCAGTATAGTTTCAGAGTAACATCCCCACAGTCAATGAGTCAATGTAAATTAACAACGGCCAAACTGAAAGTACAGTTTAGCCTTGTTAGAGGAACAGAGGAAAAAAGGGAAGGAAACAGAAGATAAAGGCAATATGTCAATGATAAATTGTAGGGCACACTTCCTAGAGAACATCCAAAGGAGAGCACTGAGGCAGCTTTAAATGTAGAGAAGTGTTGATGATCAAGGTATGGGCATTTTCTCAGGCAAGGAAGATTTTTACTCTCTGTGGCTCTTGATGTTCTCTGGGAAATATTCCCTATGATTTTGCGAAAAGAGACAAATTGTTACAGTGTATCAGACTAGGTACATAATGGAAAATTTTACTTGCACAAAAGACTCGTATAATTCACTTATGGCTGGGGTACTTGTGAGTTATTGGGCTTTCAGATGTGAGAAATAACCCTCATAAGTCATCACTGCTATTGTGACCCATCCTCTTTTCCTTTACACACAGTTTTTCTTCCTTACCCTACTAGCTGAAGCATATTACAATTATTTGATTAGATCTGTTACATGCTTCTTTATGGAGCAAAATGATGACACCGTTCTCCCAAGTGAAGTTCTGTTTTCAAGAATGCCAATTTCACCCTGAGGTTACTTACACTATCCTCAGTCTAAATAAAACCCAAAAATCATCTCTTCCCAGAATTTTGGTAGTCAACGTCTGAGAGCCCCAGAAAGTTCTTGCAAGATTAACTCATTTTTCACATACCAGAACTTTCGGGCTTCAGCTGACCTAGAAAGGTGAGAGGCTCTTTTTGTGCCTTTTCCAGCCTCACTGCTCTGGGGAAGCCAAGCCTGTGCCTTTGGGAAGTTCACCCAAAGCAAACTTGTCAGTGGGACAGTGGCAGGAGCTCTCCCTGCCCCCTCAGTGCATTTTGACTTTCCCTCCTTAGAACACTTCAGGGAGTTCTGTCTGTTTATGAGAAGGATTAGTAATTCTTTATTGATGAGCACATTGCTGCAGCTTTGCCAAGTCTGGCTGGGCAGTCAGATTGTACCAGTTGGTTTGTGAGGTCTCTAATGTCCTAAGTGTGTCAGCACACACCCAAGGCTGCGACTCACAGACATGGAGCTTTTCTCCCTCAAGCATTTTTGGCTCGACTTCATTAGCAAGAGGCACTACGTAGTGCCACTTTCTTCATAAAGTTTATTAGGTATTAAATTGTTTTATTGGGTATAAAATTGGTTTAGAACATTACATCCCAGGCTACTGTAGCTATAAAGATTTCAGTGGCAATTCATGAGATTCATGGAAAATTAGAGACAGCAAGGCTTCCTAGGTAAACCAAAAAAAGGAAAACCCACCCACACAGTATGTACTGCCTGAGGAGATGACTGCTAATGAGATAAGTGTGATGCACAGCTCCGTTATAAAAAATTACATAAGTTGGAAAGATAGCAGGTTCTTCAGTAGGTCTCCTCATGGGTGCTTTCAGGAGCACATTTACTTGTTCAACTTGGAGTTAAAAGGAGCTTTTAAACTTCAGAGAAGCACTGCAGTGAGAAGGAGCAACAGCCTAAGCAGGCTGAGGTATTGGCAGTGAGTTGTTAACAAGCCAAAAACCTACAAGGCACTTAACCAGGCATTTAATTTTAACTGTGTGAGTGGTCCTGCTCTAGTCAAAGGAATAACACAGAGCTGTGCAGTTAGGCAAGCAGTCAAGTGCTTGGCTGGATCTGGAACTACAGGCAATTGCAAATTGCTTTCCTGCCCTCAGTGAGGCCATTCTGCAGCAGCAGCCAAGACAGGAAGGGATTTCCTAATGATCTCAAGGGATGTTAAAGATTTCTACTCACACGTTTTCCTTATGTCAGCAGGCAAAGGCAAAATGCAGTCTAATGGTTAAAAATGGAAAACATTTGGAAGTGAGGTCCAAGTTGAGATAATTCACTCAGGGATACAGGGAAAGTCCCAACACTTGACTTGGGACTGCCCTGCAGAGACACCTCGGGGTCCCTGGGAGTCACCCTGACAGGCTGGGAGGTGGCTTTGCTCTGCTGTTTAGAGAGAGTGGAATTGGGAGCACCTCACTTCACGTGCCCTCTTCCCAGTAACTCTGCTGCTACCTTTTTTTGCTTTTTTTTTTATTATCCCAGCGTCAAATGACGACTGTCCCAAGGGCTAGCTTAAAAATAAAATTTCCTCTTTCTGCTCGACAAAGACATTTACAGAACATTTGCTTCTGAGGTGTTGTCACACAGCATGCTCAGTCCTGGCCGTGGTTAGTCCTGTTGGGTAATAGCTGTTACTTGCTGCCTACTCTTGAGATTATTAATATAATACCATGACTGTACCACTCACAAGTGCAGTAAGTTTGTTCTGCTGGATAACTTTGTGTTTGCTGCACATCATTAGTCATGAGTAGCAGAGGAAGACATTGTTCTTTTGTATCTTGGATTACCAGAAACTGAGGCACCAAGCATTCATTTTTTTTCAGCTTGTGAAGGAGTTGCTAATCTCCACCTGCATCTCTTGCCCTGTAGCTACAGTAATTGTAGCATGAGAAACTTGAGGAAAGAAATATTGTTTGAAGAAATTCTAATTCTACGTTGAAGGATCATTAGGCTGAATTTAGGCCAGTCTAGAAAGCTTGCCTGATTAATTTTTAATATATAAAAGTTTTATATAATTTATAAACATCATAGAAGTAAAGTTTGCCAACTGATGGGTTTTCTTTTGAGCTGTGATATTTTCTTCCTCCCTAATACTCTGTGAATTTGACATACAAGGTTAAATTCCCCAACTTCCATCAGGTTTCTTTAATTAAAGTGGCTAACAAAGGGCCAAGATCCTGACCCAGCATCTTACACAGAGAGCCTCATCATTTCTGTTTGGGCTTTTTTGTGGGTTTTAGAAGATGCCTACTCTGACTGCAAAAACCCTCAAAGTAGTAGAGAATTTGCCAGAGTGGACCAGCAAGCTGTTCAATGTTTAATTATCTTTGTTGTTTAAAAAGCTCCAATTTATTCTGAAGTCAAGATTTCTCTAGCATTATCTACCAATTATTAGATTTCATTATGTCTTCTTCTGCTACATTAAAGAGCTACAACCAGGCATTTTTTCCCATGCAGTTGCTTATTAAACTATCTCTTGGACTTCTCTCAGAAAATAGATTGGGGTTCTTACATCTCACTCTATTGCACATTTTTTGAGGTTTAAAGCCACACTTTGCTATTTAGGAGGAACACTACTGAAATACACTTAATTTGTCAGAGGAAGACAAGGACTTTTTTTTGGTCTGTTTGCACAAGTTTGAGGAAGCTTGAGCACTTTGACAAGTGCAGACATGGGACAGGTTTACCTGCAGAGTCTTCTGGTGCTGTCTGGCTGCCCCTTTGGATGCCATGCAGTGCCCCAGGAGCAGCTCTGGGGACCCTGGAAGCTCATGGACAGGCTGGGTATTCCCAGGGGCCCTGTCCTGGCTCACCTGGGGCTGCCAGTGCTCCTCACCTCCTGTAAGAGCACCAAGGGGGATTTCTCTTCAAAGTAAGAAAGGGAGAAAGACTGGGTTGAACACTGATTTTGAAATAGTGAGCAGAACGGATGTTTTGTAGCCAGAAATCCTGCAGAGATGTGCTGCTGAGTAACAGCTCTCTGCCTGTTCCATGCAGAGCCCAGAGACTCACCATAGCTGGCTGTGTGTGTTAGGGTAATTTTTTGGCTAAAGATTTCCAGAAATTAGGAAACCTGAGTTTATTTTTTCTGACTCTGCTGTAGGTTCAGATTTGACTTTGAATAAGGCATTCTATTTTTGTATGTTCAATTTTTTTTCGGTGGCAGATGGGAGGAAATATTTGTTTCTGTCCATGTCCATCTTTCAGGGATGAAATGCGTGTGTCGCATCTGGATGTAATTGAGGCTTCCATAACTGCTGCCACATTAACAGCCACAGTACTCCTCTTTTAACAACCTGAAATTTACCCTTTAACAGGTGTATGCCAACATAAATTATAGTTGGGCATTTTGTTTCCAGCAAAGCTATGGGAAATAGAGCATCCTCTTTATCTTCATTCTGAAATAGAGATCACCATTTGCTTAAACCTCAGTGCATGCTTAGCCTTCCCAAAACTCTCAAAACCATACCATATCTTATTATTTAAGTGTTTAAACTGGACTAGTACCATTTTGAATTATAATTTCCCCAACTTATGGAGCATTTTCACAAGCAGCTCCAAGCAGCAGGGATGGGGGCATATGGAAGGCAGGGGAACTGAACCAGGACTGGCACAAACACCTCTGGGATAAGGTCTTGGCCCAGCCAAAATAAACCAACCAACCTCCAGTTTGGTCTGAGCAGTGGGACACAAGCAGCCACAAATCCCTCCCTGCTGCTCTGGTACAGGGTATTTGAATTATTCTTTGAAGCACAGCATCCTTCATGTAAAACTGGATTTGCTCAGCAGAGTTCACTCGTAGAACAGAGGCTGTTGCCAGAGCTGGTTGGCAGAAGGTGACAGAAACAGGGGAAATGGGGAAGGGAAATAGTTGTTGCCATCACCTGACAGAGCAGATGATAAGGCTGGAATGCCTCTGAAAATGCCAGCGGTAGAAGCAGCAGAGCATGTAAACATTGACACAGGGCAACGAGGCAGGATTTTGATAGAGTGGACACTGTAGTTAGAGCTGGTGAAGAAATCCCTGGGGGCCTTGACTGTGGTTATTGCTTTTGTCTTATTTTATCTCTGTAGAGGTATTAGCTGCTTGTGACAGCCTGACTCTGAGAAAAGATGGAAAGAGATTATTTAGAGACAAGAGGACAGACAAGTGGGTTGTATTCCATGTTGCTCACAGCAAACATGCTCCAGGGCAAAATTAAATGAACTGCAAGGCCAGAAAAGTGCCTTCATAAAAATGATGTAAAGCTGTATTTTTTTCAAATTTTTTTATAGATGATAGACAAAGCAATGCAGGCCCTGTAATTGTTTTGTTGGTTTGGGGTTTTTTTATCATCCATCCCATTTTACCAGAAACAGGGTTTTTTTAAACAGAATTGTATTTAGGTTGAATAGGAAAGACTCTTGATAATTTCTTTGGCAGCATAGAATGTTTACAACAAAGGCTCCACAAATAAATAGTTGGATGAAACCTGGAGCTCAGTAAATGAAGAGCACTTGTGACCCAGCAGGGATAAAACTCATCAGCCATGTGATGAAAGAATTACTTAACCCTGTGGCACTGTCTCTCTCAGGTCTTGGAAATTCAGACTTTAATGAAGCAAAGTAGCATTTAATGATTACTGCCATTCTACAGAAACAAAAAATTACTGGAGTAACAGAGGAGTTGTTTTTATTTATTTATTTTAGCCAAACTGAAATTAAAGTGGATATTCTGAAGTAAAAGGATAGGCACTCTCTGGGAACATAAAATGCTGTGGGTCACCATAAGCTCTATTTATTCTAATGCAGTATTTTTCTGGTCACATCTGATGTGCTTTTAAGGTCACTTTTGTGCTGATACAAGTGAAGAATGGTGATGAATGAATTAATTAGGGAAGCTGTGAGAAGGCAAAAGGTAAATGTTAATGCCTTCTTTGTAATCAACTAATGATCTTTTTGTCTATAATGGGACATTAATTTGGCAAATAATTTATCTGAGAAAGAATACAGATTTAGCAAGGAAATATGTCTAGATTCGTGTGTTGAGAAAAGAGAAGCCATTACATTACATCCTCAGAAAGGTTATTTTCAGTTGTTGAAACAAAATATTTTGCTGGATCTGAAATGAACTTTCCTTCCGTTCTTTGAGTTGTCAAACACCTTGAAATGCCAAGCACAATTTTGATTCAGTTTGAAACCGTATCTGTATCTCTATATATTTAACTTCTAAAAATCTCTTGCAAACAAAGAACATCACTTATTTGCTCAGCACTTTTATTATATGGGACACTATCTTCCCAATAAGCTGAAGCTAATATTTGCAGAGTTCAATTGTGAGGACACTTTTAGCTCTTGGGAGAAATTCTGCCAAATTCGTGTGTGTATTTTCACATCCTTATGCTAGATGGAATGTGGCCTAGGTAATTTAAAGAACAAAAACATGCCTGGCAAAGTCTTTTATATGTCACCATTGATAAACTTCTGTTGGTTTTGTTATACAACACAACAAATAACCAAAAAGAAAATCCACCAAACAAAAGAATTTGTCAACTAGAGCAAACCCTAATCTAAATCTTTGTAACTGGGAGTAACTGGTCTTGAAGAAATGAAAGGAAAAGAGCCAGTAAAAGGCTGTGTCTGCTGATATACCTCACTTCAAATTTCCCTGGAGAGGCAACAAATCTGCAGATGTGACAGCCTACTTTGCAGTCCTGGAATCTGGAGATTCTTTAGGGAGCTGTCCATCAAAATCACAAACAGCCTTTTACTTTTATGTTTTACCCAAATTGCATCCCCTTACCAGCTCTTTAGGTGATGTACAAAATAGCTTAGTTTGTCAGTCACCGCACAGCCTATGATTAATGATAATATCTGTCCATTAATAGCAGCAATAAAGCATTTAAGCAGAGTGAATCACTAGGACGTAATAGCACTTTCTTCTCTAAAAGTTCCTTTTCTCTGCCGTTTTGCGTTTTCTCTGAGGTATCCAAAAACCATTCCAGACGTCTGCTGTCTGATAGTCAGAAAGGTAAAGTCAAAGCATGTTGAAACAGACTCACCAGAGGAGGTTTCTGCTTTTTTTTCCTGTTCTTTTTGCCTCTCAGGTAGCTGCCAAGGCTGGTGGTGCCTGGGTGAGAGTGCAGTGTAGGCAGAGGCATTTTTCAAGCTTCAGGCATATGTCAAATATCCCATTCCAGTCGTTTTGGGGCATTGCCCCTCCTTTGGCACCTTCCTATAGCCCTGGGAGGAGAATGTTAATCACGGGTTTGTCATCCCAAGTAAATAATCATTCCAAGTGAAAGCCATGCTCACACACATCTGCATCTTAGGTTTATTGGGGATTTGGCACTTACTGTGTAAAAGAGAACATCAGCTGAATTCAGTAATCACGTGTTGTTTTAGTGAGCAGGTGCTCCAGATGAACTTGTCCATTATAAGCAGGTGATGACTTGTGAGTTTTTTAAGTATAAGTTGCACATTTAGTTTGCTGATCTGCTTTAGAACAGGCGTGTGGGAAGGGCTGCCTGCAATTACCATAACAATTTGTTACTACTTCTACTGGCAAGCTGATCTTTTTCTTCCTGTTCACCTCAGATATTTCATTAATTATCCTCCTAGAGGTCTGTTTTCAGTGTAAATTCCAGCTCCAGGTTGAGTTCTGCTGTTCAGGGCACGGGAGAGAATGCTTTACTGTGGTGTCACTAGGCTGGCTGGGCTCTGTGCATGTGAGGGATGAGTTCACACCATTCCTTACAGCAGGATTACCTCTGCTGCACACTTAAAGCACCAAGACTTAGCAAGATTTATAGAACTATTAAGGATGAGCTATCAGGAAGATCTCCTGGATGATGATGTTCATCGTTCTGCGTTCGTACAACTGCTCCCTCGGGAAGGTCACAGAGAACAAGGTGGAATTAATGCTTTGAGAAACAGGAGTGCTCCCCCCCATCCTCAGTCCATCTGCAGGTCACAGGTGCCAGGTGAAGGTTTAAAGAGCACTAACAGGAGATGGAAACAGCCACAGCACCCTGAGTGCCAAACATCCAGCACGATGACAGTGGTTTTGCTCACTTCTTCCATTTTTGCCTTGCTTTATTTCCTTTTTTTTTTTTTTTTCTGTCAGCACTGCCCTGGAGATTGTTCTGGAGCAGGGCTATGGAGAACTCATACCTCTCATCTTGTGTGTCTTCCTTAGCGGTCCTGGTGAGGGATCTTTGCTGCCTGGATGCTTCAGGTGCCATGGCTTGAAGAAAGCAAACCTTTTGTGCTTCAGCCACCAAGCAGCCAAGTGACAAATGTGCCTTATCTGTGATGGCTTCATGATGTGAAGCTCTGTGTGACCACCCATGGTACTGCTTTGTGCCCCCAACACCCAGTTCTTGGGACTTCTTGTAACCATGTTCAAAGCTGAATTTAAGCTGAGACACCAGATGTTTTCATGGGCTAAAATATTAGTAATTAATCTGAGTTCATAGCGTTCCTGCTTTGGAAGAAGCTTTTACTTTAATAGGGTGGGGTTTTTTTTGAAAATGTTATTCTAAGTAGATCAGCATGCTGAAATTTGCATCGTAAAAGATTGTTTTGGAACAAAGCAGGATCTAATGAGCGTATAGTAAATCCCTTGGCTCTGCAGCACAGCCACACTAAGCATAATAGCTCTCACTGAATGAATCCCTTGCAGCCTAAAAGCTTTTTTCTTTAAAATGAAATAGCAACCCTGCAGGATTTAGTGTAGACAATATGCAAAGATCATTTAAGGGTCTGCTGTGGAAAGGGAAAACAAATGAGGATGACTCCACTTAGGGTCCTTTGAAAAGACCCTTTGTGATCACTTCATTAGTCAGTCTGTTTCAATATTTTCTTATTCAAGGAAGACTTTATTCTAATTGAAGCATCAATAAATTCCACTCTTTATTCTTCCTCCCTGTGGTCTCAGCTAAAATGTCAGGAAGCATTTTATCATTTTTCAGCCTTCTTACTGAAGGGTGAGCACACAGTAAGTATTATTTCATTAGCAAAAGGCTGAAAGTGTAACCTACTGGTATTGCACAAGAAAGCCGAGAACTCACTTTGGGGGGAAAAAGTTGAACAAGTTTTACTTTTTTCTTTCATCCTGGCTTATCTTAGGTGACAACTGAAGGGAGAAGTTGTTGGAGGGTTAGTTTTGTGCTCAAGAGATTTCTGTGGTCATGTGAACACCTATATGTCAAGCAAGGCATCCCCACTCTGACCTAAGGTATTCTTGCTGGTCTGCCCCTGGCATCTGACAGAGATTAAATGTGGTTTGGAGATTGCCATGCTCACCTGATCTAATCTTGAGCATCTTTTAAGCATTTTCTGTGGGCTTGACTGTGTTGCAGAAGCAGCTGCTGAGCTGACCAGGCAGCATTGCCTGGTGGTTTGGTGCAGGTTAATAAAGCCCTGTCTGGCAAAAAGGGTATTTTCCTAAGAACTTAAATGTTGCAGGAGCTCAGCTGCAGATTTTGTCGTGTAAGCTTAGCGTACATAAGACTTTATCCCTTTCTGGGGTTTGAATTTAGAGGGAGATTTTCTTTATGGTCCATTGGGATAAGTGAGGGGAAACAACCTAAATCAATCGCGTGAAGGAGATGTGAGGAACAAGAATAACAGGCTGGTCTTTAATGCTGCTTCATATATCCCATACAGATTGTATTTTTCCAAGGCCAATTTGTTGAATTTTAACAGTTATGGTACAAACAGTATCTGTGCTGACATATTTACAGAAATGACTGACAGTGATTCTATTGGTTTGGGGAAAAAAGTTGAGTAAATTTGTAAGAAAGCAGGAAATTATTCTCATCAAATCCATTCTTAAAGAATATGTTATGAGAAGCATCTGCCTGGCACAATTAGCAAACTGCGTTAGAGATACCAAATTTCATTTACTTTAGAGAGGAAAAATTATTTGTGCTTTCAAAACATAACATATATGGTATTAGACCAGAAGAAATCTGCAGCCTCTTTCAGACTTGAGGAGAGTTCGGAGAAAATAGAGTTATTATCTCTAGTCTATGGAGTTTGCCTCAAAGCAGTCTCTTTCCTATGCCTGTCATTTACGTGATAGGAGCTGTTAACATCTCCTGGAGCATTTTGAGGTGCCAACATTCATTAATTTGCTAAGAAAAAATAAGCCTTTGAAAATTAAAATGCTGCTCTTAGGCTGTACTTTTTCCTTTCTCCCATTCCTCAATGCTCCCTCACCCATCAGACCCTGCTGCCTTCCCTGGGCAGCGATGTCAGGGAGAACAAAGTAAGGGAGATTTGTCCAGCATCCCTGCCCTGACTGAACTCCCCTGATGGGAAACAAGAATTCCTGAACCACCACCACCTTCTGGAGTTTGGGATGTTTTATTCTTTGCCGTTTGAAGTCTGTGTGTAAAGCCCAGCAGTGTGTCACAGGGTATCCTGTGCAGGGTCAGGCTGCCCTTCTTGCTCTGAAGGGTTTTTGCAGTTTCCATCCCCCCTCAGCAAGACGTTTCAGAGAGTCTGGAATTTTCCTTGCAGAAGGGAGATCTGCTTCACACATCAAATCATCAGTTTCTTCCCCAGACGTGGTTTTTTTAAAGGTGCATTACCCTTTGTAAACGTGCAAAATATGGGTTTATGGAGATCGGATTAGTGCTTAAAGCATATGGGGCATTTTTAATATCATTTTAAATCCCATCTCCTCCCTTGCATAGCAGCCAGTCTCTTAATTTATCAGCCCTACTTCTTTACACACAAAGTTTATCTTTACAGCAAGATAGCAGCTGCTGAGTGCGAGTTTCTCTAGAACATGTTTCAATTTCTTCATGCTTATCTATTTCCTTCTGTAAGAGGGTTAACAGAAGGGTTTTATCTTCTCGCTGTTGTCACATCTGAGATCTTAACTGGCTTGAGGTTCTGCGTAACCTCTAAGAAACATGTGAAGGACAGCCTCTAAATTTGCTGGTGAAGAGCCACCAGACAAATATAAAATGTGCATGTGTTGAGTGTCTCATTGCAAGAATGTTACTGTTCCACTGCCTTTTTTTCTCCTGAAAGCAATTCATCTGTAAATATCAGAATACCCCAAGGGATCGAAGCTAAGAGGTCAAACTAACAAAGTATTATTAAAAAAAAAAAAGCTAAATTCTAACAGATTTTGAAGGCTAATCAAGTACCTTCAAGAATGAAAAAATTGTTTTACTTTTCTATAAAGAAAAGGTATCATTTTGAGTCTGCCATGAAATTCACATTAAATGACTCTGCAGAAGGATCTTGCAGCACACCCTTGAAATCTATTCTAATAGTTCTGGGAAAAGTAGCAAGCTTCCAAGTATTCCTCACTTGGACAATTGGAATATTGATAAAAATAATAATCATAAAGCAATGATACTAGAGCCAAACATACCCCAAAGACTTGTATGGCTACATCTACTCCATCCTCCCTATCTCTGCTTCCCTCCTCAAATTAAGTTCTTGCTGTTTGAGCCAGGAAAAAACCTGAGGAGAGCCTCAGGTGAAATTCAGCCCTCCAAAATCATTAGTCCAAAACCACTGCTTTGTGTTCCCAGCCTGCCAGGGCAGCAAGAGTAAGGGATGGTATTGACACACTTGGGATAAGAAGACTCCTAATAACAGAATTAGCTTTCATATTTGAGGTTTTGTCACACTCCCCCTACATCTGCTGTGAGCAGATTATCTGCAGACTGCTTTGAGCAGGAGTTGAGAGCAAAAAGGAAGGATTGTCACCAAGTCAGCGTCAGGATCAGTCAACCAAGGACCCTTTTGGGTCCTGTAATTTGAAAGCACAGGTCAGAAGTTTATCCTGAAACCTCTGACAAAACAAAGATCTGTGGATCTCGAGATGTGATTTCTTCCTTTTTTCCAGCCTCTTTTTGGCAGCTAAAAGTCTCTCTGATGTAAGCTGGTTTGTCCCAGCGTGGAAAGATTTTTGCTCTATAAGTGCACCATTAAATAGCACAGGCTATTTTGAGAAATGACAGTTGGGACTTTTTTAAACCATAATTATGGCTGCCTTTAAAGATGATGATAAAAATGCAGTTGATGAACAAAACGAGACCATGTGATTAATTTTTCCATATGATGTGTTTGATTATGACAGCTCCCCAGTCTCTAACAGCTTCCTATGTGAAAAACAGAGAGAGAGCACTTTCTCTAGCACAGCTGATTAAATATGACTCTCTAGGCAGCTCTGAGAATACGTGGAAGAGAAAATATCCATAAAACTCCATTAGAAAACAAGAAAATGTCAGGCTATAAATTACTTTGAAAAATCAGTTTTCAGTGAACTGCGTAAATTGTCAATATCAGAGATGCAAGAACACCAAGTGTGCTATATTCAGGTTAACTTTTGTTTCTAGTGTGGGCACTAGAAGAGCTGGCACATCCCTGAAGGGCTGGAGGATAAGTGCAGAGCTCCTGTGTTTCAGATGGGAAAGGATTCTACTGTCATCTTTCAAATATACTTTCAAGAACCACTTCTGATTTAGACCTTGTTGGTTCATGGCTGAGTGGAGAGAGAGACTGAAACTGCAGCATCCTTTTCCTGTGCAGGTTTTTAAGAATTAAGAATTACCTTTCTGTTTGACTTCACCTGAGTAGGAATTTTCCTCTACCTGCAGTACACACAGATTTTATTTTACACCATGGTGTTAAAGGACCTGAAGAGGGCTCAGTGGTTCCTGCTGCTGTGAACTTACTGTGTGTCCTCCTGCCCTTCAGGTATTGCAACTTCTGTCAGAAATCAGACTTTTGTCACCTCAAGGAACCACAATTTGATCCCTCTGTTAGATCCAGCTGATAAATTAAACAAAAAATATTTCTTTTGAACACTCTGCACTTTGGCAAAATTTCTAAATGGGAACAAATACCTGGTTTTAAAGTTTTCAAAACATTGTGTTGTTCTATTTTTGCAGCAAAGGTTTGTGTTTTCAGTTTAAACCGACCTTTCAGATTGAAATATATAGATATATAATCTTACATTAAAAAAGCTTTTAACACCAAGCAGATATTCTGAAAATCATCAAGTTACTCAGTTTCAGAAAAACCTTTGTGGGAAATGCAGGTGGAGGTAACAAAAAGCTTGTGTTTCAACCAATGAAAATATTTAAAATTGATGTTATTCTTAAAAATTTAGGTCAACAAAATTTCTGAAACATGTGGAAATTCTATCATCATAGGAAAATCTTTTCCAATCCTCCTGTAGGTGAGTGTAGGCAGTCTAGAAGACATCCGTTTCTGGTCGGCTTTGCCTCGAAAATCAAAGAAAACCTGAGATCCCTGACTTTTAAGAATTCCCACGCTGGTATATCATAAAACAGAGATGTCTGAGTTGCTTTAAAAACTCCTCCATCTCTTCTGCTGCCTTCACTCGGAAAGTTTGAAATCTGAAAGGCTGCTTATGTGAAGGGCTGCTCAGGTGTGAGTTCAGAACTGCTCCATAAAACATCAGAGCCCCGCTCCAGCACAAGGGTTTTGTTTGAGGATGTGCTGAACATCTGAAGCACTGCCACTGGCAGGGCCATGGCACAAGTGCTGGGCCACATCCTCTGCCTGGCACTTGTGAAATGAGAANCCCATCTGAAGCACTGCTGCTGGCAGGGCCGTGGCACAAGTGCCTGGCACTTGTGAAATGAGAATATATATCAGAAATGGGGGGCCCTGCTGCCACAGGTGTGTTTTGAAGCTTGTTCCTGCCATTTTCTTGCTGCTGAAAGATGCAGACTGATCATTCCTCCCAGGAAAGGGCTGCTGAAGCATCCACAAGTTCTTGGAAGGAGATGAAGCACAAAGCTGCTGCAGCACCCAAGCACCTTGTGCAGTGACACCTCCAGAGAGATTGCTGACTATGAAAAATGGGCTCAAAGCCTCAGGGTACTGAAAATTTCATTAATTGCTCCGTGTTCTATATTATTAGAGAAGCTGGACTAACCCCAGCTTTACTGGAAAAGTCAGCAGGTTTTAAAAGAGATGGAGACCAACATGTTGCAAACACCTGGGTCACTCTCCACTGGAGTTGATTTGTCATCTATAAACTTGTGGTGCTGAGAGGAATGGATGGAACTCATGTGTCTGTGAAGAGGGCATGGAAGTGTTAGGAAAGGGTGATTTTTTGGAAGCAAATCACACACACACTGAAGTGTCCTTTCCGCTATTACATGTTCTGGGATACCTCATCTCTCCAGCTGCTCAAATCAAAGGTGTATTTGATGGAAAAAATAGTTGTAACAGAGACTCTAAGGCTTTTTTTCTTTTCTCTCTCACGGAGCACCAGGGTGTTTAAACTGCAAAATTCACAGTAAGGTACAAAGTTGTTAAGGATCACAATCTTTACTTCCAGTCTAAGTTTTCAAAGTTAAAACTGTCTTCCCAGATTTTTCTTCAGGCTGTGATGCCATTTTTATTTTTACCTATTGATTTTGCTTTTAGTGAGATCATCTGTACCTAATTAAATAGCCCTGTGCAGTCACTTCAGGGTACAAAATAATGTGATATTCAATTTACAGAGCACCAAGTCCATGGAGAGGGAAGAGCCCTTGCTAGAATCAGCGAGAGCCTCTTGGGAGGTGCAGCCGCTCTCTTGCCAGTGGCAAATATCAAATCCCAGGAATAATATTAAAAATACTAAAAATGGCAGATATTAAATCCCAGGGTATTTCTGTGCTGACTTTCGCTCTGCAGGACATGATGCTGTTGGAAACAAGTATCACCTGCAGTGCAGGAGACCACATCAGCAATGTTCTCTCTATATATAGTCCAAGATTTAGGAATTGATTAGCCTAGCAGCCTGGATAGCTCTACTTCCTACTCAATGGTGGCCAGGCTTGTTTAACTCCTTTTAACTTTCTTTTTCTCAAAACCTAATAAAGATGGTAGTTTCAACCTTCAGCAGAGGTACTTGTGGAAAAATGCATTTCCTCGGAAAATTTGTTCCTCTTTGGGAAGAATTAAAGCTTGGCACCTTATTAGCCTTTCTAAATAATGTACCCAACCTGCCTTTAGAGAGCTTTGCTGGTGCTCAGTTGAGGCCGTGGCAGACAGGACTCAGCCTCATCTCGGATTTTCTCTGATGTGTAGAGTGTGATGTCCAGCTGGCTGCTGCGTAAATAACTCTTTCCTGTAGGACAGCCACACCTCAGGTGTGCAGGAAAAGCTAATAATTAGTGTCAGTAAATCATTATAGTGCAAGCCACAAACATTAACACTCAGTTTGTAATTTACTCCTCATGTGGGTACTTGTTCTTCTCAATACTTAATATGTCTGTTTATAGAAAAGTTGATTGAGATAATTAGCAGTAAAAATGCTAAGGTAACACGGCTATGGTAACATTTAAATTGCTATCAATGTTGTTTATAGCAGCCTAAAGAGCAGTGCTGAAATTAGAAATTAGCTGCAATTAGCAAATAAATTGAGTGTCTCTTGGAATTACTTGATCGTGTCTTAAAACGTTGCACAGTGTGATGCTCGCAGAGGCAAAGCTGAGTCCCTGGGCTGCTCAGCTGCACCAAGTCAAGGAGAACACACTTTGCTGCTCCTGGCCTTCTGTGGAGCCTGGGCTGTTGCCCCACGGTACAGGTTTGATGAGTGCATGCTGTGAAGCCAAAAGAAAAAAAATTTGCTCCAAGAGATTTGTCTCTCCGTGGGGGAAAAGAAGGCAGAGTGGGATTTTCAGTGATGTGCACCCTTGTGGGGCACAGCTCAGAGACTGCAACTCTTCCACCTTCTCAGTAAATGAACCTTGAGACACAGGTTTAATGGTGGCAGCTCCATGTGAGAGGAATAACTTGGGCTGGAAATGCGTTGTTATCCCAGAAGATAAGCACCAGATACGGAAATCAGTTTTCTCTGATTGCCTGAAATGTGTCGCTTTGGAGGGCCTTGGGCAACATTTTATGCTCACAGTAAGAAATAGTTTGCTTCCCCCAGTAAGGTACTTTAAGGATCCTGCTTGATAAATGCTTTACAGAGGCATGTAATTATTTTCCTGGCATAATTTCATAGTTTGATGTGGAAAGAAATGTGTTGTCTGCTACTGCTAAAATGGGTCATTAAGTACAGTTTTGAGAATGAAAAGAGGAGGGGCATCAACCAGTTTCAGGATCAGCCGCTGACTCACCTCTCTCTTACCTGACTCATACAATAAAACCTTCCTCATTCTTTCACCCTTTGTTAGAAGCAGACAGGCAGTGGTTTTCTAAATCACATGTGCCTTTCAGCTCTGTGTCCAGAGGGGAGAAGGTGCTTCTGAACCTCCCATCCTCCTCCTTCCAGCCCAAGACTCGAGTATTCATCCAAATCTTACATGATGGCTCTTAACTGCTGGGATCTTTCCCAGTTTTGGATGCACATATTTGATTATGCTACAGAAACTCTTCCATTTAGTGGAAGTTTAAGTAATTATTGGAAGGGAAGGAGACAAGATCTTCACTCTGTTCTTAGCCATGTGCTGAAAGGGTGTGGGGATAAGTGAGTCATGTTTGTGCTCCACTGAACAGCAACTAATCTTCATGACGTAAAACAGGAGACCTTGTCTGGCCTGGAAAGAAATGACCCAGAGCTGAGCAGCTGTGACATTTGTCTGGGATGGAGAGAAAGAGCAGCACCATGATATTCACCTGGTGATTCACAACTCTCTGACTCCTTGCCCCCTGTGCTCTACATCCAGTTCTCTTTCTCTAGGATTGGAAATCTGATCCTTATCCAGGGAAACATCCTCTGCTGGTGGTAAAAGTTACATATGCCCAGAAAAAAACAAGTCATCTGGGGTAAATTTTAACATCTTGTAAGGAAGAGAAATTTCCTTGAGTATTTCCTGGCTGTTCCCTTCCTTCCTTCCTTCCACATCTTCAGCAGATGTTGCCTCTTTAAAGAGCAAAATGGGGCTGAGGGGAAAGGGAAGAAGTGACTGAATGTCAGTGGAAAGCAGTCCAAGGGATTATGGATGGGGCAGTCACACCACAGCCAGACCCACACTGGGAGCTGAGCACCAGCATCAGACAGGGTGAGAGTTATCTGGCCTGAGGCTGCTGCTGCCTTTTTTTGTTGTGTTTCCTTCAAAGCCAGGTGTCTGTGTTCCCTGTGGATTTCATCTGTGGAGAATTTATCACTGGTAAATAACAGTTTGTCTTGAATTTACAGATGAGCTGAACTGTTTTCTTTAACGTTGCAGTTTAATACCTTTTCAGGTGTGTGCAAGCACTGGCATTCAAAGGAAATAAATCTGTCACTCAGATAATGTACTTGCCCTTGGTACCAAAATATATAAATAAGAGTTACAAGGTCATTAGGCATATCAATAGAAAGAAAAATGTGCTGTGCATTAAATAGCTGACTTCCAGGCTGGGTTGGGCAAATAGCAGTATACTAAAGTGTACTGCTCATTTCTCCTTTTGATCATGAAAATAAATTAATTTTTTTTTTTTTTTTTTGGGTGGCAATTCCCCTGTGCACTGGAAACCTTCAGCACCTGTCAGTCCAAATTTATGAGCACTGTGTTTTTCAGTGAATTCCATTTATCAAATGTAAATTCCAGTGGCCAGTGATTTACTACTGAACTGTTTGGAAAGCAGCAAGTAAATATTACCTAACAAAGTATTAAAAAAAAAAAAGCCAGAGCAGAGGAGACTTTATTTGCCACTTCCCAAGCACTTTATCTTTGTCCTTGAGAAGGCAGGTGAAGAACTACCTCAGTATAGTCCTGGAATTCATCTTCTATGGAAATGTGCTTTTATTCTCAGTAAAAGGCAACCTTGGAAAGTACTGAATTATTGTTTATATTTTAGTATCTTTTATTTACTTCAACTAAACTCTACTACTAGATGCAGACCTGGGGGAGCTGAGTCCATGAGCCTCCCTCACTCTGCGTCACTCCAGATGTCGCTGATGCAAAGAGACAAGTGTTCATTGTCCCCTGCTGTGGAGTTCAGACAGTAAATAACCAACAGGGAGAAAATTGCACAGTGTGGGTATGGTTGTGTCTGCACAGGCTGGGTGATACAGTTTCCACTCAGCCCCTTTTATCCCTCCTCATCAGCTCAGGGGTAGAAAGATAAGATGGTGAGAGGTCTGGACCACCTCTCCTATGGAGACAGTCTGAGAGAGTTGGGGATGTTTAGTCTGGAGAAGAGAAGGCTCTGGGGCAACCTTAGAGCCCTTTCCAGTACCCCATTCATGTGTCAAACACAGACAGATGACACAGCTGATTTTTGTTGAAGTTTCACTAACACTAGGTTAAAACAGTATCCTGGGCAGAGGTTCCCACCTCACAATTTGTCCTCTGCCTAATGGTCCCAAGAGCAGAGATATTGCAGTGAAGGACATGTCTCTTTATGGCTTCTAAACTTATGTACCTAACGCAGCCATCTGCATTCCCCTCCCACTCACCTGCAGAGTGCAGAGAGAGGTGAACTGGGAGATCCTTTTGAACGGTTCACCTCCGAACAGCAAACGCTCCGCACACAGCGTCTGAAAAGCAGCACTTGCATTGCCTCCAAAGGGAGTTAAAAAAGCCATGAGGTTGTTTTCTGTGTGTCCCGCAGGTGTGGCAGTGCGGGGGGAGCATGGAGGTGCTGCCCTGCTCCCGCGTGGCGCACATCGAGCGCACCAAGAAGCCCTACAACAACGACATCGACTACTATGCAAAGCGCAACGCCCTGCGCGCCGCCGAGGTCTGGATGGATGACTTCAAATCGCACGTTTACATGGCCTGGAACATCCCCATGGCAGTAAGTACAGGTCACACTCAGTCCTGAACAGGGGCAGAAACACAGGCGGCTGTTCCTGATGAGCTCTTTGAGGTGGAGGATGTTACTGCAGCTGCACGAAGAGGGCTAAGCTCAGGGAAAGCGCTTGGGTGCCTGCTCAGTACGGAGAGTTCTGCCATGTGAACTTGCTCCCTCGGTCTAAGTTTAGTTGTGCACTCAGTCCAGATTGTTGTATGCAGTGACACAGGTTTATGATTTAACGACTTTGGGGGAGCAAAATGTTTCAGGTTTATGTGCTCCCCCAAAGTCGTTAATTTGGGGTGCCGTTAAACTCTGAGGTGTTCGTATGCTACGACGATGGGGACGGCAGAAATGTCCATAAATAAATATCATCATTCATCATGAGACTCAGTAGACCTCACCAGCATAAAAAACAAAGTATGCAATAAAAGAATCACATATTAAATAACTTTATTGTATTAAATAACTTTATTGTATTAAATAACAGGCTGAGAGGTGCAGTGTGGACACATTCTGCTTCTCACTGCGCATACAAATTGTAGGTGGCACGTGGGAGCCTCTAGGAATCTGTGTAATATAAATATTAGATAAACTGTAGGTCCCGTTTATCACTTTGTTCTGTAAGTATATCACATGCTACATCTGCACTGAGTATAATTCTTGCAGAGAAGAGTTATATGTTATATCCCAGCCAGGTGGAAGCTGGCTGTTGTTGTGTTCCCTGGCTGTGTTTGCATCCAAATTATTCATGTGAAGGGGCACAGGGAGAGCAGCTGAGGGGTAGCATGCACTGATCTGTAGGTAATGATGTTTGGTTAACCCTTATAGCAGGGGTTTGCCCAGAGCTGATTGAAGCAAATAGAAACAGGAACGTTCCTATCAGAACAGGAAAATATGCAAACCCACTGGTGGCTTTGGGAATATTCAGTTATGATCTGGATCTCATCAAAGTCGTGGGAGTCTTGTCAAAGACTTCATTAGATTTAGTCTGTCCTAAACATATACTCATACTTTGGTGCCCAATTAATATTTGAAACCCCATTTTTGTTCTTTCCTCTTACGGTTTTTGAAATACACATACCTAGAGGAGCAATGTTTTCTCCTTGTCCATGTGATGTCTGAATAAGTCAGATATTCTCACAGGTCTAAATTCACTCACTGCTGTTCAGTATTGGACACTCTCTGCAAGGTCTCTGAAATGTTTTTTTGATGACTTCTTTTGGCACGAGAGGTAATTGCACAGAATGATTTTGCCGTACCAAAAGAAAACACTGCATAACTTTTCAACACTAGAATTCTGTGACAGAGCAGGAAGAAGACAGAGCAGTGTCCATTAAAGATTTATGGGCATTTTGGCCCTGTCTGTACACATAAAAAATGCTAACCAAAAAAAATGGTCAGTTTTCAATTAGGAGTTGAAAAACTAACCTCTGTAAATTTGCTTGCTTGATGACATCTGCAAATGAATTCTGAGAAAAGATGCTATTTAAATAAGCATTTACACCAAAACATGATTCCCTTTAATCTCTCTGAGATTACTTATTGATGCAGTTTTCCACACTGAGCTATACAGCAGAGCTTTAAAAAAAACCCAGGCACATCTACAATAAAAGACATAAAATCAGCAGAAGTACTGAACATTAAAATTTTCTTTCCATAAAATAAATTGATTGATTGATAAAATGTGCATCATAAAAATAAGCTTATTAGCTCTCAGGAAAAGGAAGCTGATGTTGGTCTTCCTGATATTATTCACTGGAGTATTCAGTACAGATGACAGAAGTACTGTGCTGGCATAAGCCATCACAAAAACCTCCTGCAGGGGAATTAGAAACCTTGCTAGCTGGTTAAAAGAATGTGTCCACAAAGTAAATCCTGTGGACACCTCATTCTTATACAACACACTGTAACCTGCCCATGGTGACTGCAGCTGGCACAGAGGGTGAGCACAGTGTTTTCATAGCTGCTGAATTTGCTGCTCCTGTGCTCTGTAGAAACAGCTCTGCAAAAAAGGCACTGTATTCCCTCATTTTTAGCAGAGCAGAAAAGAGGCGAGTAAAATACTTGCATTTTCCCATTCCACAAAACTGATCCAAATTAACTCTTTTATAACCATCTTTTCCACAACTCTCAGGTTATTGAGAACATGTGCATAATGTATATCTAGATGAGCAGATGGTCTTGGGCACATCTGCAAGATCATGTTCCTATAACCTTGAGCTGCAGGTCAGCATAGCTTTATTTTAGTTAACCAAATACTTGGTACATCCCCACTTATGATTTATTCCTCGCCAATTTTAATGATAAAGGAATCTTACATTGAATGATTTATTGCACTGAGTGCCTCAGAGGATTGCTTTCCTTCCACGAAGCCCCAAGTACTACGTAAATTAACATTCATTTGAATGGATGCTGCACAGAATGTGCATCAGCAAGCAGCAGTGAGCACAGCAAACTCTTTATGTGGCAAATAGGAAAACCTGTTCAGTATTACTCTTGTATTCTCTCCTGAAAACCAGGCATCTGTCGGGGATCTTAATAAACCCTGAGCTAAGATTTGCTGCTGTCTTGTAACCCTGCATTAGAAATAATCTGTAAAATGTACAGATATTCTTCTGGAGGAAAAGTACAAGGCACTTCAGAGAGATCTCATGCAAAACTCCCCAGTCTCAGTCCATTTGATTAATACAGTGTTGGAAAAGGTTTTGTATGAGGTAACTCTTACTGTCTTAATGTTGAACTGTGATGATATATAGCACTTTAAATTAACAGACTCTAAGTCAGGACCCACCAGTTTTAAATGGCTGACTTTGGTCATATTAACTTGAATCTTCCAGGCTGTGACTTCCATGGGATTTGTATTTAAACATGAATTAAATTCATGTAGAATTATACAGGTTTTTTGTTTAACTGCATTCTATGGCTCAAGTCTGCAAATGAACTTCAGTTCTAGTAAAAACTGAATGCTAGTCTATATGAATGCTTAGTGGAACTTAATGACTTTTTGAGCAGCTTTGCTCTGAAGTTTTAACAGGTCTGTTCTAACATAATTTACTTTACTGAATACCCAAATCTCTTACTAGACTAAAACATGACCAAGCTGCCATATTTTCGTTTAGAATTACTGCCTAAATTCTAAATTAATCTGAAAGTGAAGGCTTCAGGATTGATTGCAAATACTTAGAACTGCTGTGAGTAACAAGATTCTTATTGTATTCTTATTATTTTGATTTATTTTTGGGTTTTGCTTGTTCTTTATGGTGCTTTTTCCACTGGCTTTCATTAATATTTGTTGTCTGCACTCAACAGCAGCTGTGTGATGAAGAAAAGAAGGAGAAGAGGGAAATACAGCTTGATATACAAAATGAACTCCAGTTTGATTTCAGTAAAGATAGCAATGATAAAGTCAGTGCAGTGAGATTTCTTTATTCATTCTCTCCTTTGCAGAACCCTGGAGTTGACTTTGGAGATGTTTCCGAAAGGATTGCTCTGCGGCAGCGGCTGCAGTGCCGGAGCTTTAAGTGGTACTTGGAGAACGTGTACCCTGAGATGAGGGTGTACAATAACACTGTCACCTACGGAGAGGTATGGGGTGTCTTGGGAAAGCTGCATTCGAGCAGTCCTCTCCTTCCAGAGCTGGCTATCAGGGTGTGCAGAGCAGTTACAAATCAGCACAGCAGCAAAACTGCCCTCCCCTCATTTTAATCAGCAGCGAGGAGTGTGGCTTAGAGGAGCTCTGTTCCTTTCGCTGGAGTGCAGCTGGTGAAGTCATCCACAGTGACAGTGACACGCAACCTCCTTGGCTCTCCTTTTAAGACACTGAGGCATAAGTTTGAGGCAATCATTTTTCCAAATAAGATGCCACAGACATCATGAAGAAAACATCAGTGGTCAACAGAGCTAAAACAATTGTCTACGTGGATGGCAATTAAATCCAAAGGCAATATATTTTCCTGCAAGACAGCTAAATGGACACTGTTACTTTCTCTGCCATTTGATTGACTTCATATAAAAATCAGTCAGGCACTTGAGACATTGATACAAAGTGCAAGTTTTATTGCCTAATATCACTTTGCATTCTAATATAACTATCCCCATCAGGAACTGAGAAAAGACATTGAGCAAACTCCAGAGGAGCTGTTGGTATCTGTCAGCTCTGAGGATGTCGTTAGCAGTGGAGAACATTGGCAGAAGTGCCAATGTTGTGTCAATTATACCAGACCCTGAGCAAGTTGGGCTCTAAAACAAAGTTTGTTCTTCTTGGGCTGTCACATAGAAGGTTCTTGAGTCAAACAGGAAGTTCAGTGATGCAAATATCTATTTCTTTAACAGTTTATATAAAATAGAGCCACACAAGGTATTTAGGTGGTATAAACCAGCCTAGGTCTCTTTCAGTCTTACTTTAGGCTTCATCCTAAATGACACTGAGCTTGTTATTAAATACTTTCTCTCCTGGTTGTTTTGCTGGAGGAAAAAATGTCTGGATTTTTGTGAGTTTCAAGGAAAATAAATGTATTGAGTAGATGTGAGACAGATTGAAACAGTAGTAAAAATATATTTCCTAGTGACTCAATTCGCGTTTTTTTAAAGCCGTCTCATAAAGCTGTCTTCATCTTCTTTAGCCTTTATAGCACCCAAGCCATAAAATAAACCTCCTGAAATTTGGTTGTTGGTGAGCCCCCTTATCCAATCAGATTCCCTGTTATGCTTGTACACTAGAATATGAAGGATTATATACTGATTTTTTCTGGCACTTTATGCAGCAGCAGTTTCTGTATTATGGGGGTGGCCAGACAGGTACTTCATGGTCTAAACCTAAACTCACCTGTTGAGTCTTTTGAAGTGTCTGTCTTAAAAACTTCCTGTTTATGATATACCTAAAATTTTTCTATGTCCAAAATATGTGTGTAATGTTTCCAGCCTCAAGAGAAAGGCCTGGGTTTTAACAAGAGCTCCATCCCAGTTTTTATAAACTTGTAAATTCTCCTTGTCTGGGGAGGCACAGGAATTTTTTACTTCTTGAATCTCTGAACCTGTGCCCTTTCATAAAATGTGCTTTATGTCACATCTGTATATAACAATGTACTATATTTTCAGTTCAAATAAAATTTTTTCATGTGGTTTTTTGGTTTTATAGAAGCAATAGGAAGAAACAAAAGCATGTTACATCTAACACCAATCCTGGGTAGCTCCTATCCTGTTTGTAAAGCCACGTTCTCAACATACAGGGTCAAAATTTATGTTTGCACAAATAGCAATTTGGAGCAAAACTTGGCCTGAGTTTCTTATGGTGAATTTTATGTAGGTCTGATCCTTGAGTAATTGCTGAAAATATATCTCTGACCCAAGGTCTGTGAAGAGAGCAGGTTGTCCAAATAATGTCTTTTCCTGGAGCAGATTCACCGCTGGCACCCTGTCATAGCTGAAGGAGAAGCATGTGTCTCCCAGAGTGCAGTTTTACATAGTACTTGTTCCAAGAGCTGTAGCACAGCTGAGATTTGGCTGGACTGGGCTAAAACCAGGATTGATTTCCAACTGAGCTGTTTCCATTCTGATCTGGTTACAGGTGCGCAACAGCAAAGCCAGTGGCTACTGCTTGGACCAGGGGGCCGAAGAGGATGACAAAGCCATCCTTTATCCATGCCATGGAATGTCCTCCCAGGTAAATGGTGAAAATCCCACAATTGACGAGAATCCTTTAACTTAGAGAATATTCAGAAGAAACAAAGAGTGATTGTCGCAAGAGAACACAAAATGAACACGCACACACACAGAGTGTGGTGCAAACACAAAAAAAGCCCTGTTTCTTTTTTTCATTTATAGATTCTTTAAAACAATCATGGATTGGATGGTAAGATCTCCTCATCTCCAATCCCATTGGTCAAATTAAAAGTTCCATCAAACTCTCTTCTATCAAGAAAGGGATGCAAAACAAGAGAAATGGTTATAGAAACATAGCTTTTGTTTTTGTGAAATGCATGGGAAACTGACTCCACGAATGAAAAACAACCAAAAGGCTAAATCCAAGGCGACAAGTAATTTGGTGTGTTTGAGTTGTGTTTGGCAGTGAAATTCCTGAGCTGCAAAGGGAAATGTCTGGCTTTGCTCCAGTCTTGTTGGGTGCCTTTTCCAAGGCTGTCCAGCATGTGAATCTATGCTTCGAAGCTGCCAGTTAGGAAAACAGAAGAATCACATTATTTTGTCTAAATAACAGGGAACTGAAGATTAATTGATTTAGGTAGTCTGTGTGAGTGAGCAGCTCTTCTCGTTATGACATTATTTATTCAGGGTACCTCTTTATTTTAACTGTTCCTTGGTCCAACATGCTCCTGGGCAGAAATTGTTTAGCAGGCTGCTGATTTGATTCTCCAAGAAGGCAAAAGTTAAGCACATATTTAACATCAACTTCAAAGGGAATTAAGAATATCTTCTAATTTAAGACTTTTCTAAAATATTTCTTTTCTAAAATAGACTTTTTTTTTGGTCAGTCCCTGTGCATGTTATTATTTTCTTACAGATGTCTGAAGATTTTAAAATGACATTTCTTCTTTCCATGCTCATAGTGATGTTAGCAGTTTTTAAATACAAGTTGGATATTATTTAACTCCAGGACTTGAGCTTCTTCTGAAATGCAATTCTAGTTTCTTTTGAAGTAGCATCTGAATCAAAACCATGTTAATGAACATTCTCATGTGTAAATAAACTCTGACCTTATCAGGCTTAACAATTATCCAAGGTTCAGTCATACTTACATTGATTTGGAGTTCTGGCTCATGCATCACCACAGAGGCAAAGTGAGACAGACAGTAATTCCTACTGGAATAATGTCCACCTTTGGCAGGATCATTATGGAGTATTTGACTGACACTCTCCTAGTGGAGGTGGAAGGACCAGCCTTTGAATAAGGTAACAAAATAGCATTGCTTAATTAGATGTAAATTAGCTTTTCAAGAAGACTCTCGTTAGCGATGTCAAGGCGCTCAGAGAGAGTTCAGTCTCTTGCTCCATACTAATCTGAACAGAAAGTTGCAAATTTAAGTCCTTCCATAAAGTCCCTTAGCAACATCTAATCTCTATCAGTGTGCCAGCACTTAGAAGAGTAATGAAATAAATGGTTCTGACTGTAATTTATTTTGCAATTTAAGTCCTTAACTTACTTGTTTGCCTAAATGATTCCTGTTTCACAGAGCAGGCTTTGACTTCTGGAAGAAAATAGATGAGGGCATAAGTTACAGTGAATTTCTTTGAAGGTACAACATGCCCAACCTCTCCTGACTAGCTTGGGGGTATAAAGTAGTTCACCTTTTGGCAACCAGCTCTGACCAAGTGCCAGTGGGACAATATATGTACATTCCCATAATCCTTCAACCCTGCTGGTGAGTCTGACAGTCCCTTTCTGCAGCAAGCCCTGGGTAGCTTGGATTTCTGTTGCATGGTGAAATAACACTGTCCTCAGGTGATTTTGGATTTGGTAAAGAATTTTCTGTAAAACACCAAGAACACATTGTACAGTATGGCACACGTATTTCTTAAGTGGCCTTACCAAGCTCTTCATTAAATTACTTATCCTAATACAGGAAGACTGTACAGAAATACCCAGATATTTCCCTTTTGAAGAAATTTGATACTTCACAGTATTCTTCAGAAGTACACAAAGTATTTACTGCCTAGAAACTTGAAATTGGGTACTGACCAGTTAAATCCTACAGGTAGTTCTTCAGTGTCCCTTATGTGTGACTTTTTTGGAAAAGCCTGAAAAGTTGCCTTTAGACTTCACATTGCAGCCACAAGCTAGAGCCCCTTTGTTACTAGCACTGTATAAACACAAAAAAAAAGAGAAAGTCAACTCTTTTCAAACCCTTAAGAACCAAAACATTCCCTGTGTCTAAGAATTATCAAAGTGTGGGAAAGGCAAAAAGTTAATTTGTCAAATCATCCCACAGCACTTTCCATTTCCCTTTAAAACAGACAAACCAACCAACAATAAAAAAATGAAAAAGAATTTTCATTCTGCATGGTACACCAAGTGAAGGCAGAGGTGATGTTTTATCTAAGTTAAGTATTTCACAGACAAGCATGGGTTGGAGCCACTCAAATGCAGCCAAGTTAATTAATGATTACACAGCTGGAAAGCTTCTATCATCTCATCACAATTTACAAAATTAATTCAGTGTGAGAACCACAGCTGCACAAACCCTTATCAAGGATATTTGAGCACATAGCAGGAAAGGTGTTGACAGCAAGCGTTTTAATATATTAAATAAACATTTTTAAAGCCTCTCTTCTAATCAGCCTGGGTGAGCATAGTTGTCTGCTGCATTTAGCTTTCCATTTCTGACATTTTTTATCTCAAGCACAGGAAATAAAATACCCCTACTGAGCCGAGATTTGGGATATTTGTACGTGCCTACTGAATATAAATTAATATAAATATGGAACTCACTTTCCCCAGTTGGGTTATCACTGGTGTTCATGTGTCCTACCAAAGTGAAAGCCTCTCCTATTTCAGCTACAGCCTTGTTTGTTTTTCATACTCTTCAGTTCTGACAAGCAGCTTACCAGTGATTTTAGTGTACACATGGTTCCACTGAAACCCACACCAGTCAGGCGAGTTTTCAAAGAAAGCTGAATTAGGAATAAGATTACTGTTCGCCTGTGATAAAATGTTCTTTTTCTCTATGTCTTACCCTTCTGTTTCCCTTGGATGTCGTCGTCCTGCATTGCAGTGACAAAATAAAACCACTCCACTGTGACTGCTTCATGAGCAAAATGCCTTTCCCAATGTGTATTTTCAAGATCAGTTTTCACCATGATAAATCACATCTCTGTAATGACATCAGCTTTTAAATTTCTGTATTCAAACAGGGACAAGCTCTTTTACGGATGCTCTGGAATGCATTTATCCTGAGTTTACATCAATTGAGTTTAATGAGTTTGACTTGAGCTAAATCATTGTAAGCTAACAGCTAGGAATATCCAGACAAGGTTTTGCATCAGTCTGAGTTGATTTCAAAACCTATTTTACAGAAAAGCAGTGTCCTTTTTATATGTGTTCATTGGATCTGAAGTTTGAGTTTAATGGCTTTCAGGGAAAAACTCTTGGCAAATACTGCTGGGAGAAACAGTCCAGGGCTGCAGAAGATTCGTAAAGAAAGGAATATATTTGGAGTCTTGAACTGCTTTACCTCTGTGTGTGGGCTCTGTTATACAATCAGCTGCAAAGTCCACTGGTTCTATAGCACTACATTTTACCCTTCTGCTGTAAAATAAATTAAAAAAAAAATAAAATAGTGGGGTTGTGAGGATGTGAGGACAGCTACAGTGCCCTCAAAAGTGAAATGTGTTGTTCTGGAAGCTTCTTAGAATAGGATGTGCAGGTTTTGAACAGTCTGAGAGCACTTACACAGCCCCAGTGGAAATGTTCACTGTCTTGAATGCTGTGATGTGGGGCTGGTTATCTGGCATGTGAAAGAGAGGAGACCTTAATGAAATGGCATCTTGGGATAGAAGGGCCATGGTGAACAGCCTCCTTCTCCACCCTCCTCCCTTCCCTTTCACAGCAGAGAAAGGGGAGGCACTGCAGCTGTGAAAGGGAGAACTCCCTCTGCATTGAGATCATCCAGAAGGAAGGGAGAGCTCCGTGCTCAGATTCCCGAGGCTCACAGCCACACAAACAGGGGGAATGAGAGGAGATGAAAGGCTCCACTTAAACTGTTGCTAGAGGGCAGGTATTTAACATTTTGCTGGGTAGAGCTGTGACTGCCCAGACTTGCGTGCAGGGCAGCAGGGTGCATGAACAGGCAGTTTCTCCACTTGCGGGAAGAGGTGGGTGGGATTCTGGAACAAACCTGGAAGTTTGGTACCTTGTGATCTGTTTGCCTTGAGGTGACAGGTGTTCTGGAGACGTAGGGAGTTTGGGATTCCTGCATCACTCTCTGTTTCAGTTCCTGTGTCAGCTTACAGCTTGCCTTAACCTGCAGAACTGAGGGACCATTAAAGGTTTTATTTTGCCTGGAGAGCAAGAGTGAAAAAGAGAGGTTAAATGTAGTGTGGAAAGGTACCAAGCTCATCCTAGTAACTGTTTCCTACAAACAATTACCTGTAATCATTTGGTGCTTTTTTCACTTGACTGGAAATTAGCAAGAATGGATATTTTTGAAGTCAAATCCTCCAGATAAAAGCTGCCATTTTCTCACCACATTGACGTTCCTGGAAAATCCACGTTCCATAGGCACTGACTATTTTTGATCCAGGTATGGTGGCTTTGATAAACAACCTTTGACATCTTTTGCATTCTGACATTCAACCTCAGACTTCTGGATGTTGAAGGGAAAACTATCCTATCTTACCATCAGTATAGCAGATGGTATCAGGATTAGATCTTGAGTATTTAATAGAACACTTGGCCTTAGTGTCATATATGTGACTCCTTCAGCTCTTCCCAGATAAAAGAGAAAAGCTGAGTGAAGGTCCATCCCCATGTGATGTATAAAAGTGTGCTTCTGTTCTGCAGCTTGCAATTTGGAGTATGTGGATACCTAAGGATCTCAGCCCATCAAAAGCTGCACAGATTTTTTTTTTTTTTTAATAAATAAGATTTAATATTTCTTATATAGAGGGGACTTTGTCATTTGATTTTGGCTGGTTGGCACCAGGAATGGGTTTGACATGATGTATCATGCTCACAGTCCTAACACAAATTCAGGGATTACTTCTTTGTGGATGGGTTAGTGACACTTAAGATGAAGTTTGAACACTGAAGGTATAATTTTCATTGACTGTATCCCAGTTCCTGCTTTCTAACCTGTAGTAACAACTTATTTTAATGCGTATTTTATTTTCACATTTTATGTTGTCTCTAGGAAGTTAAGATAGGAATTCTTTGGAGGGAGCTGTTATTAATCATATAGTAGTTTCTTGAACTTTAATTTCTGGCCTGATTTTGCAGGAGCAGGCACTACAACTTTACTGTGTAATACAGTCTGAACTGAGATAATTCTTTGTGGGTGGGGTTTTTTTAGAATTCTATTTTATTGCAGGACAAGCCTAAATTTTCATTACTGTTGGAACAGCCATAAAAACTTGACAGAAAGTGGAGATTCAGGAAATTAAGCCCATGCTGTTCCATTTGTCTCGAGATTGTACAGATAAGTTCCCTGCACCGACCATCCTTGACCCTGTTGAGCTGTAACACAACTGCCACTTTCAATACTGCAGATAGTTTAGAATAGAGTTAATGTTATCTTCCACTTCTAAAGCCCGAGCAGAGCTGGCACTTTCTGCTGTGACAAGCTGCTCTGTGACAAAGTCTTTCCCAAGTACGTGGCCACTGTGATGCAGAGCACATGTAATTCTGGCTACTGAGATTCTGATGACAGAGAATGTTTTAGACCATTTAAATACCAGTATGGAAAATGCTACTCATCTCAAATCACAGGGAAAATTCTTCCTATCCTACAGAGCAGATAGCCCACTATAAACAGTGCTTCTGATTATCTACATAAGGCAAAGCCAACAAGCTTGTGGGGTGGTAATTTGGGACTACAGGGAGATGACAAAGACTGCCAGATGAATACATTTTCTGGCCAGAGTTTCAGCCATACCTGCAGTTCATTTGAACTCTGCTGAAAACCCATTAAATGGAAGTGTGAAATATACAGTGAAGTTTTATTTAAAAAAAAAAAGAACTGGAGAAAATGTTGTGTTTATTTGGTTTTTTTTTTTCCCATCTCCTTTTTATGTGAAAAAACAAAGTTAATTTGTCCGATCTGGCAAGTACATTAATCATTTGAATTACTTTGCTTGCTTGAGCTTCTTTTACATATGTCCCTACTAACCTCAGAGTGGAAAAAAAAACCCCAAAACTGTCTTGATTTAGTGTGTACAGACTGTGCCATGACAAAGGCGCTCTTCATACCCAGAGCATCCTCATGTGGTTATCTCTCTGCTCTCTCTGATGTAGGCTCTGTTCTACCTCTGTGCTTCACATGGCTGCTCTGAATAGAAATGGCAGGTGGGAAAATGAACATATACTATGTCAAAGAGCAGCTGGTCTGGGAGCAAGTAGACCATGCTCTTTTTACCACCAGCAAGAAATGATTATTCACAGCATGATTCTTCTGAGGTTAATAAGGATGGCAGTAGAAAGCCAGACTCTAATTTGAGTTTTTTTGATTGACTCTTAATGATATCTCACACACTGGTCAGTGGCATCCAATAAATGGCAGGCACTTCTGACCTTCCTTCCCTTTCTTGTTAAGTAATTTCAGCCATATAACAGCAATAAGCCCAGACAGGCAGTGAATTTCCTGGGTGGTAATTGCATTTCTTTGGTGGCTCAGATCCTCACCCTGCAGCATCCAGACTCACAGCACACACACCACGTAGCTGACTCCCCTCTGCAGTCTTTTGGCACCTGGGTGTTGCACTTTCAGAGCAAGAAGGGCAAAATATTATGCTGGTTTAATGACTCTGGGCTTAAGCACAGAAGTGAGAAGTAGATAAGTCTGATTTGATGTATTGGCCTGCTGCCAAATTAGCATCGTGCATTTTCTCTTTAATGTGCTTCACAAAAAACTGAAATACCAGAGTGTCATTCTTTATTATGTAGGCCTGAAGCATATGTTAGCAAATTTGCTGCCATTTCCCTCATGGTTTCTTTTTTTCCTCTCATATTTTTGGATACTGGTTGCACGGTTGGATTTTTTCAGTAACGTTTATTTACAAAAACTAATTAGACTTGTTGCTATCAATAGCCTCTAACAGAGCTCTTAAGAACAAACCACACGACAAAATTGACATCGTGTCCTTGTTAAATCAACTCCTGCTGAGTGGGCATGATTTACATATTGATTACTTCGCTTTCTTGATTGCCCTTTTAGCAGTGCAATAGTGGGCGGGGAGTGTGGGAGAAGGGAATGTTGTGTTCTAGGTTTTACCAGCGAGGTTCCCAAGCTTTGCCCTTGAGCACAGAGTCTTCCAGACCCAACCTGCAGCAGGACAAGGGGCTCCTCACCACCTCAGAACTTTCCTTTCTTCCCCAGCTCGTCCGCTACAGCTCAGAAGGTGTCCTGCAGCTGGGGCCACTGGGCTCCACCGCCTTCCTGCCCGACTCCAAATGCCTGGTGGACGATGGCAAGGGCAGGACCCCGACCCTCAAGAAGTGTGAAGATGTCCTGAGGCCGGCGCAGAGGTTCTGGGACTTCACACAGGTGTGGAAGAGCTCAGGAAGCCTCATAGAGATAAATTGGAGAGGAATGCTGCTCTAGAGAGTATTTCATGAAAAGCAAGGAGGTCTTTGGAGGGCTGGACTAGGAATTCCCCCCAAAAGCGCCTTTTAGAAATAGTCAAATATGTTTTCTGTAGATCATGTGCTGCTCAGGAATATTCTTTCATTATTACTAGAAATTTTAGAGTATGCTTTCAAGGAATTTTTTACTTATCCTGTCTTGGATTCTCAATTTCTGTCCTGATTGTCAAGAACATGCTTGTAATTGTTTACCGTCCAAGAGGTTTTGCCTCTAGAACTTTTCTAGACTTTTTCTAGCACCTTTTATAGGTATTTTTTTTAGATCTAGAATCCTCAAATCATTTTTAAGGCTTTCAAAATCATTATTACAGTTTCTGGGATTTCCTCTTTCTTGGGCTCTGTAGGGATTCACTAGTGCTTTTTAGAGATTTTCTAGTGATTTGGGGGGATTTTCCCAGCATTTCCTAAATCTACAATTATCAAGGAATTGTTTTGGTACTTAATATGTATTAGCTAGCTTCTCCTAGGAATTTCTAGCACTTTCTGGGGCATTTATTGCTTGATATACACAGAAATTTCCATGCATTTCACAATGTTTTTTAAGGATTTACAGATCTAGCACTGGTTTTTTTTCAGTCTGTTCCTTCCTCTAATTCATTTTTTTTCCTTCTTTTTTTTCCCCAGAATGGTCCAATCATCAGCAGAGACACTGGCCGTTGTCTAGAAGTGGAAATGTCGAAGGATGCAAATTTTGGGCTCAGATTAGTTGTGCAAAGGTGCTCGGGGCAGAAATGGATGATTAGAAACTGGATCAAACACGGCCGGCACTGACTGCGGGGCTGAGCTGCCTCTGCTGCTGTTGTCCATTGCTCAGTGTGCCATATCTTGTGAGGCATTTGTCTTAAAGCAAATTGGTTTGAACAGGTCTTGGCTCTCAAGAGTCCTCTCTAGCTGGGCATTCCAAGGAAAGAAAGGAGAAAAAGAAAAGCAGACACCACACATGCTCTGTTTGACTCTTCCTTGCTCCAGCAGATGACGTGGGAAGCTTAATGAGGGTTTTCTGTTGGTTTGGAAATCTCGTGGAGATCAGAACTCAGCAGGAAAGTGGATTCCTTAAGCTCTCCTAGAGGAATTGATAGACAGATCTTTCCATGCTGAGTTCAAAGGAGACATCCCAATACTGCCTCATAAAGAGAGTTCTCTGATGGGTAGCTTTTTAGCTTTAAGTTTTGGACCGGTGCACAACTCCTATGGTGAATAATTATGTGCCTTTTTTATTGTACTTCGTATAAAAGAGGACTGGAAAAATCCTACCTTTTCAGCATGTCTGGTTCATTGTACTAAACAAGAAGATCTGTAAATAACACTGGAAATATATTATAATATATGAAACATTTCAAGGTTGATTGTTTAGGAGTCTCTGTTTCTAGAAGGAGACTGTTCTGCAAATGTTTACAGGTGGTTCTCAATCTTCGAGCTGCTGGAAAGCAGCATTTTAGAGACCTCTTCTAGTTAGACACAGATAAATGTTGAATAGGTAAAATAGCCACATGCTCCGTTATATTGCCACGTTTTACATTTGTTGGCTGTAGAGGCATCACAATTTAGCACTTGGATATCTGGCTCTTCTGAGGCAGCAAAACCAGCAGAGGGATGGATTTCAGGAGGCCTCAGCTGGCCCCAAAGCCCCGAGTGTGTGTGGGTCCCTGTCCTGCAGGTCACTGTTGTGTTGTTCCAGTCAGTGTCTGGAGCGAGGATACTCCTGATTCTGGAATTAAGTTGACTTTAATTTGATTTAAGTTGACTTTTAATTGATGGTTTAGTTGCCATCTGTGGAGCTTAGAAACTTGGATCTTCCATTTTGTTTCCCACCTTGTGAAAATGTCAAATGTGAGCAAATAAGCTTTGTGAGCACTGTCTGGACAAATTTCCTGAACAAACCAACCAAGTCTTTTCAGCATTTGAAAAACAAACACGAGACCCGTGATAGGAAGTCAAATTAGAGCAAGAGGTAGGGAGCATATATGAATACTGTTACTCTGAAATATAAATATTTTACTGTAGCTGACCCATTGGCAGCATCTTTGTGAACCTGAATTTAATAAGGTATCCAGTGGTTCATGCAGGATGTGTGCATATGGACAGAGCAGTGACCAGGTCTTATCCAAAAGGCTGTCAGACCACTGTCATCAGTAGGTTTTGGATGTGGGTCTGTGGCACACAGCTTTTCAGTACAGATTATTTCAGTCATACTGAAGGAGAGACACAGATGGTATCTGTTAATTTCACTGCTTAATATTTTATAGGGGTTTTTTTAAAAAATTGTTTTGTTTTACTGAGCCAGGAAAATAGGTAATTGCAGTCACTGTGGTACCGTGAATCTTGGTGATCTGTTCCTTGAATAGCTTTTGCCATTCCTATTTCAAGGCATGCTGAACAAAATTGAATGGAAACAAAGTTAATTTTTCAAGGGCATGATATGTAATAAAATATTTACTTTTAACATGCAAAATCCATCAGTTCTTTTCTACTCTTGGTTAGAATCTAGAAAGCATGTCATTATATTTTGCCCCGATTTTATTCTTGAAATAGAGTGTGCAAGATGCAATATAAAGCCAATTCTCCTGGAGTTTACTTGTGGCTAATTTCTGATCTTTATTCACATCACATGGGCCAGGTTACACATGAACATACACAAAAGAATAATTTTGGGTGAGATTCTAGATACAAAAATGCTTAAAATTCCATGCCTATGATAAGTTGAACAAAACCTTTTGAACAGTGTAATAAGACCTGCAGGGAGAGTAGCATCTTTAATAAATCGAGCAATACTCTATAAAATCACAATCTCAGTTTTCGAGCCTTCCTGCAGGTCCAAAACATGTAGGAAGCTTCAGGCTAAATATAGATTGGGAACAGCTGCCCTGCATTTAACCTCCTTATGTTAACCTATCCCACAATTTAAAATTATATTTACCATCTATGGAGCAGATGTTGAAGGCTTTGTACAGGAGTGAGTTTGTGAGTGAGTTTTCATCTTCTCTCCAAATACAATTTCCACCTTTTAAATTGTATGAAGGCTCTATTCTCCTTTTGTTTGCTCTGATGGAGTTTTACTCCTTGAGGGAGGTGAGAAGGCAAAAGAAGGAAAAGATGGTTTTACCAGGTGAGATTTAGAGGAATACCAGGTTTGAAATGTACTCTCCTAAAAGGAGTCTTCCACGTGCAGTTTAGGAGCTTTGAAGCTGAGAGGACAAGATAGATCTCTGTTTACTGGCAAAGATTTCAAGGGAGATTTCAAACCTTCACTCTGACACCACCATGATGAAAGAGAATTGGTTGTCTTGGAATTTTGTCACTCAGTGCTCAGTGCAGAGCATTTGACTGTGGCCACGCTGTCTGAGAGTGGTCAGTCCTGGCAGGTTTGAGTGCCAAGGCCACCAGCTGCAGGAGGCTTGCAAGAACCAGACTTAGGGTATAAGAAGGAAAACAGGTTTTTGTGGTAGATAAATGGCTTTGAGATTTACATAATAATTGAAAAGAAATCAAATAACTCTTAAAAGGTGGAGTTGGTATTTTATGTGATTGTCATTTTTTTAAGACTTGCTGGAACAATTTCTTATATTTTCAAAACACATCTGTTGGATTAATTTTACTTTAGTCTTTATCTGTATGAACCACTGCTTTGGCTGTGGTACTAACGTGGTGACTCTGCATGTGAGAGGGTCTTAAATATTCTCTCATCAAAGGAATAATAATAAAAAAAGCCTTGAGTATTATCTGTTTTAACCAAAGTCTATGGTTCTTTTGTCAGTATTTCACCCCTTAGTATAATCTGAAATCCGACTTAATGGTGTTCAAATTCTCAGTCTTGTTTCCCACAGTGCAGCATTCTAGATCTCATGAAAAGTATTCAATGTAGTGTAATATGCCTTGTAGAGGAAATTCAGATCAAAGGCTTCGTATGCTATTTTGTTTGATTTAGGAGATTATGGAGCTAAATACTAGGTCACAGGACAAAATAATAGAATGTAAGAAAGACCATCAAGTCTAGCACACTGCTGTCAAAGGCAAGCCAGGAAAAATATACTTTTTGAAGCATGTCAGGGTCCCTTAAAATTAGCTTGCATTCTATGGTAATAAAAAGCCCTTTCTCCTATGGGAGCTACAAACTGTTTTCCAAGCTGAATTTAATTTTGCTTTGGTTGAATCTATTTGTTCCTTAGCCAGAACTGTTCTCTAGCCTTACTGGCTTGCTGGTTCCTGAGGCATGCTAAACTCCAGTGGGAAGGAACCAAGAGAAAATGTTGGAGTTTTGAAAGGACCCACTGGATTCCCCTGCAGTCATATAAGATCTCTGTTGTGCTCACCCACCAGAACTCTCCAGGGCTGTTCCACATCCAAATAGCCAAACTCAGGTTCCATAGCAGTGATCTAAGACCAAAACATGGAAACAAACAACAGGTCTTCGTGCATATTTTGGAAATGTTGAAGTATTTCCTTCAGTTGAATGAATAATTTTAATCTCAATGTGTCTGAAGATGGAGCCTTCATGGCCCTTCATTTATATTCCTTTCTCATCAGCATGTTCCTTATAAAAACTGTGATCTAGTGGATGAAAACCTCACTTGCCATGTGACAAGGGGTGTAATCTATCTGACACAGGACAGCTGCAATTTTAAGTACTTAAGCCAGAGCTAATAAGATTTAATGAAATAGCACCAGTCCTAATCTGTTCTGTAGATCAATTACACAGCATGTAATTCCTTCAGTATCCAGTATTCATTTGAAATGCTTCATTAACAGCCATACAAAAGTGCATTATGGCCTGTTTTGGGATCCAGGGAGTTGGGCTGTAAGAAGAACTGCAATAGAAGTTGTAGTTCAGAGAGAGTTTGGCATATTATTATTCAGTTAGGACAAAAACACCTTTGTTTTTTCATGAGGCTTTGGGAGGAAGAACAATTACCAGAAATCACTTGGTTGAAGGTGTTTCTAACAATGATGTTCTATTTTTGCCTGCTGCTATTTTGACTGCCTGCTTCTTAGTGCTGATCCAAGGCAATGGTAGAGGTCACTCCACAGATAAAAGATGGTATTGCAAATTAGATCTACCTGAGAGGCTGGACAGAAACCAAGGAATGATCAGGTCTCTAGATCTGGATGCCACCACAGTAAACACCCAAAAATTCTCTTTGGAAAGAATCCCAAACTACAGTGACCTCTTTAGTACATTATCATGGATTTCAGAATGGCTTCACAAAATACAGTGACTTATATTACAAAAGCATTAATGACATGTAACTAAAAGGTATTGAGTTCAGGGGTTGTCCTAACAAAAAACAATGGGTTTGGCCAAGAGTGCTTACAAATACCCAGAGAACAATTTATGGCAACCTGCTTTTGAAAAACATAATTTCTGAATCGAGAGTTTATTCAAAGATGGGTAGAAGCATTGATCACTTTTCATAGTATTAGAGTTTCCTATTGGCCATCAACAAGTGTTGTGCAGTTTTCAAACTCTTTGTAATGTTCAATTAAAAAAGAATTGCAGCAACTAGAATGCAAGTTGTGACTGCAAATACTTTTTCATTATGTGGAACATCATCGAATCAATTTGTATTCACACTGGAAAAAATAAATTACTATGCATTTTACTGCTGACATGAGCTGCATGTTTTATCATTGTACATTTGGACATGTGTATTAAAATTCAAAGATTCACACAAAGGAAAACTGGAATAACAAAGCATATGGGCATTTTAAAATTTAAATTGCACATAATAAGTTTTGAAAGGTAGTCACCACGCACTCTTAAGAGACTTGGCCCTGAGGGTGCACATCCAAATCTGGATTGATAACAGTACAGAATACTGTCATCTGCATAGCCCAGCATCTCATCACTGAAAACAGTCAATAACTGGTGTTTAGAAGAATGAAATAGGACACAGGGAAAACGCACAATGATCCTTTCACCATATATCTCCCCCTAATTTCTCAGGGTAAGGCTCTACACACAAGCCCAGCCATTAGATTAATGAGGACAGTGGGCCTGTGTGTATCCAATCCACTTAGAGCTCTGGATCTCACCACATCCTGCTGTAATAAATAGCACAATTGCTGCGAGTCAGTACCAGAGCCTCTCATTCCATAGGATGCCCTGTAGTTCTCTTATAGTGAAAAACTGTGAAAAGCTGCTGCCAACTCTTTTTTAACACCCTTCTTAGTTTGACCCCTGTCATCCTGTTTTAAAATATATTTCTAAACTGACTGTCGTGCGTTTTTTGTGTCACCAGCAAACAACTTTGTAACTGCACAAGCAGATGCTCTGTGTCATCTCTTGTGCTGGGTGATAGCAGGGTGAGAGCCCATCGGGTTCCTGAGCTGCTCAGTGGGATAAAACATACATTGCTAGTTTTAACATCGATTTTGGATCTCAGCCAGGCTGTTTCTCCAGTGTGTATGGCAAAGTTTGCAATTTGTGATCAAGGAGAACAGAGCAGCTGAGAAAGGATCCAACCCCTTCTTTCATTCTTCCCCTCCCTGCGGCTTCTGCTGGGGCACACAGGGTTCCAGCCAAGTGACCAGGGTGGGACGTGTGTCCCTGACTCTCTTACACCCCTTTGGTTCAGCTGAATCAGCTGGGTGAGGCCTGAGTGCCCAAGCTTTTTCCTTCCCACAGTGGGAACAGCAAGACATGACTGCCTATGTGAAAGAGCAGCCATGGATTCCCTGGTTTTCCCAGAGGAGGTAGGGTTGGCTGCAGCCTTCAGGTGGGTGACAATACCACTAGCCTCAGAAGGAATGACCTGATACAGCCTTGGCAAATTTAGCTCCATCCCAGGATCAGTGTTTGCATTCTTCTGCATTTCTTTGTAACTCCGCACTGAGGACTCTGTGTAGAAACACTGCTCTGTTTCAAGCCAAGGCATTCTGTAGACCCAACTTCCTATTGTAATCAAGCCAGCATTTCATGGAAGAAGAAACATCACCTTTAAAGGTACCAAATGCTTGCTAGAATGAATGTTTTGTGAATAATATCCAGAAAAAAATAGGTTTGTGTAAATATTTTGTCAGCAGCTCTGCATCTGACAACATTTGTACTGCAGAAGTTATCCTAAGCATCAGATTTTTCATTGTGAAGAATATATTCTGTGGATGTAGCCACTATTTTGTTCAATAAATCTTCATGAATCGACTGTGAATCATTAATATGTGCCTGTAACTGAGCACTGAGTGGCAGTGATAATGATTTTTCAGCCTATATAGCTTGGTCATTGTTTTGTTTTGTTTTGGCTGTCTGTTACTGTAATGTAGTTGAGCACCTTTATTGGTTAGACTTGCCTTTGCATCCTGACTCATTACTGGAATTTAAAGCAAGGAAACAAGGACAGGGGTATTTTCCCATCTGTAGTGTTGAGGTAAAAGCAAGCAAACAAACAAAACCCATTTTCTTTATGCTGGAATATATGAAACATTCCTAACCTGTGAAGTAATCCCAGAGTTCATTTCATTTCAAAACTAATTATAATCCTAAAAACCAGTAAACGAAACTCATGCAAATTTAGTGCAAGATGTTTCTGCACTTCATTCTTCTTATCATAAGCTCACTTTTACTGCTCAACCATATCCTACAATTTCCCTTTTAGTCTTCTTCTTTTTCTGTCAACATTTATTCATAATGTGTATCTTCTTTCAGGTGTGTTACTGATGTATATGACCTGTACTGGAAAAAAAGAGCCTTCTAATTAACAAAATTCTGTCATTTACAGAACTTAGGGGTAAGGCTGCAACCAGCAGTGATGTGACATTCATTGGACCATGTATACAATATTATTTATTTTAGAAAAGCCAAGCAGAGCTTCCTAATGGCCTCTGTCTTGCTGGCAGTGCAGGCTGTAAGATGACTCTTTGGATGGGCCCAGCTGGCAGAAAAAGTTCTTGAGGAACTCAGAGTTACAGTAATGGGATGGGAAGGGAAGTACAAGGCACATCAGGATTCCATGGAACTGGAAAAACAGGAGTTGAGGAAAGACTGAGCTGCACTGTCCAACCTGGAAAGCATGAAATGACTCATAGCAATTCACCTGGTGATAAGGCCTTGGGTTCTTTGCATGAATAACTGAGCTTTAATAAAGAGATTATAATCAGGATTCAGGGAAGGTTTTTCTGCTTTTGTGGTTTATTACAGTGAAATCTGCCTAATCTGTTGACAGAGCTCCAAATCACACAGGTCAGGGCTGTGGTGTGTTAGCAGTGAAACATTTGCCAAAACCTATTGATATTCTCCATGCACTTCAAGCACTGGCATTCTGAGCAGAAACTGGTGCCACCTATCATCAAAAAGGAGGAAATTAAACACCGAAATGATGTGTTGAAAGTGAAGAAACTGCTATTTTCATTGAAAAGCTGATTGTTTTATATTAAAAAGCAATTAGCAAGATGTTGGGACTTCTCAGGATGATTCTGGGTGAGGTGCTGACCTGGCCACCCTCACCCTGCAGAGGAGGTCAAGGCTAGACAGATGCTGCATGTTCTGGTTTTGCTGGTCAAAGGGAGAGTTATGAGATTATAATCTGCATCAAAGGTGCAAATGCAAGTCAAGCAGATCAGATGAGGTCCAGCTCACCACAAATAAGTAGTTAAATATTTTTGTGAATCTGAACATAAATAACTTTTGGTTCCCTTTTTCTTCTTTTAGATGGTATAAGTCATTTTGAGTCACTCTTGAGAACAGTGTAGGCTCATTAAAGTGACACGGATATTTTGAAAATATTTTTCCTTTTTCTTTCGTAAGGTACATTTGGAATGATAACCCTGTGGGAGTTTTTGTTTAAAATACTTAGAATACAGCCTAGCATGTCCAAGCTGTGTTTTTCCCTCACAGTCTCAAGCTTTCATAATACTGAGGCCCAGGATGGTGCATTGTGCCTTCTTTTTCTGAAAAGAAATGAAGTTCAAAGCTTCAGTGGGCTCCTGAGGAGCAGTGAGGGATTTGTGTTGTGTTCAGCCTTATTGGAAAAAAAGTCACACTTTTCATCTCTTGGGAGCCTGCTTCATGTTTTGATCCTGGAGCCAAATCGCCTTTCTTAAGTCTGGATCCGAGGCCCTTTTTGCCAGCCATCAGGCCACGGTGACACAGGGCTTTCCTCCTTCTTTATGGCTCTGTGTAACTATTAAACCTATTCAAGACCTTACAATTCTAATGTTTTTGGAATAAATTTTTAAGTTCTTTGCCTGACCGCAAGTCAAAACAGTGGACCTTTAGGTTGTCTTTCTTTTCCTTTGAAGTGCATTGATAAATGCCTGGATGATAAATTTAGTCTGAGGCAAGTGCATACAGCATCATCACATCTCACAGAATTGTTCTTTCCTACACCAGCTGAAGATTCAGCTCAAGTAGAAAAATGCAGGCTCAAGTAGAAAAATGAGGCTCCTAATCAGTTAATTTGTGCCAGGCCTGAGGACTTCATGAAAACCTGTGGTTTAGTGTGCCATATATACATATCTGTATATAAATAAGAGACATTCTGAAAACTACTCCTCCTCCTCTTGCAAATGTGCTGATGAAATCTGATTCAAGATAAGGTTCTGACTTATTCGGTGTGCAAATATCAGTGTGACATATATCAGAGAGCTTTTATGTCACACAGAGGCCAAACAGTAGAAGAGCATCAGCACCATCATAATAGTGGAAAAGGAGATGACAAGCAGAAACTATTTTAAATGTGCTTTTACAGCCTACATCCATCCCTCCCTCTCTTCATTCCCCAAGGTGAGTCTCTTGCTGCCAGAACTAAGAAGTTCTGTTCTGGCGATGTTTTGTTGTACCTTATCACATAAAACAAATGTTTTTCCAAAAGCTTTCTTACATGAAGGCAATGAAGTAAATCTAATCTCTAACGTTCAGCTCAGGCTTACAGAAGGGCAAAGAGGACTCACTTTGGCTTGGATGGCATTTATGGACTGCAAGCAGCTCGTGGAGAGGAAAAGGCAGCATGCTGTTCTCTGTAGGATGCGCAATCTGAAACAATTTTATCAGAAATGCTAGATAGAAATCTTAATAAACTGGAGTTAAACAACTGGGTGGTTTTGTCTTGGAGGCAAGAAAAAAAAAAAGCACCAGTACATTTAAAATCCGCCATATGCACAGTAACTTGCAGTTAGTAATTAAATTCTCACAACATCCTTCCACAGTGCCAGGCAGAGCATATTGGCTTAGGTTGGCCTGGCTGTCGAGCGTGAACTGAAATGATTTCTAACAGCAATCAAATACATTTTGAAATATGCTCATAAAAATGCTAGCTCACAGGCTCAAAGCAATAATGATTCATGTATTAGCAGATGAACCTGTCCTCTGCAAGCTAGCCCCTGAAATGTAGTAAGGGGTCAGCCCAAGGAAAGAAAAAAAATGTGTTTATTAAGATGTTGAGATGTAATATTTTGGGATGGGAGTTTGGGGTGATATCTATTCAACGTCTATGGATTGAGGTGTTGGACTGGCCTCCAGAAGCCAATCTTTGTCAAGGATGCCTTTATCAAATCTATATCCACAGAGGGATTCAGGAAATGTACTTGCCAGGATCCCTGTGTCCCTTGGTGGTACCCAAGGTAAGATCTTTGGTCCCTGTATGAGCAAGATTGGGACCCAGAGAAGGTGAGAGCAGCCCTCAGGCATCTCCTGTGCTGTGAGGGTGTTCAGGAAAGGCCTGTGTGTGAGAGCTGGGAGATCTCAGATAAATGATACAGCTACCTCTTCTGTACATGTCCAAAGAAACTCTGAAGAGATTGTGAATTTAAAAAAAGATAGTAATTATCTCCTCTGAAGCCTAATGGTATGAGCAGTGGTCAGAGAGCCCTTTTCTTCCTTGTTTTGAGCATGAAAGAGGGGTCAGTTCTCCCTCTCCTTGAATGCTCATCACCTGGCACTTGGGAGGGCTCACTGGGCTGGAATTCTGACTTGGTGAGACACAGAAATTTGGGGACCCAGGCAGCTCCTAGGCTGGGCTTTGCCATCATTTATTCCTGTGCTCTCAAGCAAAGCATCATCAGTAAGAAAATGAGAACAAGAGAGGAGAAGCAGCGTGTGGAAAGAATAAGTAAGGACTCTATGGGAGCAGAAAAGCCTTAAATATCTACACAGAACCGCCACTCCTTGCCTCGGAGATGACAGCCCATTCTGTCCCACGGGTTTTAATTTGTTGCCCGAGGCTGCTCAGCTAAGTGGTATTTGATGGCTCAGGGATGAAGGGGACAGCAGTGCAGCCTGCAGGCTCCAGAGAGCCATGACCTTTCCCAGCGCTGGGTAGGAATCCTGCTGATCTCACAGGGAGCAAACAAATCTGAGCGCCGCAGGCCGAAACCAGCACTGCCATCGTCTGTGAGGGTCACAGCTCATTCACCCCAGGCACAGCTGCCATCCTGCTGCCCTGGGGTGGGGACACACAGAGCTGCACCCCGAGGTTTGGGGGCTCGGCTGGAACCCCACCAGGGAGAGCACAAGCCCTTGGTGACCAGGCCTCCAGCAAGAGGCTGCCGAGGCCTTCTCCTCCCTGTGCAGGGGCCGTGTCCCGGCTGGGAGCAGCCCTTAGCTGGGACACAGCCACTGTCCCTGTGTCCCTGTGTCCCCGTGAGGGGGAGCTTAGTGGGGTGCAGCTGCCCCCCCCGACAGCAGGGATGGAGGCCTGGATCAGATCCCACCAGGAGACTTCTGGAGGAGGGCCAGGAGAGCAGGAGCTCCCAGCCACCTCAGACCCGAGAGGGTTGGGATATACCAGCTCCCAGCCACCTTGGACCTCGGGAATGGGATATACGAGCTCCCAGACACCTTGGACCTCAGGGGAATGTGATATACCAGCTCCCAGCCACCTCAGACCTCAGAGGGATGGGACATACCAGCTCTCAGCCACCTCAGACCTCAGAGGGATGGGACATACCAGCTCTCAGCCACCTCAGACCTCAGAGGGATGGGATATACCAGCTCCCAGCCACTTTGGACCTCAGGGGAAAGGGATATACAAGCTCCCAGCCACCTTGGGCCTCAGGGGAATGGGATATACAAGCTCCCAGCCACCTCAGATCTCAGAGGGATGGGATATCGGTGTTTTCCTAAGGGGCTGGAGCAGCAGTCCCACATGCACCCCCAAAAGGGGCAGCATTTATGAGCGCTGTCTGCAGCCAACACCCAGCAGGGTCTGTGAGGAGGTTCATGGATGCTCTGAGTTGCTTGCTGGGAAAGCTGGAGGATCCTGCCCAGCTTGACCATCCTGGGAGGCAGAGCTGGCACCACAGAGCCAGGCAATGGCCTCTGCTCAGCTCAGGACACGTGGGACTCAAGGCACTGTGGTGCAGGAGGAAGAAAATATGGGCACAGACTGGGTTCATCATAACAGCTCCTGTATATTCTCCATGGGGCGTGGGCTAGAGCAGCCTTAATACACTTCATGCACTGAATTCACTTTTAGTTTTCTAGTATTCAGATATATTTGTTTTCCTTTCCGAAACCTGTGCATGTCTCTGTTCCAAATGCTATTTTAAAGTCTCAGGTGTAAAATCCTTTTGGATCCCCTGCAATCACATCCGTGTTTTTAGAGGTTCTTTGGATGCCAAGCAACCTTTAGTCACAGAAATCTTCATGAAATAAAAAATTCTTCTTAAAATTCTTCCCTCTCCCCAGACATTCATGAGAGTTTCAAACTTGGAGACAACAATCTGATACTGACAGAGCCTGGAATTTTCTCACATGAGGTGCTGATGGGAGATCCGAGGCAGAGATTTAATCAGGACCAGGGGCAGCTATCAGAGCAGGCTGTCATGCCTAGGAAACCTCGAATTATGTGCTAATTATCCACCTACACTGCCAGGGAATAAATAAATAATGACTTCAGCTTACTCTGCTAAAGATAATTCCATTTGCAACAAGACTGCAAGCTGGGTTTTTTCTGTGGTGTGATGGGAGTGCAATAAGTAGGGAAAAGGACTGAGTGGGTTTTGAGTACTGTGGGCTCTGGAACAGCAGAATCAAAGCTCAAGGTGGTCACTTTGGAGGGGGTGACTGCTGGTCACTGCCTGCCTCCTGAAAGGGCTGTGAATGATGTGTGCTCGGGTATCTTCTTTTTTCCCTCCACTTTCTTGCTGCATAGCGTTGCATTTAATCACAGGAAAGGAAAGCAGGTTCAGGGAAACAGGCTTTGTCCTCACCTTGACCTTGGAACAGAAAATGCTGACAGGAAGATCCTTTTTGAGTCAAGGTGTTAGAAGTCTTGTTCAGACCTGAAAATTTCTAGAGCTGTGGTCAAACTAGAGTAGGCTCATGCATGTGAGTGAAAAGAAATGCCAGTCTTTCTTTTTTTCATTTGGAATGAAAGTTTGCTTGCTTGCTTCTTTAAAAACTAGAAAAATTAACACTTTTTCCATTCTAGGAGTTCTGTGTTTGCTCAAGTACAAAGGCTGCTGGCAATAAGGGAAAGTACAAGAAGAACTGTGAAATTAATTAAGTTGACACTCCAAGAAAATACCTCTCTTGTTGCAATCCTCAAAACGGCAGTATAAAGCAAACTTATGACATTTTGCCAAATGTTATTTTATTTTGTGTGAGTTAAGAAAAGCTAGAGATTTTGCTAAACTCTGAAACCTGAGGGTTTGTTTTTGATACATATTCTGAGGGTGACAGCAACTGTTTGTTGAACTGCAGGCAGCCTGGATATATCTCTCCTTTCCTGTAACTGTCAAATAATGAACTGCTCCTGGATGGCATTTTTATTAATGAATTATCATTAAGACTTAAGTTCAAAATGTGCCATAACTTCTTTTTTTTTTATTTTTCTAAAGTACAGTGCATGCTATGAAATCCGAACAAATCAATTCCAGTTCTTTAAGCATCCCAGTCATTAAATAAATATGAAGGATAATTACCTCTTATTGTCCCTGTTTGGATGTCTTCATCTCTTTTCCTAGATCTTCCTTCCCCCTGTTTTAAATTTGGCATAATTAGCTGAAGCTGGTGAGTTTTGTTACCAACAGGAATAACATTTTGGATTTGAGGACGAAGGGAAGTAGGGAAAGAACGAGAAGTAGGAGGTAAGGAGATTAATGTAGGTAAGAAAGACTGACTATTCCCGACTTGCAATTCATGGTTTAGGTGGGATTTTTTGTTTGTTTGCGTTTATTTTTCTTTTTTAACCCAAGCTATTGAGCATTGATACATTTTTCTACAAAAGCCTTTTTACTGCTGAAGTTCAGAAGCCTGTACATGGCTCTGCTTTAAGGTAAATGATCTCTGCTGGGCAAACAGACACCAGTGCAAGGGTTCAGACTGCAAAGCAGGGCAGCAGAAGCAGAGTCTTAACAATGGCCTTGACCACAGCAGTGAGTTTTTTCCATGCTTCATCTATTCAGAGACCTGGATTTGTTCTGTAAAGTGATGAGAAAAATGGCCCACGTGGGAAACCATTATTGATTGCTTCCTCTGCCCTTCAGTGATAAATATTGCATGACTACCTGCTCATCCTTTGCATTAAAGGAACAATCCCACATCCATTGTGTTTTCTCCACTGTGCTGGTATGACAAGCTCCTTCCTAGTCTTCATAAAAAGCAAAACCCAAAGAGGTTTCTTCTGAATGCTGGATGACAAATAGGAGAGTAATGCCTTCCACAGGAAATCTCAGGTTGCTGTTGTATATACTGCTAGGATTTTTTTTTCCCCCACATTCCTAGTGGAGAATATTTCAAAGCTGTTAATGTGGAGGATAACTTTATACCCTGAATGTGTTCTCACCGTTAGGATTCCAGGTCAGCTTCTGAAAAACACTTGAAAATATTTATTTTGTTTGCTTTCAAAACCTTCACCTGCAGGCACACTCTCTTAGAGCTTTTCAGAAATATATTGACAGAACAAAAGCAAAACTCGTGCTTCCAAACCCCAGTACTCAGCTGCAAGTAGTGGTTTTATTTCCTTTAGAAAAAGCTTATCTTGATGATCTCAATAAGCAAAATCATTACAATAAAACTTAGGGGTTTTTTTTCTTCCAGCTGTTTAATCATAAACAAAATATTACTTTCTTCTGCTCTGTAATTTTACAAATTGTTATGAACTATCCGGATTTTATATTTCAACAACATGACATAAAATTTCTCAATTATTTCCACATCTTGAAGGGTTAACAGCTCAAAAGAAATAGGGTCCTGACAGGTTTTTGTTGAAATCCCCATCTCACAATTCCTCTGCTTACATTTTTGTGTTTGAGCTGTGCTTGTAAATTTTCTCTCCAGGGCTCCTTTGGGCAAGGGACCTGCTTGACCTCTGGGTGGTCCAGCTCTGACACCCAGCTGTGGCCCCCACATATTTTCCTTTTATTCTTCCACCTCCTGAGTTGTTCTGCATATCATTATGTCATTCTGGATAGGTTCTTAATACCATCCCTATTGATTTCCAGGAGATAAATGTCAGGCATGGTCCATATGTTGCTGTGATCTAGCACTGGTCAGCCCAGGTGAGCAGCAGAGGTGAGAAGCAGTGCGACAGCACCACACCATGTCTGGGATCTGCTCCTTCCCCAGGACAGACAACAGTCATCAAACCCTAATGAATAACTTAAAAAGGCTTTAAATAGGTATTGGTTGATGGAAAGCTGCCGAGGGTTTGTGGGTAGGCAGTACTGTGTTTTGCTGTGCTGTGTTGGCACTGGTCCAGCTGATAAGAGATGATTTATCCCTTGCAAATCAGCCCAAAATGTAGTTGATGCTTCAACCTTTCTTTATGCAGCTCATTATAGCAGAATGCTAACAATACAGAAATATTGAGAGTGTGTTTCCCCTCTGGTGCAAATTGGCTGCTTTGGAGGTGCTGATTTACTGCAGCCCCTCCGTGAGGAGCAGCTGCTGGTGGAAGCCAAGCATAAATTGCACTGGAATAGCTGCTCTGTGATGCACAAACTGCATGGTGGGTTCTAGAAATTTCAGCCCACTCATCACTTTGTGCCGTTAGACAGGCTCAAGTTACCAGGTCCTGTGGAAAACTACTCCTTAACCTTGTCCTACTACTTTCTCCTGATGTATGTCAACAGCAAAGTGCGGGAAATGCAGGTAATTTGTGAAGTAGTTTCAAGACTTTGGAATAAAAATATAGAAGAAAAAAAACCCTCCTTATAAAATGCTGTGTTTTGTACTTCTGGAGGCTGGGAGGAAACTTGTGCCATGTATTCATTATACATATGTTCTTTCATTTGGTTATTGCAGTACAAATATCCAGGGATAACAGCAAAGGAAAATCTTTCAGCAGTGTTAAATCCCAATGTGCTGTTTGATAAGGGCAAGGCATCAGCATTACCAGATGAATTTTTAACAGCAAAATATCATATTGGGGACGGTTAGTTGAAAGGGAGGACTGTAATATTAAACTTGGGTTAGTTCGTTTAAGTTTGTATCTTTTTATCTTGTTGAGACTAAGGAAGAAAATTCTGTTTCCCTATTTTGCCATATAAAAATACATAATTTAGAAGGTTAAAAATATATTTCACTTAACATAAATATTCTTTTCTTCTGAAACTGTTTTGCAGAAGATAACATTACTGTGAAAACCTCTGTTTTGGTTTTTGCAGCTCAGATCTATTCTTGGTTTTCTTTTGCAATTGTTCTAAAAAAATGTAGCACAGATGCTTTTAAAAAACTTATTGCTCACCTCGGTTATTATCACCTGGAATGTTCTATTTCCTCAAAATTAAATGTTCTGGAGTAAACGAGGGTTAGGCGGCATGAATTAAAACCTAATTTAAGCCAGCAAAAATATACCAGCTGGATATTGGGGGACAGGGAGGGAGGACAAAAAGGAAAGAAGAAAGGGAAAATTGAGTTATGCTTCATATACAGCTATCAAGTTTGTTGAAGGGCAGAGCTGAGATGATGGGAGAAGAACTGTGGGATTTTTTCACTCTAAAAAATTGTATTAATAAATAAATGATAAAATATTTAAACAAAAAGGAAGTGCTTGTGTTCAGACAGTGCATCACTCAGTCAGTGGTTTCCAAGATGATTATTCCAGGATGCATTTTTTAAACCTAAGCTTTATTCCTGAGAGAAAAGGAGAGAAGGAATGTGAAGAGGCAGAAGAACAGGACAACCTGGAGAAGCAAGTGAGGATTCCAGATTCATGAGGGCAGGAGGTGGGACCTTGCCTTCTCCTTTGGCAACAACTTCTTGTGCTCCAGGCTGCCTATTCACAGGATGGTTTGCTTTACCACTTCCCTCCCTTAAGCATTTGCAGGCCCTGGTTGGTTTGTATAAATTGTCTTAAGCAAGCTTTAAGAAAAGACTAAGACCAGGATATTGCTATGAGTATTTTTTGAGTAATCAGACTTTGTACAATGGTGAGCTGCTCCCAATTCTCCAAACCCACCCATCATTTTTGTCAAATGCTACACAAACAGAGTTTGTTCTTTCCCACTGCCTCAGCAGCAGCTCACATGACTATAAGCACACAAATTTCTGTGGCAGTACATGCAAAAGCAATCCCTGGCTGTTGCATTTGTAGTTCTAAACAGGAAAAAAAAACATTTACAGTTAATAATCATATTTTATTGTGAGACTAGCAGTTACAAAGAAAGGCTGTTTCTTCAGTACTGCCATTTCTGAGCCATCTAATGAGAATGTGTTGTCGTGGCAACCAATGCCATAAGTACTTTTTTTAAAAAAGTAATTAAACTTTCTAAGTCAATCTGCCCTTACGTGTCAGGTTAGGAAATAGAATGTTGCTTATTATTTTCTGCTGGAGCATTGAGGTAACTCGGATGGCCAGTGGGGTTGGAGCTACCTGAGGGGATATCAACGATGCAAGCCCTACTGTTAATAAATTATTCTTTTTCTGATATGTGGCAGGTGTGGGAGGATTCAATGAAAACCTGTGAGTAATTCCATTCCAGCTGGATTGGTAGGGTGTTCCTAAATGGAGACATGAGGTTAAATACAAAGGCTTTGCTTTGTGACCAGGTGAATGTACCAGAGACTGGGATGGCATTGAGAGAAATGTGTGTGAGCATGATATGAAAAACAATATCTTTGACAGTAGAATGAGACAGACAGGCCTGATTCAAGCTCTGCTTGGTGCCACCAGATTTATTTACCAGCCCTCATATGCTATACAACATGGAGTTTATTTCTAAGGCACAGAATGCCCTAAGACCATAATGGAGGGAGGGGACCAAGCCTGCTCAGTTCCTGCAAAACAGGGATCTGTAAAGTGCCCAGTTCCCTTTTCTGTAGCCTGATGCACAAACATTTTTGGCTGCCCTGGACAATCTCTGCTCAGAGCCAGCTTTGGGAATACCCAGAACATGTGGGCAAGCCACAGAGAAGAATGGAAGAGTGAGGCCCCTTTCATACCCTCTTTGATTCTGCTTGAATTTCCTGAAGTCACTGTACACCTTTCCCAATGCCTGCCAAACCTCATCTTAAAAACTACAGCTGTCAGCTATCAGATCCTGCAAAGTTTATTTTAGCTACACCCTGCTTGTGCACTTTAGCTCAGAAGAGAATGAGCCTCCAGCAGAAAATGGAGGGAAGAGCCCCTTAAGTGTTTTAGATTTCAACTGTGAAAAGGCTCTGCTTAACCATCAGGGACAGAAGCAACAACCCAAAAAGCTGCAGAAAGTTTAAAGCATTTGGTTTTATTGATCATGCTATTTGCTGTTCCACTGAATTGATATGAAATAAGGACAAAGAGATCTTTGTAGAATATTTGATATCTGGACTTCTGTAGGACAACAGAAGATCCAAGCAAATAATGTGGTTTTTTATGTTTGGTGGCTGAAACTGGAAGCAAATTTTCTTTCAACTTTGCCTTTAGACTTTTCATACCAAACTAAAATTTGAGACAAGTAGTCTTGATTTTGAAGGAATTTTGTTCTTCATGTGATTTCTTAATAGAACACAGAATTTAGCTGTTAAAAATGACAAAGCCTACTTATTTTCCCCTTAAAGCACAGTTTTTTCCTGCTACCTAATGAACGTCTCTAGCCTGTCCAAATATGTCTGAAGGCTTATTTGCATGTCCTCAACCTGTGCCAGCTGTTTCCTTCTCCGCTATTCAAGTGTGCTGGTACATGTCAGGGCTCTTTGCAATATTTATTGTCTTTGCACCAGTCTCTGTCCTGAGGGCCTCTCTGGGTGTCTCACTTGAAACCACTACAAATCTGTGACAGAATAATTGGATCAATCTGCTCTATGCAGGTGCCTTTTTAATTTACTCTGGTGAATATGGAACATTTTCACGATGACATTCCCTCTAACAAATCAGAGCTCACAGGTTGTCTTCGAAGCACAAGTTTGCTGGCTCTCAGAGTGGGTGAGTGATGGAGCAGCAGAGCAGCTTTGACACCACATTTTATTTTCTTCCTTCCCTCTAAAGCCTGGTTAGCTAATATGAAAGCAAGAGGGCATTTGTCATGGAGGCTTTTGTTTCCCAGAGTGCAGATGCTCACCTCGACAGCTCGGAATCTTTGGGGATGGGGGAAAGGCGGGACAACAGGTTACTGGTGTTTGTGCATGGGAAAAGGAGTCTGGCACAGTCAGAACTTCCTGGTATATCCCTCAGCTATTAAAACGTGGAAAGATATAAGAAGAAAGCAATAAGGAGAGGAGTCACAGATATGACACAAATAAGAAAGAGTGAAATATGGTGTAATTTGACAGCAATGAGGAAAATACTGAGAAATCTATCACATCTGTGCTCCTGGTGTTAAGAAGGCAGAGAGAGCTGTTAGGAAGGCACAGAGCATGAACTCACAGTACTTTTATGCAAAGGCTACAGTAATGAATTCCAATCTTGCCTGGGAGCAATTCTTAAGATAAGTACAAAGGTGAGTTTGGAGTATTGATTTTTCTAAAAAGACGATAAATTGGAGTGAGTTGTAAAAAGTTAGTGCTGCCTGGAACAGTTCACATTAAATCAGTGCACAAGTAAAGAGGTGCAGGCTCAAAGGAGAGTGTACAAGGATTGAATTTTGGATCTTGGAATCATTGCATGGTAGGGTCATTCCTCCTTCCATTCTGTTCCCTTTCCCCTGCCTCCTTTGTTGCAGTAACCCCTGTGGATAGATCTCCAATTAATAAAACTTACCTTTATGTATGCATTATCATAATACAAAGGCTCAAGGGGAGCACAATCCCTTCATGCCTGAGCAAATTTAAAACTCATGATTCTCCTGGGATACTTGCTGGGAAATAGAGAAAGGGAATAAAGGGCATTCTAATATTTCTGCTGAATGATTGCTACTCCTTACAAAGTGCTATGAAGCTTGTTAGATTCTGGACATTTATGGGAACCTTATTGCTATTAGATCCTTTGAAACGACCGTAATTAAAAAAATCCTGGTCCTTTTTACGTGGAAGATCTGCTCTGTGTGTTAAATCATTTTCTTGGAAGAGCCTGGGAGAAATTAGAAATGTGATTGGTACAATAAGAGCAAACGACCAGAAATATTTAAATTGCCAATGACTTTTAATGGAAAATATTGTGAATGCCAGGTGTGAATGCACATATACATTGGCCCATGTTTTATCCTTGGGACACAACTGTATGCTAATGATTACTGTTATTAAAAATTCTGGGTTTTTATTGTTTGGTCTGTTGTGTGGCTAGATGAATCAGGCCCATCATGGCTTGTGCTGTACAGAGCATTTATAGAAAGGCAGCTGCCCCAAAAAAACTGCTAAAATCTATCGGGGCTATAATGACAGAGTCAGTTGAAGAGATGGGGTGAGGGAGAAGTCAACAGCCCAGTAATGCAATTATGGCAGATTTATAATTAGTGAGAAAAACGCTCCAGCTTCCCAGCCACTGCCAAGTGGTCTTCAGCATGCCAAAAAGCACAACTGTAGTCCAAAACTTGAACAATAACTTAGTGCTGTTGGAGGATTTGTGTGAGGGTTCACACCACACACGCACGTTTGATGCAAATTGCTGCCCATTAAGCAGATGTAATAATACTTTGCAGAATTGTGGCTTTCATTAAGAATCACCTTGGAGTGCCAAAGGGACAAATGAGAGGGTGAGTACATTAAATAAAGAGATTTTTACTATTTGGCCTATCTGTAGAATATAATAACTTCAAACTTCTCTTTTTCTCCAAGAGTGAGCACGGTCAAGGGATGTTTAGGGTTCAGGAGGAGCCTAAAGAAGTGTGAGTTCCCTGTTCATTCTGGATTCTGGATGTCAAACTGCAAGGAAATCCTCTTTTGCCAGAAGAGGAACCTGGAACCTCACTAAATACCTACTTGACTAAGCCAGGTTCCCAACAGATAGCAAAGACTTTTCACTTTGATCTAAAACCTTGCACACAAGGAAGACATTCATTCTTTGTTTGTAATCCCATGTTGAGTGAGAAGCCAGCCACAGATTTATGGTCCAATTTTTATTTTGTTCTGTGTTTCATCCAGTTTTCTATGAATTTATTTATAAAAGTCCCAAGTGAGAGTGTGAGGCTATTTCTTCTTGGTTTTATAACCTGAAGTTCATGAAAGATTTTTGCCCCAATGATTTTGAAAAAATACCTTGTAGGAGGTTTTCTTTCCCATTCCCAAACCATTCCTAGAAAGGCAAGGTCATTCCTTAGTGAATTCCTGTACATATTTACTTTTAGCAATACCAGATAAATTCCCATAGGGACAAGTTTAATTAAACTGCCAGTCTTGCTAAGTCATGTAGTTAGTAGCTAGTAGATAAATAAAATGAACTCAGAATTATTTGTTATTTGTTCTCAGTCTTTAATCACCTAATAGTAATTCCATAATTGAATTAAAGTACTTAACTATTCTAATGCGAATTGTCTGCCTTACAGTTCTTCAATGAGTAAATTATTGCAAATCAAGTACCCATGATATCAACATTATTCTCTTACAGTTAATTTATATTTATAATAATGAGCTAATTTTTATTTATTCCAGAACTGGATGTCTTTTTATTTGTGAAAAGTGAAAATTTAAAACTTGGAGGTTTCATAAAACAAAACTCCCACTTTATTTTCTCTTCTTTTTTAATATTATTTAACATTTTATGAGACAAGGAAGAAAATCCAGGAAGGACATGGATCATAGCAGCAGGCCAGCTTCCACTGCAGTTTTGATAAAGTGCAAGAAAATGAACTGTAGACCAGAAGAACATTGTTAAATATCTGAGAAGGAATATAAGAATATTTCTGGGAGCATACACACTATTAAGGACTCCTTTTCATGCTTAAAAAGAAGGATTTACCTATGAAGAGGAAGTATCCTCACTAAAAAGGCATTTTAATTAGAAAAATTACTTATGATTTAACAGAATATTTTAGCAAAATTGTGTGTTACTTCAAGAATATGTCGATTCCACTAGTAAAATACTAACCAGGAAGAATTTACTGGAGAAACTGTACACAGATAATCTATAACTGCAGCAGACAAGTCAACAACTGCAGGTATAAAACTCAGTGTCACGATTTGAAATGGTCAGCAAGGCAGAAGTTCAAACAGGCAGCTCCTTCGCTAGTAAAAACAGGGTAATAGCTGCAGCTGCTGAGGATTTTGATCTGAAAAGGTGAAAATGCAGTTTCTCCTAACTGATGTCTGATTAACCTCAGTTAGCATCTGGCAAACAGGTGCCTTTAGCAATACAAAAATGTGGTGATTGAACAGTGGTTGTGCTGCTCTGTGTTTTTCAAGTCTGCTAAGAGCTTAGAGGAGCATTCTGAAATTATAGAGAAGGGGAGTTTATTTTTGTTCTGTTCTTGTTGTATGTTAGAGCTCTCTTGACTTTGTCTTACGGAAGGGAAATAATGTACTTATAACGTACTTCATAAGGAATTCAAAAATTGAGAGTTGATGACTTCTTTTGAGGCAACCCTTAACTGCTCAGAGGACTGAATAGTTCTACTGCAGGGAAAGTTGCACTGATAAGTTCATAAGGGTTGTAAGAATTTTGGTTTCCCTTATAATTTTTTTGCCTGGTCTTTTATTTAGTTTATTTTACTTTTTATTTGCTAGCTTTTGCAATTCGTCATTTTAAGACCTAATTCTGCAACAAATATTTACCTGATATGTCATTTGTCTATAGAGGAGGGGAGGAAAAAAAGCTTATTCCTTCTCTAAGGATCACTCAGTTTTACGATAAAACAAGTCTAATTTGATAAAAGGCTAAGGATTATTTTATGTGATGATAGGAGAGTATGCAGGCTGTTACTGCTTTGTTTGAATCAAAGTAATAGGTAACTTCTGATGTGGATTCAAAGCCTCAAGTCAAAGACACCAGAATGGGAGGTAGGTGGTATTTATGTGCTGCAGTAAGCTTTAAAACTTGTGCCTGGTGCTGGGGCACTCTTTGAAGTGTAAGTGCTGTGTGTGATCCTTGTCTTGTGGAGCCTTTCAGAAAAAAAACAGTGAGGAGCTTTGCAGCTCCCAGTATCTGTTTGTGCAGCCTCTTCCACTGCACAGAGGGTTCAGAGCTCGTCTGCAGGTTGGTGTAACTCGGGAATTTCTGAAAGAATTAAACAGAAATTGCTTTCACAATTTCCGAAGCAATGATCAGTTGAATTTCATTGATAGAAGGAGACAACAGCTGAACGTTCTCCTTCCTCTATACTCTTATAGTTAAATGCTGCTACTTTCTGCATAATGGGTTGGACAAAACAGTTTGGGGCTCCAGAGCATGAACTTGTCACTCTGTCTGCTGGAGGTGGACCACTGGTGGGAGATCACTTGGTGCTTTTTTTGCTCTCTTACTGGGATGACTTGGAATCTCCTTAGCTTGCTCCTGCTCTTTTTTGGGTGTCTGAATTCACAACAGACTCTTCCCTAGCAGAAATCCCTGTGGTGTGATTGCTCAGTTATCCTTGTCTGTACCAAGTCTACAGTGACTAATCCAATAGAATCTTGGAATGGGATTATGAATGCTGTTATTAGCTGCATTTGTAATACCCTTACTTTTTAACTTTCAGAGTTAAAATATGTTAGTTTATGGTATTTTTTTTTTGATAGTGACAAATAAATGCCATGCACAGTGGGAGCTCAGAGCATGAAAAGGTTTACATGAAAGAGTTTTACCCAAGGTTAGAAATAAGGGTTACCACGAAAGGCAGCTAATTGGATTGCAAGGCTTGCTTCCTGTTTAAGGAACATCAGATGTGCAAATTCCCCCATTGTTACACTTGCCACGTACTGACAATTAAAGCTTTTACCTGAAAAAAAACAGACAATTGTATGGATGTAAAAGGGGGAGAGGGAAAATCATTCTTTTTGCAGCATACTGGGGAGAAAATGGTGGCTGGTACCTGATTAGGGTAACAAATGTACAGGAACTGTAAAACTCAGCTTTTAGTTTGTCTGGCTGCTCTAAATGAATGGTTTAATTTGAAAACATTGTTACAAGTCTGGCTGGACTCTAACTTCCACTAACCTCTGGCTCCTTGAGTCTCTGCTAATGAGGTGCTATTTATCAAACTCTATCATGAGCTATACTTTCCATAAAATGTTCTGCTGGCAATGCGATTATTTGATTCTATGATTAGAGTTATCCTCTTTCACTTCGCAGTTAAAATATAATTTCTGTCTTGACAATGGATTTGTGTTGGCTCAACCCCGAATGGCCTAGCCAACAGTTCCTGGAGCCTATGCTCTTTTTAATCCTATAGGAGGCTAAAACATCTCAAGTATATCGCATTCTTATGATCTGCCTAACCTGGAAATTTTCTGAAGATGCTGGTGCTGCGACCTTGAAAGTACCACGACTTGTAGAGTGAAATGATGGGAAGTGGGTGTTAAGCATGCCCCAGAAACATGAGATATTGGTTGTCAAATATCTTCTGTTATTTTGGCACATCTGTAACAGTGAAAATCAGTGTGGAGTTTATGAATTCCCAGTGCTTCTCGTAGTAAGGTACAGTGAAAAGGTGGTTTTTAACCATTGGAGGAATGAAATTCTGAGCCAATCCTACTCTACCTGCAGTGGGGCAAGCAAGTACTTGTGATTTCTGTCAATGAATGTGATTTTTATGATGTGTTCACAGCAATAGCATAGGCTTAGGCCGGATGCAGGAGTTACATCCTGCAGCTGTTACATCCCTATTGTTTATCCCCATTCTGCCTACAGCATGGGGAAGGTGCTGTGAGACACTGAAGCCTGGGCAGCTGTTACTGCAGAGGCTGAGTTAGAGCCTGACCTGCCATTTGTGCTCCCCTCTCAGGCTCATGAGAGCTTAGCCAGGTGCCAAAAGCTTAGAGTGTCCCAGCTGCTGTTTTCCTGCACGGGAGTGGGAAAATTGTCTGTGTTTTTTGCTGGTGTTGCATGGGATTGCCCTGCGAGACCATGGTGTGTCTTTTCATGCTTCGTGGTGAAATGGTAAAGGTCAGGGAAAGTATCAGTGTTTTGTAGTAAGAAAAAAAATACAACTATAAAAAAAAGCACTCAAGTCTCTTACCACACCTGATCACTGACCATGAGTTTTGTCTCTGCAGTTGAGCTGGGCTGATAAGAGAAGGAAAGGGTTAAGCAAACTGAGGTTGGAGTTACTACTCTTTCTGCATTGTGTCTGTAGGCAAAGGTCTCTCTTCAAGGACAGAGTGGGCTTGGAGCTCTTATGCTAAGAAATGAATGCTTTTTGCAAGTTTTGGTATCCCTTTACTAATTAGCTTTACCCTTTCCTCAGTACTAATAGGTGGGTTGCTAATGGTCATATCATGCACAGTTTGTGATTGTAGCTCAGTGTAATTGAGAATAATGACAACATAATAATGATAATGGTCTATAGTGCAGCTCTGTCTCCAGGCAGTGGAAGTAGGATGGAATTTCCCTGTCAGTTACAGAAAAGAAAAAAACATTGCTTTAGACCTACAAAGGGAATAATAAAGCGTCTAGGAAAGCTGTTGTAAAAACCTCCTGAAAAATCTGATACAATCTGTTTTTAAGATCTGCCAAATATGTTTTGGGGAACAGTAAAGACGGTTGTATTTAACCAAGCATTAGCATGATCTGTGAAAACAGATGCTCTCCCTCAAGGACAATGATGAAGCATTAATTACAGGTAGAGATGATTTGAAACAAAGACCGGAAACCTGCTGCTACCAGAGCCTTGTTTTGGTAGAGCTGATTTATCGCAGTGAACTGTGGAGTTTAAGTCCTAATGAAGATGAACCTTGAAACCAGGCAGGCAAACGTATTCTTCTACAGTCCAACGTGATACATTGAATTTACATCGTGTTGGAAATTAGGCTTGGTATGAATTGCAGTTGTAACGAGCAGTTTGCCCTGTGATTTCAGTGAAAGCTCCTGATGGTGATAACTGCCTTACAAATGCCAGGGACTCTTACTCTTCTTTAGAGCAAATGACTTCCTGGACCACATCAGTCACAGCGTGCTGGAGGTGCAGCAGGCCTAAATGAAAATGAATAAATCCAGGTGGGTAATTAAATGCTGCTGCCTGTGATAACTGTAAAGCAGAAGATTTGCCTTAACTGAGACAGAATAGGCCAGTTTATGGTGGGGTTTATTGAGTCAAAAAAGGCAGCTGATAGAGGCAGAGAATATCACACCTGTAAATGTGTCAGTGGGTGTGTATAAATGAGCACTGGAAGGTGCCACTTAAAGCAGAGTAACTATGACTTTCTGGTGATGAAGGCAAGATAGGAAAATGTAGAAAATAAGAATTTGAAAGCTTTTAATTACTTTAATTATTGTACAGTCTCACAATCTTTCTGTTGTTCTGATTTAATTCGGAAATAAAATCACATGGAGTGATTCTGTCATGGAATCTACTTGTTTTGATAGTTGTGAAGACAGTAATATTCCTTAGAATTTCTCAGTTATAAAGCCACCACCTTTCCCAGGGAAAACTGTAGTGACAGGCGTGGGTGAAGTTTACATCAGTAAACTGTTTGCTGTACTGTAAACAACGAGTGATCAGGTGTGCTACATGTGTAACTAACAGCAAAGTGGGAAAGGCTTAAATACAGGCATTGATCATGCATCTGGAACTATTGGCAAAGTTGATTGCAAGGGGACGAGGGTCATGTATCGATCAGGTTGAAATGAAGATTTATTGTGAAGAAACTGGGAAAGCAGCAATCTGTTCTCACATAGAATAGGCAATTTGGGTGTGAAGCAAAGAGAATTAAATGCTGCTTAAAAGTTCTTGCATTTTCCTGTCTTCTGGGGTTCCAGATAGTTTAGTATATCATATATTCTCCCACTGGCATTGGGGAATGTTTATGCAGCAGCTTTCTGGCTCATACTTTTAATAACTGTAAAGGCACTTAAAATTCTTCCAACACAAGTGCTCTAACTCCTCAAGGCCCATGAGGTCCAGGTTACACTGTGAGAAGCACATGAATTGCATCACCTGGCAGAATGAAAACTGAGCTATCTTGCTGTGGAGACCCTTCTAAGTCTCCAGGAATAGCAATGACTTCCCCACACAGAGGAAGTGCCTGTTTGTCTTTTAATGGGAGGCACCTAGCTGAAGATCAGGCTGATCTGTTTTCTCAGAGAGAATTCCTTGGACTTGTAGCTAAACAAAACTTTCTCTTGAAAAGACAAAGTTCCAAAGCAAATCAGTAGCTCTTTCAGAAGATATGGGCTGAGCCTTCCTTGCCAATAGTACAAATCTATTGATTGATTTCCAAGCGCCTGAAAATGGATTAATGTTGTTTCAGCTCCCAGTGGAGTTTTCAGAAGAATTTGAGATGAGTTCAGTGCTATAGTAGCTGCCTGGTCTCTGCTTCTGGTCCATGTGTGCCCCTGCTCTATCAGAGCTGTGTCCTCATTTGGTTTTAGAAGGAAGGACACCAGTGGAACCACTGCTGCCTGTTTATCTCTGGGTGAGATTGTGCTGAACTTGCTTGCTGGCTAAAAACTCAGGAGTAATATTAAGTATAATTTTTAGTTTACAGCAATACAGCTTGCAAATGCACAGCAAAGTGTCTCTGGGCTGCACTTGTTCATGTGTGTTTTGTACTACTTTCACTCTTTCCAGCTGCTCCTGTGCAATTGTGTCATGACTGCACCAAGTCACAGATCTAATTGAGACAGGCTGGAATCCCTTTTTGCCAGAAACTGTTTCAGGATGGCAGAGTCCCAAGGGGGATTTTAGAATTCACTACAACAGGTTGAGACAAGAAGACTGAGGGAGGCAGGAAAAGAGCAATTGAAGATGACAGTTGTCAGATAGAATAGTTTGCATGCCTGCACATCTGCATTGATGTACTGTGGTGTATTCCCCAAATAAAAGCTGACATTGCAACAATGGGTTGGTCATTCCTAGAGAAAAACGGTAGTTCTTGCTTGATTAGCTGTCAAGTCAATGCTGTTCTTTTGAAAAAGTTTTTTGATGAGTATTTCCACTTTGCAAAATAGGATTGTGTTATCAGGCTTGGCTATCATCTTTAGCTTCTCCTGTGGAGAAAGCTGGAGATAATCTACCTCTAAAACATCCTCAGCCCTGGGGGAACAGCATTCATTTCATCCTCTTGCTGATTTTCTTTGCTGGTTCCTGGATAAATAAAAAAACATTCAAGTTGTAAACATGTTACTGCTGATGAAACTGATTTTTAGTTTGGTTTTTTGCAGTCAACATTTCTGTCAATATTGTAACAGTCTCAGCTGACTTTCAGCCAACTGCAAAGATTACTTTAGTTGTTCCAGCAAGTTATTCCTGATTTTAGGGCTGCCAGTTATGTTTTGTGAGATGTGCAACTTGGATGGAAGCAAGATGGAAAGGCTTTAGATGAGAGCAGCCAAAAGTTAAAACATAAGTTTTTCAAAAGTAAACAAGGATAGTTCTTCCTGGAATGTCTTGTTTCAGGGAGCTGCATTCCCTGTGGAATGAGAGGCTGTCCAGCCACTGCTCAAAAGATGGATTCACTCTCATCTCTGGCATTTCCAGCCCAAATGGAGGCAGATGGAGCAATGGCATCTCTGGACCATATGTTCCTGGTTTGCTCAGTTGGTTCCTCCTTTGTCTGTTTTTGTAAGTCTGCCCTGGTTTCTCCACCTGCTCATTTGTAAAAGATGAATGGGCTCTTTGCTGAGCCTTGTCTGTTGTATTTCACTTTATTTCCCCTGACCACACTTTTAAATGTCACTTTCTTGGAATTGCCAAGCAGTGACTTTTTGAGCATTTGATTCAAAAAGACCTAACGAAAGCAGCATAAGGATTAAGAGTGCAGATGTCCAAGCACTTGCAGAGTTGTCCTTTCAGATTGCTGATTAGTACATCTTTTCCCTGATACTGATTTAATTTCAGTGACTTTGCTGTAAGTGCTCCCAGTTTGGCATTTGTTAATTCTTCAAGTCTAACTGCTGATAAATTGAAAAGAATTGATTGTAATTGTTTTGGGTGGTGTTTTGCTTAGCTACTGTAAGTTGAGCCTGCCCAACTTAGGCATCATTAAGAAAAATCATATGTTCCATAAATATTTTTATTAAAGCTTTATTCCCCAGCTGGAAGACAGAATTACCATTCTAAGATAACTGACAGGCATAGTGTTAAATCAACATTACACTGTCAGGATGCAGAGAGAAGAGGCTGCTCCTACCAAAAGACTCCCATTCTATAACAAAAAGTAATGTATATTCCTAATATTTTGAGTGAGCTCTTAAGCAAATAATTTCTTTTAAAATTCCAATTAGGGCACATTGTTGCTGCTAAAGATGCCTTGTTTTATTCTGTAGCTGACAAGCAATAGAGATGTGAATTGTCAGTGTAATGGAAGTGAGTTGCTGAGGTGGAGCAGCAGGTGTCTGGTGGTCTGTGAGATTCCCTAATGCCCCTTCCTTTCTTCTTCTCTGTCAAGTGATACCAATAAACTGCAATCCTGCCACACAAGGAAAGTCCTTCCTCATCATACCATTGATTTAAGCAGAAAAGTGCACTTGAGGATTGGGTGAGGGAGTTGTGTAAAAGCTCAGTCAGTTTGCTGTGTCCGGTGATGCCTTAGGTTTTAACTTTTATATTTTTCCAATCCTGCAGTGCCCAGTGTAACTCTGCAGTTCCCAGTAGCTCGTTCAGTGCTGTTCTCTCATGCTCACACTGACATAACAAAGCCTCTCCAGCTCGCTCTCCAAGGACACCCAGACCCTCCTGGGCCCAACAACTGCAAACCTTCATCTTGGGGAGAGGGGGGCAAGCTTAGGCAAATTCCATCCTTGCCTGGCTTCTGCTTGGGCAATTGATGCTGATATCAAAGTGGGAAGTACTCATGAGCTGTCATTGTCCATTTTGGGATGCACTGAGGCAGGAGCCTCTGGAGCCCAGAGTGTACCTCTGAAGGCCTTTCAGATAAATTCCTCCTTTATTCCTTTATTCCTGTCTGGTCTCTGTTTCTAGGTAGCCATTTAAGGCATCACTGGCTTCTCTCCAGCCCAGGTGGCATCAGCTGCTCTGGTTCCTGCAGGCCTTGCTGCAGTGCAGTGCTGCAGAAATCAAACTCTGAGCTCTCCCTGTTAGGGCTTGGCTGCTGCTCTGTGATAGAGTTAAACACCTTTACCAGCTCTTTTAGTCACTCTAATCTTAGCTGCGTTTGGACTTGGGCATTCTTCTCCCTGGCATATCCTTGTTATTGAGCATGTCCTGCTGCTGGTGTCATTTGATCAGGTACTTTTGTCTGTCTTCAAACATCTCCCTTGTGACTTTGTTCTCATGGAGAACAAAGCAGCTATGTTCTCACAGTGCCATCAAAAGTGTGTGTTAGCAAACCTTCCCAAATGCAGAGCTGGCTGCTGCAAACCTGCATCCTGCCTCTGCCAAGCTGCAGGAAAGCAGAGAGATGAACCCATGAAGAGAGAGTGCAGCAAGTACCTGTCTGGCCACAAATCTCCTTTTCCCTTCACTTTACTTTGGTGTGTGACAGATGTTTACCCGCAAAGATTGATGAGGAGGCTTATTCAGAAAGATTTGATCTGGCATTTGAACCACGTTCATAATTGGGAACATTTTGGAGGGTAAGTTGATGAATAGGCCCATTTGTTTAGCCAGGTAGGCTGAAAAGTAGTTTTAAGGTGCAGAAGATTCATCTAGAAAGAACTACAAATATAAAAAATAGCTGTTTGAGCTAGAGAATGGTGTTAACAAGAAAACACTAAATCATGTAAAAACTGGATCTGGAAAAATTTAGACTAGAATTTGAAGACTTACTATTATATCATGGTTTAAATTGAGTGTTTCGGTTTGGCTGCTTTTTTGACAAAACTGAATTTTAGATAAAGTTGCCTGGAATCAGTCTGAGACAGGAAAGCTCATGTGACACCAAAGAACAGGCTGCTATTCTTTGAAGTAAATCATTCAAAACTCACCAGACTGTCTCAAGACTCAGTGGGAGACGCTGTTAAAGCCAAAATTTTAAATAGTAATGCATAAATCAATGCTGATATTTCCAGTATCCCTAAGATTTAATAAAATTATGTATGTGTTTAGACAAACACTCCTTCCTCTCTGTTTCTGTGATCTTTGATATGTTTTTATTTTAATGTATTCTACTAGATAAAAACTATATCTTTATAAACTTACAAATCACAACATGAACTTCCTTCCCACCCCAATGAAGTTTGGAAGGCACTGTTATGTAAATTTCAACTGTTTCAGAGTATCTCAGTTTTGCATTTTCATATTGTGAATATTAATGGGCAATCACATTTTTCCAAACTCCCTCTGTAAGTCAGAATGAACTTTCTACCAATTACAAAGCTCTAACTGGAGGTTTTTATGGTAAAGCAAACCTTTTCTCTGCAAAGAAATGCCAGTTTTGCCCATTTTCCGTTTGGAAGTGTGGAGATGGAAAATGTCAAGGAATGACTATCCAGTTTTCCCTACCATCCCATGAATGAAAACCAATGAAGAAAATTAATCTGGTTTTATCAGCCATAATATACAGTGTGCAAGGTTGGAGCAAATATTTTTCAAAGGAAAGCTCTTCACTGAGATTTGTTTTTTCTAATCTTCATCCATCACCCCCAAAAATGAGGAACAAATAAAGGCTGAGATATGAATATCAAAATAATGTCAAGAGGATGCACTTGCACAGCAGTCCAAGGGAGGCTTTAATACGTTCCATGTAGATGATGATGTATGTTGATTAATCCATATCACTTCACTCACAGATGTGCAGAAATTCCATCAGATGCTTTATTGCCTACAGAGGGAGTTGCAGTTAGAGTTCACCTGTCGTCTGCTCGAAATTTATTTAAAGAGGGAAAACAACAACGCTTCCCCGAAGAGCTGCAAAAGTTGAGGCTGGTTCCACATTCCCTTCCATTACAGGGAGCAGCCAGTCCCCTACCAGTCATTAGCATCCTTTAATTTCCTTGGCAGTGTCTCCTGTTTTCTTAAGGAACTTCATTTTCCAAGGTACAAGGCACCGAATGGGCTGTGGGAATAAGTGTCACGCTTGCTGGAAAAGAGATTTCCTGCAGACCAGCAGCTGGGCTGAGGGGCAAAGGTAGCTGCTGGTGGGGAGGGGAGTGAGCACAAGGCAGGGAGGTTTGTGAGAGGAGGGAGAATGGAAGTGCACAGAAAACATGAGGCAGTTCTGCAGTTGAGTAAAAATCTCCTGGATCTCGTGCTGCACTGATGGACAAAAGAGTACAAGTTGTGCACAATCATCAAACCAGAGGAAAGTGTTCAGTTTGAAAAGGTATCATAGCTTTAGGGCCATCTGAGTTCATTTAGTGAAGAAATAATTAGGTTAGTTTTGAAGAGGGTGGGGCTATTCCAGGATGACATTCATTGTAAGACCTCCTCATTCTACAGAAAATACTTCTCACTGCTTTGCCAAAAAATTCAAGGATTCAACTTCTGGTAACCCATTCTATGTCTCTTGAAAAAAACCACTTTTCTTTCATCTAACTAGACAAATTAAAGCCAAAATTAAATAGGGCATTTAGCTCTTGGAGCAGCCACTGTTGTTTTCCTCTGTGCCTTCTGGTATCTGTATGTACAGATCTTGCCTAGTGGGTCCTCACAGACCTTTCAAGGAACTGTGTGTCTGAAAATTGCTATTTTTTTTCTTCTCAGTCAGTCATCAATACTCATTACATTAATATTGCTTGTATGTTTATTACTTTCTCCACTTCTCTCACCTCTGTAAAAAAAAAAGGGGGACTTTTATGAAAGTCATAAAGGTGAATGTCTGAACTGGCAGTTTCCTTTAATAAGTTCTTAAAAGAAGATTTTCTTCTTGTAGTAATGAGAACTCAATAAAGATATTTCATGCAGGAGGAGCAATTCTGGCTGATGGTTTCCACTAGGACAAAATGACCAACTTGTTAGTTGATGATCCCACTCCAGAAGGAAATAACCATCAATTATTGTACTAAAGTGACAGAGAAACAAGGCTTGGTTCCCTGGCACTTGGGAGTGTATAATCCAGAGAAATTGATATTTTAAAAGCAATGCAGACACGAGTCTTTCTTTTTCCTCAATTGAAACTTTCCCTGTGCTTTTTTAGCTGGATTGGAGGTTATTTTTTGGGATTTTTTTTTTCTGTGTTGGTTTTGGTTCATGGATAGTACTGGTGGTGATGTTGGTTTCTTTTTATTTGTTTGGGGGTATTTGAGGGGGTTTTTGGTAAATTTTCTATGTTTGCTTGGGTTTTGTGTTTTTTTTTTTCCCCTTACCAGGGATCCACTTATTCCTTGCAGGTAGAGAAAACTAACTTTTCTTGCTGATAAATAATTTTCTTGTCATGGAGTGTCTAATGACCTCAAGTGGTCAAGAGCTTCATTTATATTCTATATAGACTGTCTACCCTAAAGCTTACTTCAGAATTAAAATAATTATTATAAGTGAAAAACTATACAGCAAAGGCAAAATTTCAGGTGAGAAGGAAAAAAGGGCAGTATGAAAAAACTGTGTGTAAATAAATGGCTTGTCATAGACATAAATAACAAGAAATTATTCTTCTCTTGCCAGTAGGGCAAGGAGTTACTGAAGCTGCAGATATTCATGCTCCTTGTTCTCACACAAGGATTTATGTGAATGTTGGTGTACATTTCTACGTATGCAACTAAATTTATAAGCTGCCTTCCTATGGAGATTGGAGGATTAAATGATACTTACTCCAGCTGAAACACTGACTGTGAATTGGTCATGCATTCACTCTGGTTTGGTTTGCTTGCAGTTTTGTGTTTGTTTTCCTTCCTCCTCCATCCCCATCTCCATGGTTTCACTCCTCCTGTGGGTACCCCTATTCTGCAGTCAGCAGGTGTATCCCTGGCAGAGAGAGTTTTATGGAATCCCACGGTTAGAAGCTTCTCTTTCCATGTCTCTGCCTTGTATTGCAGCAGAACTCATGCAATGTGGATGTAAGAAAGTCATGAGCATGTTCCTCTGTCCCTGTGGTGATGAGAGGAGGAGAGCCAATTTTTCAATCTCTTTGGGATTAATCCTGAGCCCCACCACTGTTTATCCTCATCTGTATTTTCCTGAACTGATGCCTCCTCTTCCTTTGGGACTGCACCTCGTGCACGCTGAGTTATCTCCCCGAGTGCATCCTCTTCCCATTTCCTGGTGGGGCTGTGATGACCCAAATGGGAAATGGGTCACAGAGCAGCACTGGAGTTGTGCCCCCAGTAGCAGCCCAAGGCTTGCACAGAAGTGCATTGCTGTCATCTAGTGATGAACAATGACAGGCTTGCAAATTAATTGTACGGATCACAGGCACAGCTCGTGCAGCTGTTACCAGGTTTGCTGGCCAAGTCTCTAATAAAAGAGCATTAGTGAGCTCTCTAACAGATGCCTGGGCCTGGACTGTGGCCAGCTCTGCGAGAAAGAAGCCCACCAACCTTTCCTCTCCTGTGATCCCTCCAGTTGGAAAGGAGCCTACAAGAGTGCCTGGGGGAAAGGAAGGAAGAGACCTCATTACCTTGATCCACATCTTTGGTTTAGCACAGGCTGAACTTGCACTGCCTGAACAAGGTTGTAGAAGCTGCAAAAGACATTGGGGGCTCCTGTGCTGGGTGTGGGAAGGCAGCAATTGTGCTTAAAACCTGCCTGTCACACAGAGAGTGCAGGATATGAGCTGTTCCTGTGCTTCTTGGAACAGCAGCCAGTGCATGCCAGGAAAAATGGCACAGTGTGCCAATGGGAATCTCTGGGGATTATTTGTGGATGTGGCAGTGGCCAGGATGTGCCTCCCTCTTGTTACTACATCCTGCTAGGAGCCTACTGGACTCATATCCTGACCTGTGACATGGGACTCCAGGAGAAAGCTCCTTCCCATGCCAGGAGGAGGAATAACCTGTGCTGCCTCTCCCCTGCCTTGAAGCTTTTGTCCTAATGTCTAGTCACCAAAAAAAAAAAAAAAAAAAGGCTGAAGACCAGGAAGTGAGGATTTTGTGGCCCTTGAAGCTTTGGGGTCATCTGCCCTCATTGCATAACTGTCTGATGCCCACTCCCTCTTCAACTTTGATGGATGGTTTCAGCCTTAATGAGCATCCAGTGGCCAATGAATTTCTCAGCCTAATTGCATGCTGTCAGATGAAGGGCCTGCATGCAGGTTTTCTTTTTTTTGTCTTCCTAATCTGCCATCTTTTAGCTCTGATTATTGTTGGCTACCACCACTAGCTATAGGATTGGCATATGGCAGCCCAAGCCTCAAATACAGAGGGATCTTTTTTCTTCTATCCTGCATATCCAATTTTTGGAAATGCAGTTATGATGAATTGCATGAGCTCTCGGGCAAAATCCAACCTGTCTTGGACCCGAAGTGCATGGAAACACATGGCCCTTCCAGATTTATGGCAGTAAACCCTTCTACTCCAGACATCAACAGTGTAATGCCAGTCACATCCAGGAGCACCAGAAAAGCTTTTCCTTGATTAGTATTCTGATATCTGCCGGCATTCTGTTTGACAGGGAGATTATCCTTTTGTGATTGCAGACTTATCACAGCTCCTCTTTGTCTATTATCACCATTTCCCAAGGTGATGGGAAGACAACTTCACCATCTTCCATCTTTTCATCCTGGAATTATTGATTATCACTTTCACAGGGACTCTGAAATTCGCTTTGTGAGGAGAAACCTGGTGAGATTCTAATGCTGAGCAAGGTCCAGGTCCAGCACTAGCTGCATTGTACTTTTTTGGTTTTACTGCTTTATGTAACAGAGGAGAGGCTGGCATTTTTCATGGTATCTCCCATCCTCTGTGTTCATATATCATCTTTGTTTTCACTGAAGTGTGGGTGTGTTTTACCTCAATTAGTAGACCCGGGGATCATGCTCTCATGATTAGATTTCTCCACTTATTCCATGAACCAAAATGTTAGAAATGAGCCCTTATAACAAATGCTGGATGTTACTAGGATCTATACCAAAGAATTTTCTGCTTTTTTACCTATGGCTCAAATGAGGTTGGTAGTCTAGGTTGCAATAAATTGTTTCTTAAGAATAAATACTTTTTCTTTTTACTTTTTGCAAGTTATTTATATCAAGTTTAACAGTATAGATACAGGTTGTAGGAAATAGCTTTCAGTGCATTCTGCTGTGTTGTCCATTGCTCATTCTAAAGACCTCATAGTTTCTGGGCTTTTTATTTTCTTTTTTTTTTTTTTCCTTAATGTCATAGCTGACAGTATCTCCTGACTGAGTAACTTCAACTGCACTCCAGCTTCTGGGGCTTGAGATCTACAACCTGGGAGTGGAGGCTAAAGAGGGAATTGATTATAGTACAGCTATATAAAAATAAATTTTAAAGAAGATTCAAACATGAATCTGTCAGAGGAGAAAGTAATAATCTTCTTCCATCTTCTTCTGTGTAATCTTATGTTCTTTATTGAAATGAACAAAATATGCTTTGCTTCAAGGTCTTCTGTTTGATGACTTATCCTCTGTGATCTCTTGTAAGCTTTCTTTTCACTCCCTGTTTTCTTAGTTGTACATCAAATTCTCTTGTTTATTTAGCATGAAGACCTCAGTGTGTCCCCTTGATCATTCTTAAACTTTCCTCTGCTGCATTTTAATGTAGACAGGTGCCCATCTGCTGCAGGTATCTTCCTGAAATAAAATTATTTGTGGCACTGTAAAGGGAAGGGATACAATGTCTTGTCCAATCTACTTTCCCTTTTTAGCTTTAATTGAGCTTGAGCAAGAAAAGGTTGACATTACTTAAAATAACTCTTGTAATGGTGTTAGAGATATGTGAGGAAGCCAAATATTCAGGGCATACAATGAAGGTTGGAAAAACAGGGCACTAATGATGAAGCAGCACATGCCTTAAAAAACCCTTATAACAAATCACTGAATGCAGCTTTGGTCCTGCAGAAAACTCTGATGATCTGAAACTTTTTTCTGTCACAGAAAAATATGTCAAGGTGGAAACTTGTGCTGATTTCGAAAACTTAGTACCTAATTTTTTGAAAACACGCTGTGCACCAGGGCTCTCTGTGCAAGCAAAAGGTGTCCATGTGACACAAACGCCACGTTGGGGTTTTTGGCAAGAAACAAATGTTTTCTTGAATTTTTACATTTGAAAAATACCATCCAAAAGTATTTTTTAAAATAGTACATATCTCATTTTCTGATAGGAAAACTGATTTTTATTTGCCGTCATTTTGCTCTTATATAGATTGATAATAGCAGCCCATAGAAAGAAGACATTTTTTGATTTCAGGATTTGTCTCAGTGAGAGGCAATACATAAATAAAAGACAAAGCTTATGGTTTGTGTTTACAGACTCTGTGGGAAGGAGAACAGGGCTTCCATATGTTGTTGATTTAGACACAATATCTGGTAGTCACTCATTTATCTGGAGCTGGTTCTCTCCACTTGAAGCTTGAGTTAGAACTGTTTGTGCATTAATCATGAGAGATTTGAATGTTATATGATTATTTTTACAGTTTATAAAAACTTCCCTGAATTGGACTGTTTTTCAGATGACCAAATGAAATAAAGTCTTTGCAATTGTTCAAACCCTCTAATGCTTTAAAAGAGAAGCAATGCAAATTGAACTTTTTTTCATTAAAAAAGTATATAGTCACCTTCTCATTTTAATGTTTGTAAATGGACTTGAATAAATAGTATAAGAGTTCAAATTAAATGTAATTTTATAAAAAGATAAAAAGGAAAATTGACATTCAAGTCTGACATCTGTACCTGGCTTCAGGGAGGAAAGGTGAGGAAAAAAAGCAAGAGCTCTGATAAATCTTGAGAAAATTGGACCATCCAAGTGAATAATAGGATCAGAGGATAGAAAATTTTATACTTTGAGGTCTAGAAGGGGAGAAAACTTTTCAACTGATGATACTTGAAAAGAAAGGTTAAGAAAAAAGGAAACATGCAGCAGAATATGAGAGTGTTACCCTGAAATGTGACACTCAAAGAAGGGAGTGTGGAGAATGGAGGAGTGGCACAGGATGATGCTTGGTGGAGGAGCCCCTCGAAAGCTTTTGGAAGTGAAGCAGTTTGAATCCTTGGCTCTTGGCAGAGGAGGAAGCCCACATGTGATTCCATGGCTGTGTTGGGCAGGGGAGAGAAGGCAGAGCTGGAGTCTCTGAGGAAATTTTCTCTGGAGCCCTGACTGCAGATGGAGTTACCTCAGCTTTACTCTGCCATAAGCTGCCCCTCTCCCTGCTCAGCCTTCTGTGCCCAGGCACTGCACGTTTAAAGGACAAGATTAACATCTCTGAGGTGAAAGGCAGGGAGCAGCGTGGGAGGTGTGATCTAACAGTGAAAATTGATCCAGCAGTGAAGATCTGCTGCCCCAGCACACGAGAGAATGCGTGTGAAGAGCCTGAAACCTCTCATTATTGTTTTCAGAAGTTTCCTGTATCGATCTCTGCTGGTTAGCAGCAGGTGCCTCTGCAGTGCATCAGCTCTGTGGGAAGCCCTGATCAATAGCTCAGTGCAATGCCCTGACAGTTATTTACTCATCAGCTCATTAGGGTGGGAAGAGTAGATTACACTTCTCATAATTTCACTATTGACTGGCACGCTGCACTATGGTTTTGTTGTTGTTGTTGTTTTTTAAAGTACCCCGTAATGAAGATGCCTGAAGGAGAGGAGTAAAACCACAGTCTTTTAAAATGAGAGATGCTTGTAAAAGCAGAGGAGATTTATCCATGGCAAGACAAAAAACTTCAGCCATCACAAAGAAGAAATTGGAGAAGGGAGGAGCATGGGCAGCTCAGCCCTGGCTAAAATGATGTTGTTTATTTCCATTATATTGTGCAAGCCAGAATTCCTTGCTGTGTTCATCCCAGGCTATTGACTGAGGGGTGAAGAAGTGAATTTAGTTTGAGGTCAGTGGTGGTATGGCACTGACTAGCAGACTTGTACTGACACTTGCCTGGAAGGACTCCAGCAGGTAAAAGGCATTTTAGGAAGCCTTACTCAGCAAATGTGTTCCTTGCAGTCCCTGATGACTTTAACAAATTGCTGGCGACTACAAAAAAGGGAACCAAGACCACTTTCACTGCCCAGAAAAGTGTCCCACTATTACAATCTCCCGAGAGTGGATACCAAAATTTTGAATTTTTTCCTGGCTTTTGGATGGATTTCATTCACTTCAAGTGAACCTGAAAGGCCAAAGAGCTGAAGAAGAAATCTAAACAAATTTAAAATTGGATATATACTTTTATTTTAAAAGTTGAGCATAATTACCAATTGGAACAAGTTGCTAAGTAAAATGTGACTTCTGCCTCTCTCTTCAAGATTTTGAGACACTGTGGCCTGTCTGGACAGTTCTCATTTAGATTTAAGTGAACAGACCTCATTTGTCCATGGAAGGGGTAACTGAATAAAATTCTGTGCCTGTGTTGTACTAGTAACTGGACAAAATAATGCCTTCTGGAATCAAACTCCAGTTCCATCATGCCATTTTTCAGGGAACCTGACAAATTTTTATTGGCGTTTAGTCACACTCTGCCCGAGTAGGACTGGGGAAGTACTGGCAGAGATGCCTTCAGTGGGTGAACTTTTCATCACCAGTTGTCAAACCTAAGTGGTGGGACACAATTCCTTCGTTAAATTCTGCTCTGAGAGGGAAAGCTCCCACATTGGCTTGGACACCTCTGGCTCTGTGGCCTGGGAGCTGTGAGCAGAGGAGCAGGACCCAGTGCAAGTAAAACTGAAAATGTGGCATTTCCGAGGCTCCTCACTAATGAATTTCCTTTAAACATGAAACTTCTGCTCTAATCCACATTCATGATCTATAAAGTTGGAGCTCCTACCCAAAGATACTTGTTCACCTCCCTGACTCCCTTGTGATGCAAAACATATAAACAAGAGCTGCATCCAGTTAGACACCATGGGGTTTGTGCACCCATTTATGTACTCCATGGAGTAGGATCCTCATTCTTCTGCTGAACCACCTCAAGCAGACCTATAAACCAGAGCCTCAGTTTTCTTGATTGCTTGCCAAGTTGCTGCTTTTTCAATTGCCTATAAGGAGTGTTTTTATAATTTTGTACCTTTATGACATGAGGCATTAATATTTGAGACTGACTCTCCTTGATTTGATATCTCTTGCATTTTTTAATTTGCTTTCTATATAATTCTTCTTGGGATGAGCAAGTACATTATCTTTTGGGGAGTGACTAGAATGCTGGATCCAGACAGTGCTAAATCTTTTATGAAGCAAAGCACTCCAAGAAGCTAAAAAACTAATTTATGAGAGCCATTCAGAAAAGGAAAAGTGTCAAGAGAAGTGTTCAGCCCTTACATTGATTTTTCTGTAGCTGCTTGCATTCTGAACCGGTGCTTATATTCATTGCCTGAAAAACTGTCTGCTCTGCAACTCCTGCCAAGGGTGTATTTTGTATTTTTGATTGTAGTCTTATAAGGTCTTTTTCTCTTCTGTTTTTCATTGCCAAGAAAGAACCAATTTCCCCATTGTATGAGCTAAATGGCACTAAGGGCTATTTGTAAAGGCATTAACTACCAGTTTTACTCACCAGATTTAGTGAAATATTGAGGTTGGCTGATTATTGCTTGCCCCAAAAACAATCTTCCAAAATTAGACACTAGGCTATGTAAATGGGCAGGTTTATTGTGAAAACATTTGAAACACCCAGCAAAAAGAAGCTGTCAGTGGCAACTTTTCCATTAGTTTCCATAAGCCCTAATCAAGCTCCTGTAATAGCACAGCACTTCCAAAACACGCTGCTTCAGGAGCAGCTGTAGGTCATTAGTGGAGAGCTGGATAGCAAAGATCAACAAAAGGATTTAATCTGTGAAACATTTTTACAGGCGCATCTGTAAAGCACCACTGTTTCCTTACAGAGCCTTTGCAGGCAGGAATTCTTGTCCATTGATGCACTACAGTCTTCTGACATTTAAAAAAAAAAAAAATATCCAAAGCTCTGTATCCTCCCCAAAAGAAGAGCGTGATGGCTTGGTGGACAATTTTTTATTTTAGTGAAATGAGTTCTGAGCCAGTGTGTGAGCAAGTGCTGGGAGCAGCAGCAGCTATCCCAGGGTTACAGCAATCCCACAAGGAGATGTGGAAGTACTGGGCTCAGCAAGGTCGGTGTGGATCCATTAGCACTGCCCCATAAAACATCCTCTCCCTGCCCTGCCCTGCTCCCTGTAGTGGTTAAAGCACAGCTGACTCTGCCTCAGCAGAGCCCTGCACAGCCTAACCCATTTCAATTAACCATCAGCAGAAGGACTGACAGTTTTATTTCATCCAAAGGGAGGCAGGGACACCCTTTAAAATGCAGGCAATGTCAGGTTAAGCCCTTAAAGTCACGTTTTAGCACCGAAAAAGAAGCCAAGTTTACTGGCTAGGACTGAAATTAAGTGGAGGGAAGTTTGGTTTTGCAGCTGAGGTGGGTGGCTGGAGCTTCTGATTGCTGGGTTTTCTGGTTTTTTGGGGGTCCAGGGAAGACCAAAACACTGCAAGCACTTGCACAGGGTGAGATGCCCAGGGGGGACTCCTACCACAACATTCTGCTGATGGATGACAAAGAGAGACTGTGTCCATCATTTCTACTTGTTCCCCTTTAACACTCCGAAATACAAAACATCACTCTTCTCTTCACAGAGCCCTTGGGGAGTGTCCTGATTGACACCAAAGGATAAATGCCAAATCCTAGGAGCAGGGACACATTAGCAGCGAAGCTGAGGGGGCACAATCAGTGGTTAATAAATCATAAACCTGTTTTATGAGTCCTAGCCTAGTTATTGCTTGATCCCAAGATCAGCTTGCTAGAACTCATTTAAGGCAAATAGAGCTTGAAAAATAAACACAAATGTGAAGCAGAGTTATGTCTTTTAGAGAATACATAAAAAGAATGATTGAGAGCATGAGGTACCAAAAGGAGCAGCTCTGGGGCCGACAGCAGCATGTCTGTGTTTGCAGGGTTTGATTGCCCTCTTGTACCTTGATTTTTGAGAAACAATCACTTCCTACTTTCATTATCATTTTTTTTTCTGCTCTCTCCTTCTCTCCTCCAACAATGAAATGGAAATGGATGCCTGGAGCTTGCTGCTTAGCTCCTCTGCTTAGGAATGGTGACATTCTCTGGTGAGAAAAGAAGCACGTAAATACAGCAGTCTTCAGCACAAGAGTCCTTTGAGTGGTGGCCAGAGCACTGTTCTCTGTACTTTCACGTTCCCATTTTCCCACTGATAATCTTTGCTCATTTTTCTTATTTAGTTCAGCATGACCTTTAGTTTAAGAGAATGTTGTGTGATATTTTCTAGGGGAAGTGTCCTGTGAGCTCCAGTGCCACAGCAAATATGGTGCTTGGTCCGGGAAAGCTTCATAATTTAAGACCATCTTTGGGAGCATCAGACACTTTAATTTTTCATGGGTTCTTTGTCTCCTCTCTGGATATAAATGTGAGACAATGATTGTAGATGCTCTGGGGTGAAATAATAGAAAATGCCTGGAAAATGCCACTGTGAACAGCAAGCAGCAGCGAGCTGGAGACAGAAATCCTAACCCAAGAAGGGCAAACCTCGTGCCAGGAACCAGCTGCTCTTGCTGGGTGCATTCACCTGAGCACGCAGGAGCTGCAAAACCTGTTTGGAGGTGGAGGGAACTAAATTTAGAAGCTAATCTAAATGCTGCTACACTGCATGGCTCCAGCTGGAATAGCTGGTGCTGTGCTAGCCCTGGGAGCCTTCAGACAGACACTCAGCTCCACTGGTGGCAGTACCTGGCACGTTCAGTGCTTGGATTTTTCCCAATCTGCTGATGAAGTCGGGAGTTGTTCATTTCCATGCCCTTTGTAAGTGGCTGATAA